>CM053408.1:26697305-26749441 GCA_028644305.1 Xerus rutilus
AACCCAGACTCTCAAGATTGCCTGCTCTTGTTGCTTTCATCTTCTCCTTCCCACATAGTTCTACATAGTTCCAATGAGAGTACATAGTTCAACAACTTAGGTCTATCCTCATTCTTAATTTCTAATAAAATCTGGTCACTTTGGTTTTGATAGGTATTCCAGCTTTCTCTTAGTTTTATAGATGGATTCATTGCTTTTTCTGTGTATTTGTCTCCAGATACAGAAAAAGAATCTAATTAAAACTTTGGAATTTTCCTCCATGGTTTTAAAGCACAGGAGAAAAGGATTTCTAGTGAAAAGCACTATTTATATAATTAATGCATTGTCTATCCCATCTTTACCTTCAGCTGGCGGATGGTCACCTGTGCATGCATTCCCACAGGAGAGTATAACCCTAAGCCAACAAACTGTGGCTCCTTCTTGGGTGAGTGAATAACAAAGATGATCCCAGCATCGGCAAACCCCAGGCCTGGGTAATCAGTAAATTCTTCCTGAAATGAAAGTACACATTCCCTCAAATTGCAGAGTAATTAGATCAGGTCTACATAGCTTGAGTTTCATCAACTCTCATGATGGTATTTGACTTAACTAAAATCAATTGTTTTGTATTACAATTCAATCTTTTTCATATAAAAGGCATGGAAAGTAAATGCCTTAGACATTCTTTCCATGTTTGAATCACAGCTCGCAGCCTCGACATTTTTCTCCTTTTCACCCTAGATGAAGGCAAGGACCCTGATCACTGCTAGCAATCTGATTTCCTCTGCTCTTCTCCTCCTCAGTTGCTTTTTTCTTGCTGCATCCTTGGCTATTCTCTTGATTCATGTGTTTTAGAGAATCATTTGTCACTCTTTTTGCAATTAAAGTCCCTGTCCCTATTCAAAATTCAAATCTATTTTCCCATCTTACTGAAGGTTGACACTGTGTCTTTAACACCAGTGCTATATTGATATAAATCTTCGGCCCCACAAAGAAATGTAAGGTGAAACTTTCAGTGACTTTGTCAATGACTTTGTTCAGTGACTTTTAGACTATAAGTACCAAGAATAAGATTTTTTCAGTGAACAACTTCTTATGTAATTAACTTTAATAAACATGCTTAATATTCTATTTATAACAGAGATTCCTATATCTCCTGCACCTGTTATAACCCTCTAAAAAACAGTTAAGCAGCTAGTCTGGAAAAAATACCTCAATGCTGATTACTTATGAAACATTGCATTGACTGTATATTTTATTTGCATTATGAAAATTTGTGGGAAATTTTAGGTTGTAAAATCTGTAATTAGTATTTGAACTGATCTCAGGGCTAATGTTTGAATGACTTGAAACTTGATTAAATATACCTATAAGAGAAATATAAATGTCCAATATATACAATTAGTAAAACATATATATTAGCCAAATCTATCTAATATTACTCAAATATTTATATATGTATAGAAAGGGGCATTGTGGTGTGCAATGTTGTTTTTGGACATAAATAAAAATACCTTCAATGGGATACACAACCATTTCATAACCTCATTTATAAATCTACAGAGTAGAAAACCTCTAAATGCATAATAGTAAAAAAGGTTCTGCAAGACAGAAAGTGGGAATTAACCATACATTGGAGCTATACCAGGCACTCTTGAAGACATCACTGCTGCATTTCTTAGGAGTCTGAACACCTGCCTCCTAGGTCTAGATTCATAAAATTTCTTAGTCCAACTATAACTTTCTCAAAGCTAGGCAAAATCCAGTCTATAATATATGTATAGCAATTATTTTCTTATCATTTTTTCCAGATACAAATTCTGTGGTTTATCAAATGTGTATATATGGTTCCTTTTTGAAACATACTGCATGAAAATCTTACCAAAATTATTTCTTAAATGCATAGAGTCATCTTAAATTAACTTACATTGCAACTTAGAAATCTCTGGCTACCTTATTTTGTGGCAAGAATAATTCTTGGAGCCACATTAACAGAGATAAGTAGGACAACTAAAACTCTTGAAGTATACCTCAAAACTTTGTCCTTTAAGTCTCTTAAGTCAGTAGTTAATATAGAACTCAGGGGACACTGAACTAAACAGAAAAAAAACTGAAATAATGTCCAACTGTTAGGAGATATTTGACAGGTTAAAATATTTTCTTAATTCCTTGTCCCTTATTTGTTTGGAATCCTGGCTGGGTTGAAGAAAATTCAATACCTGATTGACATCAAAGAGCAGGTTTAAGCCTCTTCCAGAGACACTCACTTTTTTCCTTCCTTGGACATTTTCACCATGATTAAAAGTAAAGCAATTTCCATATTCAGTGAAGACATGTTTAAAGTCCTGCAATATAAAAATGAACCAAATAAAACACAATCAGTTAGGTATTTTCATCACTTCTAAGGTCTAAATTGTTATACACTTTTGTTTTTTCAAATCATGATGTCTAATCAAGAATACAGAAATATCAGATAGAATGTTCTGGTGCCTTTTGTGTGTATTCAATGATAACTTTTATTTCTCTTTAATATACACTTGTCAGTTTGCATGTTAATCCTTAAATGAGACATTTTCACATACAATTAACAGGTTTTTAAGGCATTTTAGAAATTATTATTTTTTTTATGTTTTACCTAGGATTCATGGAAACATGCTTTTACTGGTGGAGAATAGCTTCAATAATCTTTATTTGAGGAATCACATCTCCTCCATTCGTATGTTTATGGTGGAGCTGTCAATCACATTACTCTACCCCTTTGATCTCCTCCAACCACTATAGACTGAGCTGATCTCAGTATCTGACTCTCTTACTCTGGTGATTGGAATTCATCTGTGTCTCTAGTAGAGTTAATTAGTCTTCCATAGAATTACTACATTGGATAATGGAGTGCTGCAGCCTGTGATAATGAAAATCTAAAGTTCCCTTCATCCATTGGGCTCTATATAGGGACAACTCATACAGGAAAAAGCCAATCTGTGTTATCAGACAGAAACAAAGAATTTACAGGATAAGCTTGGAGTCCCCTGGTGCTCCATTTTTTAAGCTATTTCTCCTCTAAGAGTTGCCAGTTAAACTAGTTTATTCTTTGTACTTTTCAGCTTACTAGAATTGGGTTTCTGTAATATGCAACTGAAAAACTCATTTCTAGTACAAAATTTCCTGGTGGTGAGTTGAAATATACTGGTAAATAAAAAGCTAGATAGAAAAACTTCCTAAATACGAGTGTAGGCCTTCTCTTGTCAATTTTTTCATCTCTGACAATCATCTCTCATGCATTTGTTTGTCTACTGTGTGCTACCAAAAAGATAAAGAATTGTATCCCAGAGCTATTAACTTGTGAAGTTCACTCAGAATCCCTAACACAGACCTCAGAATTGGTAATAGAGAAAAATATGGGGCCAAGTTGCCTACAAATCTCTTTATTAACAGACTCCAAACATTCTACTTTTTATCTTAAATATAGATTAATTACATAAATAACAACAACAGAATTAAATGAGTTATGAGCGAGTAAACTTTATCACAATATGAAACAGTACCAAAGAGTAGCTTATTATTTTCATCCTTTTTAGAGAAACTATCAAATCATTACCTTTGGACCACATGGTATTCCAAAAAAATCACATGCCAGCAAAGTGCTATTATTGAGATAAAAACCATTATTCTTGACAAAGTCTGTAATGCTGAAGTTTTGGTGACTCTCAACAAAATCAATAGCCTCTTTAAAACCAGTGGAATTGGCACTGATATCCTGAAGATGGAGAACTTTGGATACGGTATGCCATAAGAAAATAATGATGCCAAATCTGGCTACAGCATCTGTTTGGAACCTATTAGTAGGAATAAAGGCAACTGTTAGAAAAATAAAGACTTGGAATTATCTAGAAGACAGAAACCAAACATCTGGACTCTATTAGTTTCTTCATATCTTCTACACTCTTTCACATTTGCAACATATTCAGGCAAATTAGATATCTAATAGGTCTTTAACACACTGTACAAGTTCTCTTGTATTTAAGCATATAGTTCTATTTCCCTGAAATACCTCTCACACCTTGGTCTGAATGAATCTAATGGATCTTAGACTTCATTCTTTTTTCCTTCAAAAGCAGAGTTGAGAAAGTAGAACATACATTTAGGAGCCAGATTTCCTGGGTTCAAATCCCAGTTCTGCTACATTCGTAGCTCTGTTCTGCATCTGCTTAGCTGAGCTGTCTCTATAATTCTGAGCATTCCCTTCCTTGTATGCATGTAGCTACATTCTGAAGTACATTGAAGGACAGGAACCCCAAAACATTGTAGCTTATCTGCCAATTCAACTTGCTGGAATGGGGCAGCAGCCAGATGGCAATTCTTCTGGTCCTGTATGATCTCTTTCAACTACTATAAATGCTGAGTCAGGTGAGACACAGTGCAACTTGGTGAAGGTGCCAACTTCTTTTGGAGTTACTTGTGCCATTAAGATTGGAGGTGGTGAACAATACGCACATAATTCCATTTCCTTTTTATTTCTCCAGTTCACATCCATTTTTCTTTCTGTCTAGAGGTCCATCACCCGAAACAAGAGCAACGGATTTACAAAGGCTATTTAACCAGACCTACGACTGAGTAGGGTTTAACCCTTATAGTAAATTTCTTATTCTAGCAGGGCGCAGTGGTGCAAGCCTGTAATCCCAGCACTTTGGGAGGCTGAGACAGGAGAATTGCGAGTTCAAAGCCAGCTTCAGCAATGGCGAGGCACTAAGCAACTCAGTTAGACCCTGTCTCTACATAAAACACAAAACAGGGCTGGGGATGTGACTTAGTGGTCAAGTGCCCCTGAGTTCAATCTCCAGTACCAAAAAAAAAAAAAAAAAAATTCCTAATCTATGTTACTCCTAGCAGTTATGTTTCTTCTTTGAGCTCTGGTTTTTACAGCCACTTAATGGTATCACTTAGCAAATTTCTTCATCTTACCACTTAGTTTCCTCAGTTGTAAAATTGATATCCATTAATATAACCTACCTCAATATGTTATAAATTAATTATTTTTCTGAAAACATTTAGACAGGTGCCTGGAACATAATAAGTGTTAGGTAAATATTTATTAAATAAGTGCCTCATTATTATTAAAGTGTTCTCTTGACAATCAAAGCATAAATGATCTACTTAACCTAACTACTATATTACCTTAAAATGCTCTTGTTTTGCTAAGCAAATTGTGCCTATGTTACATAGAGTTCTTCATTTGCATGCCTTATGTTTCTTTCAAAATATAATTGATACTTTGAAGGATATTACATATTTTGACCTTGAACAGATTTTTGTCTCTTCAAACTGAATGATAAAAAGCCTAAAACAGAACATGTGTTCCCCTCTTAGTAAGTGTACAGTGTCAAGTGGTCTCTGGTTTGTGTGTTATTCAAGGATCTCCTTTATGTCCTAGATTAGATTTTCCTTGCTTTCTTATTTAAAGTAGTATTACATGTATTTTCAACTGATACATGAAAATTATACATTTTAAAGGAGTAATGTAATGTTTCAACACTTGTATATTTGTGTAATGTTTAACTCAGGTCAAACATAACTATCTCCTTAGGGGCTGGGATTGTAGCTCAGTGGTAGAGTGCTTGCCTCGCATGCGTGAGGCCCTGGGTTCGATCCTCAGCACCACATACAAAGCAATAAGATAAAGACATTGTGTTCATCTACAACTAAAAAAAAAAAATTAAAAAAAAAAAACATAACTATCTCCTTAAACATTTGTTATTTCTTTATGGAAAAAACATTCAAAATCTTTCTTCTCTCATTTTCAAATACATACTACGTTATTATTATCTACAGTCACTTTCTGGTGCAACAGCACACCGTAACTCCTTTCCAAGCATAACTTAGTACCCACTGGTCAACTATTTCCCATCCCTTCCACCCCCATTCTCTCCTCAGAATCTGGCAACCACTCTCAATTTCTATGAGATCACTTTTAAAAATTCTCCATGTAAGTGAAATCATGGGATGCTTGTCTTTCTGTGCCGGGCTTATTTCCTTTAATATGATGATTTCTGTTTCAATCCACACTGTGGCACATGCCAGAACTTCATTCTTTTTGTGGCTAAGCATTCCATTGTGTCTATATATCACATCTTCTTTATCCATTCATCAACTGATGGGCATTTAGGTCGTTCCCATCTCTTGGCCATAGTGAGTAATGCTACAGTGAACTTGGGGATTTTTGCATGTCTTCAACATACTGATTTTAATTCCTTCGGAAAAATACCCAGTAGTTGGATTGCTGGATCATATGGTAGAACTATTTTCAATATATCAAAAAACTTCCACACTGCTTTCCATAATGACTGTATTAATTCACATTCCCACCGATAGTGTGCAAGGATTTCTTTTCCTCCACATCCTCACCAGCACTTACTGTCTTTTATCTTTCCGTTAGTTACTATTCTTACTGGAATGAGTTGATATCTCATTATGGTTATATTCTATATTTTATTTTCATTTTCCTTTATATTATCTTTTGTACATACATAATTTTTGTTTCTAATACAATCTTTCTAATTTTTCTTTTTTGGTCAAGGTAGGGCACACATGAAACCAAAAAAGAAGGAGGAGGAGGAAGAGGAAGAGGAAGAGAAAGAAAAAGAAGAGAGAAGGAAAAAATCCTAAATCAACATTATATTTGAAAGATTTCAAGAGGTTTTGGGGATGAGAAAATATTTTCATGAGAAGCACCTAACTTAAACCTTATATAACCAGCTCTGATTCTCATAAGGACAGTCCATCTTAAAACCCTACAAATAACCTCCTCTGACTTCCTTATTCAGAGACTGTTCAGCCTATATGATGGTGGAATGTTATAGCATAGTTAGTAATCTTGCTTTTCATGGTCAAAATATTTCTGGGGATCTTTTCAGGATTCAAGTTTATATCAAATTTATATTAGCAAAAAATTTGGGGGAAAAGTGCAAGGTTAACTCTCTTGAGGGATGGGCCTCTAAGATACTTCAGGTTGCTAACTCTGAATGACTGACAGGGTGCCAGGGATCTATTCCAAAGCCTTGCAACTTTGGAATCTTGCATTGGCTAAGAGGCAGTCCTCCCTCACATAATGTTCACTGGATTCTTGTCAAAAACATTATGCAGAGAAATGAAGGAATTACCACATTTGTGGGAGGTGTAAGTACAATAGGTAAAACTATTGAAAGGGATGGCATTTAAAAATGTCCTTTTAAAACATTTCTATTGTAGTAATAATAGTGGGGACCATGGAAGTAACTATTGACTAGACTAAATCTGTTCTTCTTATATGTATTAATGGTTCTAAATGCACTTCCCAAAATTATACGACCCAAATGCAAAATTTCATCTGATGTGAAAATTGATGCCTGACTCACACTTTCAATGACCCCTGCCAAGCCAGGTCCAAGTACATACAAGTTATGTATCTTGTTAATACAAGTTATGTATTAACAAGAAATTTATATTTCACAGAAAATTTTCTGGAGTGGAAAATAGGCAAGAATGTTTGTTCTTTGGATTCCCCTTTGAATCAATTTCAGCATCTTATCAATTCTTTATTAACTGACAAGATCTTTGACACGTATTTATTTTATATTTGTATCAATATCCTGATTTCACTTTTTGTTAAAACTCCTTTAACATGCATTCCCACACCTTTTTCATTTGCACAGATTTGGACTAAGGGAAAAAGCACACAGATTATAAAAATGAAGAAACAAAACTTGAGTTATTTGTTCTAAAATAATGGGTTAATTAATACCAGAACACACTCTATCTGCCTTTCTTATTTTAGTAGAGGAAAATATATTTCAGAAAATTTAACCAAATACAATGGAAATTTATTGTAAATTTGGTAAACATATTTACATATTTGTAAAATATGGTAAACATATTTTAGTGGAAATTTTTGACACAGATATTTGAAAGGACATGATATTTCAATTTCTGGAATTTATTGTGAAATATGATTTTGATGAATGTTTGGCAAATGTATCTTTATGAGTTTGTCTTCCTATTTTAATAGGCACTGCTTTATGTAAAAGAAACATTTCAAAATTAAAGTAAGTAAGCACTAATAAACTATGAGTTGCTTTGGCACAGTGGCACATGATTATAATCCCAATTATTCAGGAGCTAAGGCAGGAGGATTGCAAGTTTGAGGATAGCCTGGGCAACTTAAAGAGAACCTGTCTGAAAAATTAAAATATAAATAAATAAAAAGTGCAGGGAATGTAGCAGAGTAGTAAAATGCCCTCAGATTCAAGCCCCAGTGCCACAAAATAAAAATATAAATAAAATATGAGTGAAGCTAAATTAACAAATCTAATTGTTCTGCTTATTAAAGAGTGATATATAAGGAAGGTTAATTTAGATGAAGTAATTGACAAATTTGGAGAAAGGCTGAGAAATGGAAATAAATGTTATTATCAATTGTTACAAAAGATTAAAAGTATATTTTTAAAGATATGTTAATGTTAGAAACATGTTAATGTTGGAAAGTATTAATGCATTGTTTCCCTTATTTTTGTATTATTTATTTTCATTTTAAATTTTTATTGCAATGAAGATATATAGAACATTGTTATCATTTGTTTGCATGACTGTTAAAATGATTTTGTCATATAGGGGAGGGTAGCATTAGAAAATGATCTGTTCTTACATTCATATATATTGAATAGACTTTGGTGCCTGTGGTTAGAAATAAAATTCATTGTTCTAGAAGGCTTAATCTGACTGTCTCCTTAATTTCCCTGTGAAGCTATCTGCCTCTGTTGGGATCACAAATAGTTGTTAGGATCCACTAATTTCAAGCTTTGCTATTTTTAACAATACCCTGGGGTATAAATTTCTCGAGAGTCTGATCTAATTAAATTTGCAGGGGTCCTTTTTAGGGCCAGTCTTTATTCTGACCTTAGAAGGGCTCTTCTTTCCTAGATTATCACTGATAAACTATGATTTAGCTTGTTGCTCTCATGAAGCCATCAGGTTCCTCTTTACTTCTTACCATCAAAATATATATATTGTTTTTAATAGCTATTTATTTATTTATTATTTATTTATTTTCGCCACACTGGGGATTGAACCCAGAAGTGTGTTACCAACAAGGTACATCAACAACCCTTTTTATTTTGAGTCAGGGGCTCCTTAAGTTGCCGAGCCTGGCCTCGAATTTGCAATCCTCTTGCCTCAGTCTCCTTGATTACAAGTACGCCCTAGCACTCCTGGTTATACTGTTTATTAAGAGTGCCCTTAGACTTGAACCTCATTATACTCAGTTACCAACAGTCCATTCCTTAGGGAGAGCTTTGAAGTTCTCTGTCCCTTTGGACTGCTTTTCATTCTAGGAAAAATATTTACAAGTTCTGTGTAGGGTATTGATCTGTGGTCTTCTGAACTTACCTCTCCCAAGACAGAACCTCCACAAGAGCAGGCTTGGGTGAGAGTGATGAAGAGTATTCTCCAGCTATCCTCCATGGGTATTGAAAGACCCAAGCTAAATAAACTCTGTGACAGGCTTCAGACCCTTCAGAAAGACTAGCAGGCCTGAGTTTAGATCCCAGGAAAAGCCACACATTGCTCAAGGCTAAAGCCACTCTCGGACCACCCTCAGATCAGACAATCGAAGAGCTTAAAAATCACATACCTGGCATTCCTGAGGTCTGAGTCTGCCTGAACCCCAAGTGGGTCACTTAAACTCACCTCTTAGTTGGTCATTTTCAAAAAATTCCCAAAAGCCATGATTGAGTCCCGCCAAATGTCACAGACACCCCTCAAACTCTGAATGATCACTACTGTCACCATAGGTGCTGTACGATTGTAATTGGTGCTTGTGTAATGATGCGATGCATACGTCATGTTCACTGCCACCACCTGTCCCCTCCCCCTATAAAAACCTGCTCAGCCATTGTTCAGGGCTCTCTGCACTGACCCGCTGCATTGGTGAAGTCTGAGAGACCAAGCTTAAGCCCAAATAAAGGCTCTTTGCTTTTACATATGTGCCTCGGTCTCCCTGGTGGTCTTTGGGGACTCCATGATCTGGGCATAACAGGTATAGCCTCACTGTGCACATGGGAATCACACAGAAGAAGAATGTCTCCAACTTTAAGCTATTACCATTTGGAATTTAGTTTGCACAACACAGAGCTGGATTGGATGAGTCCTGTTGGCAGCCTGAACCTCCCGGGGCACACTATGGCCTGTGGCTGGGAGCTGAGGGGAACTGGAGCCCTGTCTTTTCAGTCAAGCCCAGCTGGAGGGTATTTTCTGTCATTCTGACACAGAAAGGAGAAGAGAACAGGGTTGTGGTTCAAGTTCTATAGATTCTGCTTGTTTTTACTGAGATAGCAAATGTTCCTGAATAAATATTTCCAAATACTTTAAATGTTGCTTTAAAAAGTAGTTTTCAACAGTCATGGTTGTTTCCCTGTAGAGAATCTAGAACTCCTTACATGGTCCTTCTGGAAGTGGTATCTACATTTGCCTTCAAACAAGGGTTACTGCAAGCAATTTTTGCTTTCATTAGAGCACAATTAACAGTTTGAGGTGGTGAGTACTGAAAGTCTTTTTTTTAGGAGAGGATTGATTTCTTTACTTTTTGACATCTTGATTCATATCTTGAGTTCTTGATATACTAAGTCACACAATCATGCTGTAACACATACTGGAAAATTGAATGCCTGTTCTGGAAGTACCCTCAAAATAAAACAAAATAAAGTATATATCACCTCCTCTGCTATAATGGTAAGTATGTAAAGCAGACGATTTGTAACTTTATGCATTTAAAAACCTGAAGCTAAGAAGATTAAGTGACTTCTTTATGGTTAAACAGTTGATAAGTGGGGATTCTTAAGGAGCTTCTCTGCCCACTCAGGCAAAAATCCTATTTTTGAGACGGGCACTGTGGCACATGCCTGTAATCCCAGCACTTTGGGAGGCTGAGACAGGAGAATCCCGAGTTCAAACCCAGCCTCACCAATGGCAAAGCACTAAGCAATTCAGTGAGATCCTATCTCTACATAAAACACAAAATAGGGCTGGGGATGTGGCTCAGTGGTCGTGTGCCCCTGATTTCAATTCCCAGTACCAAAAAAAAACCCCACCTATTTGTGATCTTTTTTTAAGTTTCACCATAGGCAGCTATAGGGCTGTAAGGCCTCATAGGGGAAACTGTCCTCTTCTCAGTGGACTTGGTGCAGTTAGTGAATTGTAGCTTTCTTCAGTGAGCTGCAGTAGAGGACTCAAGAATGACAGCAGAGCATAAGGTCAAGTGTAATGCTCTTCTAAACTCAGGACTTTGTGCAACTTCCCAGGAGCTGGTCCTCCTTCTGCTACATTAACTATGTCATCATATATATAAGATAACTTTTCATATCTCCAAGCATGTGCCCAGTAGTTCCCCCTCTCAGTCCTTCCTCATTTCCACCTAGGAGCCTCTAATTCTCTTTTGTACCCAGACTTCCATACCCCAGGTAGTGTCTGCTCCTCTGTTCTCTATGCGTTCAGTGCGTTCAGAGCTTCACGTGTACCTTCATTGTATCATGCAATCACCATTTTTCCGCCACAATGATTCATATTTCCCTTTTTACTGATTAACAGAAATTTTTAAAGGCAGGAATCAAGACTTTTACATCTGTAAGTCCATAGGGTTTACTAAATAATAGCATGTAATTGTGGAAGGAAGGAAAGCAATAAGAAAAATAAGTGAAAGAAGATAATAAAATTCTTTACTTCCCTAAATTTGTGCTTTTGTGTAAAGTTTAAGAATTTTACATATGGGAAATTCTACATAAGAAAACTCTTAGTAGAGTCATACATATGGTTATTAAGAGAATAATTTTTACCTGTTCAAATTACAAAATGTCACAGCTGGGAACTCAATTTTTTCCACATATTGAACCTCAATAGACGTTGTGGTTGGCCATGTCAAGTAGTTGATCAAGCGACTGTAGATCTGCCACACCACAAGTGAGATGGAGCCCAGCACTACCACCAGCCAGATCATCTTTCGAATTTTGCTCTGGTTCCGAACAATATTAGGCACCCCATGAAACGAAGTGGAGATGGCAAAGTCATGGTCAAACTTCTTTCGGTCAGTGGAAGATGGCAGTGGTTTCTTTGAAAGGTAAAGCTTTATCTTTCCTAAAAGTCCTTAAGGTTTTGCCCAAAATATAATTAAACAAAAAGTCATGAGTTAGGAAAACTTAACGTGACCTGTAAAAAACAAGTGACAAGTGATTGGTCAGGATATTCTTTTTATTCTTTTTCATTATTTTTTCCTGTTCATTGGGTAATTTATTCAGGAGTCAAGAATTCTGAGTTTTGGGTCTACTGAAAATATGCTAATGCTATTCAGAGAGTACCCAATGTTAAAGCAAAGATATTCATGGCATCATATCAATATATTGTTACCTGCAGCTTCAAATTCAATCCACCTTGAATGGGTTGCTTAAAATGAGCTATAAACTTTTTTAAAAAGTAGCATGAATTTTTTAAATAGTGTTTTTCCCTGGTGAATCTCAAAGTTCTTTAGATGTCATGAACAAAATCAGCCTCATTCTTCAGAGAGTCATAAGTGAGACTGTAAATGTCAGTTCTTCAACTAATCTTTGTTGAACAGTGTTGTAATTTATGGTTGATTGCAACTTCCATATTTTATAAAATTTGGTACACAACAATTTTATTTCTCTCTTGGTTATTTAGTATGAATGTTTAAAATTAAAATTGCATCATTAGTAAAGTAATCTATTTCCTACCTTTTTAGAAAGTGAATTCATTCTTTCAGTGCTATCAAAAATTAATCAAATAGTGTTTATTAATATAAGTTGAAAGGCACTACTAAAGTTTGCATTAAAATATTTTTGGCAATATTTAAGTTCAGAATTTTCTTTTAGTTTAATTAGTTTTTTTTTTTTTTTTTCAGTAGAAGCTTCAAAGACACTGTTGGCTGAGGGAAGAGTGTGCTATTCAATTAAAAGGATGATAAGGCTTTTGCAATGGAAAGAATATGAATATCTGGCTTCTGATCCAAGCCTCAGCTCTCACAACCTGCACGACCTCAGCTGAGTTCCTTAACCTCATATCTCTTCTGTCAAATGGCACAAGTGCACAATTCCACAATTGCATCTGCCTCATGAGTTTGTTGTATTAAATGATGTGTACTTGGAGAGGGCTAGCACATTACCTAGATCAGTACTCAGGAGTATTAGATAATTTTATTCTACTAGTTTAGTAGTGATTCAGTGAATGCTAAAATATTCAGGGTTTTGGAAACCATCTAAAATTCTCATGTAAAAATTGATTTTTAATTGCCACATGATACTCACAACATGTTTAACTTTTGTATAAATTGCTTCAAAAATTATTATTTTAGTCAACTCTTCTGCATTAAATTTACTCCCCAAAGTTGTAAACTCTACTTGGCATTCAATTAACTTAATCTTTTATGCAGTTATGAGATATGTAAATATACATTAAAAAGTAATTATCAATGTTTTATAATAGCACTTATTTCATTTGGACATGTACTATCTAGTGTTTGGACATTTGTAAATTATATTATGATCATTTTAAAGATATTATGCACTGAACAGGAAAATTTGTATTAGTATCATTAGCTTGAAGTTGTACTTAAAGCTTACAATAATACCTATACAATATTCTCTTGGGTATCAAATTAGGCAGCCTATATAAAATATATGACAGATTCCCAGGGAAAAATTGGCAGCATGAAAAAAGTTATTGTCATTACTAATTAGAAAGGTAAACCTAATTATGATCTTTGTGTTATTTAGTCCTTAAATACAAACATATATGAATAATTCATTCTGATAAAAAGCTAACTCAGTTTCTAGGCAATTTGTACCTGTCTCATTACAGGGATTCAAGGTACCAGATGGGAAAAAGTAGTCTAAAACCAGTAACTGGTCAAGCAAAGTATAGCTGTTGGTAAACATGACCTTGGAAAGGTAAAGTTTTATTTGTAGTAATGTTTTTTATTTTTGTTTTCAAGTTTTCTTTTAGAAATACACTTGTTGAATAAAGATCTACTCCTTTACCATTGGATTAGCCTTACTGAAGTGTTCTCAGCTATTGACTAGAGATTCAGTACAGGTTTTTTGCAAAAGTATTATTTTAGATGACTGGTGTAGAAATAAGGTGATGTATGCCTGTCAGAAAAATCAGAATTGGTTGAATATTGCCCACCAGTTCATAAAGCAGAAACTTCTTACTTTCCCGACTGAAATATGTCCTGTGTAATTATGGCAGGTAGGTTTGGCATAGAACATTGATCACCACAGAAGCATTTTAAGGAACATCACACAAGTTGTACTGGATTTAAAAGTAAAACTTGCAGCACATGATAAATAGAGACCAAAAGAAAACAACAAAACCAAGTTCTAACATATGATAATATTTTAAAACTAATTTTGAGTTTCTCAATACAAATTGCTCCTTTCTAAGTGACCAAAACTCTATTACTTATTTTCAAAAACTCGTATTACTTATATTATGTTTATATAATATTGAAAATCACATTTCCTACATGAATAAAAAATATCCCTTTCCCTTTGCTTATTTCTACCTTTTAGGAATGAAAATCGCAACTGTTCAGAGGATTTTACTCTTTACCTACCTTTCTTAGCATATCCTTTTGATTTCTCTATCTGCTCCATTTGTGATTTCAGTAAGCAGGAGTCCTCAGGTTGTATCAAACTGTCATTATGACAATATTCATTTTGTGGCCTTTATATAAAATACAGCAGTTGAGGTTGTAAAATGTGGGGGCAATTTAAATATTTGTGTTGCTATGTTTTGCCCCATAAAGCACATAATCTACAAACCAAAAATGTTGATTGAATCAGCTCTGGGCCTTTATGGACTGATGAGACATTATCATAGAGTGAAATTTTTAACAAGTAATATTAGGAAAGAATTTTCTCATAAATAAAGGGATAATCACTGCAAATATCTAGATTAACAGTAGATTAACAGTGGTCTCTAACTACGCAGGTAGGCACTCAGGTGGCCGACCTGAGGGTCTCCTCAGTTTTTATCTCCACCTTTATCTTTATACAACTTTGGATCAAAATGTAGTTGGAAAAAAAAGAAAGGAAAAATGTATTTGGAATCAGTTTTTTTTGTGCTGGGAAAAGTATCTTTTCCTTGACATTTCTTTCTTAGTAACAGATGAAGCTGTTTGTAACAGAAGTAGTTGCCAATGGCTGGGGATAAGACCAGAAAACATTACCTCTGGAAGAAATGGTTACCAAAAGCATACAAATTTAACTAAACATACATGCCAATTCTTTTTTTCATATTAATCATTTTGAGTTTTTTTATATTAATCGTTTTGAGAATTTTAGAATTTTATATTAAGTAATAAAAATGGAGATTGTACGTTATTGTGTATAAATGGTGCCATCTGTTGACACAAATCAGGAACTGCATGCATCACTACTTAGCTTGTGTTAACATGATAACATAAGAATCTACTATTGATATGGTTACATATATTTTACATATATTTGGAAATTTCACAATTACAAGTGCTATACATTGAAAACTATTCTTACATGCAGGCAAACTAAGCACAAGTGGAGGGATTTCCCCCAACTCTCTAAGAATTCAGGAATGGTGTCAATCTTGTAGTATATGAATTTTTCTTTGAAACATTTCTCCTTTGGGTTTAAGTTATAAATCCTGGCATAGACTTAGAATTAAGGTACTCTTTGAGGAACAACAAGTAACTCACCTACCTATCCTGCCTTCCTTGCTTGTCTGTCTTCCTTTATTCTTCCTACCATCTTTCCCCAGCATATGTGGAGCTCTTACGATGTATGAAGTTATATGTTGGTGTGCTCAGTAGGACTCGTTGTCGGTTGGTTATCAGCCATTTGAACTTCTGGGGGAGAGTGATTAGTTGCTTTAAGTTTTGGGGATTGTTGGGAGGAAATTGGATGAGTCCATAAAGGGCCAGCCAGGCTAGAGATACAGAGACAAAGAAAAAGGAGGCAGCCAGGGCTCCTGAGGAGGAAAACCACCAAAGAGCCACCCAAAACTGCACTGGCCATGCTTTATCATTTAACCAAAGCTCAGGCAGAAGTGAAATTTGCTAAAACTTCATTTACCTTTTTTTTCTTGGTCACAACTGTCAACACTTTCCCACAGTGCCTTTGTGCAATAGGGAGAAAAAAGTGAGAAAGATAGGAAAGAAGGCAAGCCACCAAATTCTCCCAGCTTCCTGCCTATCCTTTTCCAAAGAAAGAAAGAAAGAAAGAAAAGAAAAGAAAAAAGAAAAAAAGCTACTTCTTAATTTTATTTGTTCAAATTTGTTCTTCTCATGTATGATATTTAAAAACAATAAAAGCATTCACTCCTGATCACAGTGATCTAATAACTCTCCATTTCTCTTCTATATTACAGCGAACTTTCTAAAACTGTGTCTTTTCTTCTTCTGTCTGCAGTTTTAAACTCATTTCATCCCAGAAGACCAAAATGGCAAAATAGAGGAGGTCGCTTTCCTGGCTGCTCTGTGGTGTGAAACCAAGAAAGCACACAGGCAGCTTTGCAGCCATGTGATAAGAAGGGACTTTCCTGGGAATTAATTCTGGACATTCCAAGCAGACTGGGGACTTTGGAGGTAGGATATAACAAAATAAATAGAAATCCCAGCCCTGCTCCCAGTGGCGGCAGTGTTTCAGATGCAATTCCCCACCCACCACCACACTGGCAAAAATAGTGGAGGGTTAAATCAATTAGAGGAACCTACATTTTTAGGAGACCTGAGAAGTGTCTGGATTTGGAGAGATCAGAGATCAGAAACACTGCTGGACGAACCTGAAAGCTGTGCTGCACAATGTCCCTGTGTGGGAAAGAAGCCGCATCTCTCCACGGAGAAGCCACGGAGAATGGAGGAAGGAACCATTTTGCAGCAGGGGCCAGCAGCTCAGGGACCTGATCTTCTTGCATCTGAGCTTGGCCCATATTCAGGACGGGCAAACCCACATGGCACAAGATAGAGTGAACCTAAGTGACCAGAAGAAAATCAACAGTGGGGAGAGGTTTACGTAGGGGAATACAAGTAGAGGAAATCCACCCGTCTCCCCACCCCTCCAGACTGGCCACTTGAAGGACTGGGTAGTAGAAATGTTCTGGTTCTGGAACTCTAAAGGGTGAGTGAGGAACCGATTGATTTTTGTAGACTGAACCCGAGACCAGAAAACGGAGTCCACGAGTGACTGAGGGAAATTTAGCTCCTTCACCCCATAAGTGAAACCCAGGGGAACTTCCTGTAGGGCAGTCTTCCAGTGTGGAACAGGAGGGCCTGGGAAGTGAGCTGATTTAAAATATTCATACCAATCCCATTCAACGAAGAACCATAAATATTTGTGCCCCAAATGATGGTCATCTACATACATCAAACCTTCTCAATTTCAAGAATCAAATTGATCACAACACAATACTGGGTGACTAACACACTTCTCTCACGACTGTATATATCCTCCAACAGAAACTAAACAAAGAAGCTATAAAACTAAAAAATACAATTAATAATTTAGACTTCCACCGTTATAGTGAAAGCTCATATTCAATCACACCGATCATCAACTATAAACAATTAATGCAAAAAGTGTTGGGTTTGCTGGAGCACCCCCACTAGCATTCGATGCACACTAATTTAACACTATAGCACTATAATATAACACTATAAGCAAGTTACACTCTCCTAAATACTACTAGCAACTCACACAATCCTAGGGCACCCATGAGCCCCATAATACCTCCAGTGCTACATGACTTCTCATAGCCAAAGAGCAGATATTATCCTCGTCTGGTGGTTCTCTTCAGCCAAGGGCTGGATATCAGGGAATGGTGGAGTTGATCCAGGGAGGGACAGCAAGGTGGCCAGTCTCATTGATGTCCTTGGAGCAAAATCCCCAATGTGGCAGGACAAACAGTTTAAATACAGTTCCAATTTGGTGGTGTGAGCTGGTGATTGGTTACTCCCAATGAAGGTCAATGTCCATTGGTTATATCCAGTGAGATGATGTAATTGCAACTGGGCATATTCTTTGCACATGTCCATGGAGCTATGTAACATCAATTGTAACCAGTCATTGCTAAGCATGCCTATGGCTAGTGCCCCATATAGGCCTTTATCGATTGCAAACAGGCATAGCTTAAGCATGTCAATGGCTGCTGTTCCTTATGGCCAGCAACTTAGTGAGTTCCAGCATGTCCAGGCATGTCTATGGCATATGCTCCTTACACAGACATATATAGAATATTTCGTCCATCAGTGACGGAATACACTTTCTTCCCAGCAGCACATGGATCCTTCTCTAAAATTGACCATATCTTATATCTTAGGCCACGAAACAACTCTTGGCTATTGCAAAAAAATAGAGATGATATCTTGCATTCCATGAGATCATAATGGAATGAAATTAGAAGTCAGTGATAAAATAAAAAATAGAAGCTACTCTAACACCTGCAGACTAAATAGTATGCTATTGAATGACCAATGGATAGCTGAAGAAATCAAGGATGAAATTAAAAACCACTTAGAAGGAAATGTGAATAACAACAACACATATCAAAATCTCTAGGACACTAGGAAGGTGGTTCTAAGAGGAAAGTTCATTGTATTGAGCTCATTCATTAAAAGAATAGAAAGTCAACAAAAAAATAACCTAACTTTGCATCTCAAAGCCCTAGAAAAAGAAGAACAAACCAACACCCAAAGCAGCAGAAGACAGGAAATAATTAAAATCAGAGCTGAAGTCAATGAAATTGAACCAAAAAAAATTTAATGAAACAAAAAGTTTGTTCTTTGAAAGAATAAATAAAATTGACAAAACCTTAACCAAAAAGGAGAGAATAAACTCAAATTATAAAAATTACTGATGAAAAAGAAAATATCACAAATGATATGCCCTGAAATACAGATGATAATCAGAAACTATTCTGAAAATTTATAGTCCATCAGATAGAAAATCTTGAAGGCATCAACGAATTTCTAGAGACATATGACCTACACAAATTGAATCAGAAGGACATAGAATTTTTTTTTTTGGTACTGAGGAGTGAAACTAGGGATGCTCAACCACTGAGCCACATCCCAGGTACTTTTTTGTATTTTATTTAGAGACAGATAAAATTTAAACAAATCGATTTCAAGCAATGAATTTGAAGATGCCATCAAAAGCTTACCAATAAAGCAAGGTCCAGGACCAGATGGATTCTCAGCCAAGTTCTACAAGAACTTCAGAAAAGAAATAACATCAATCCTCAAATTATTCCATGAAGTAGGAAAAGAGAGAACCCTTTCAAATTCATTCTACAAAGCTAGTATCACCCTGATACCAGACAAAGACACATCAAGGAAAGAAAACTTCAGACCAATATCCCTAATGAACATAGATGCAAAAGTTCTTAATAAAGTACTAATTCCTAATAAAGACAAATTGCATACAAAAACATATTAAAAGATAGTGCATTATGGTTAAGTGGGGTTTATCCCAGGGATGCAAGGTTGATTAAACATATGGAAATCAATAAATATCACATCAGTAGACTTAAAAGACAAAAATCACATGATTACCTCAACAGATGCAGAAAAAAAATTGGATAAAATATAACATCCATTCATGCTCAAAGCACTAGAAGAACTGGAAATAGTAGGAACATATCTCAACATTAAAAAACTACATATGCTAAACTCAAGGCCAACAACATTCTAAATGGAGAAAAATTTTTCCTCTAAAAACTGGAACAAGACAGGGATGCCTTTTTTCATAACTCCTATTCAACATAGTCCTTGAAATCCTAGTCAGAATAATTAGATAAAAGAAAGAAATTAAGGGGATAGGAATAAGATAAGAAGAGCTCAAACTATCCCTATTTGCCTATGACATGATTTCTTGTTTAGAAGACCCAAAAAATTCCACCAGAAAGCTTTTAGAACTCATTAGTGAATTCAGCGAAGTAGCAGGATATAAAATTAACACCCATAAATCAATTGTGTTCCTGTACACCAAAGATGAAACAACTGAAAGAGAAAGGAAAACTATTCCATTCACAATAACTCAAAAATTAAAATAAAATACTTGGGAATCAATCTAACAAAATAGATGAAAGGCTTCTACAATGAAAACTACAGAATACTAAAGAAAGAAATTGAAGAGGACCTTAGAAGATCTATCATGTTCCTGGATAGGCTGAATTAGTATTGTCAAAATGGACATACTACCAAAAGCACTTTATTAATTGTATAAATACAATTCTTATTAAAATTCCCATGATATTATTCATAGAAATAGAAAAATTAGTCCTGAAATTCACTTGGAAAAATAAGAGATCCAGAATAGCCAAAGCAATCCTTAACAAAAAAAGTGAAGCAGACGCATCACAATACAAGAACTTTTATGCAACTGTAATAACAAAAATGGCTTGGTATAGGCATAAAAACAGACATGAAGACACAGAGACAAACCCACATAAATACAGTTGTCTCATACCAAACAAAGGTGCCATAAACATATATTGGAGAAAAGAGAGCTTCTTCCACAAATGATGTTGGGAAAACTGGAAATCTATATGTGGTAGAATGAAATTGAACCCCTATCTCTCAACCTGCACAAAACTCAAAGCAAATCAAAGAACTAGGCATTAGACCACAGACCCTGTACCTACTAGATGACAGTATAGGCCCAACTCTCCATTCTTTCTCAACAAGACTCCTAAAGCACCAGAAGTAAAATCAAGAGTTAATAAATGGGATGGTATTAAGTGGCAAAACTTCACATCAATGGAAACAGTCAAGAAGGTAAAGGGAGAGCCTACAGAATGAAGAAAATCTTTTCCACCTGCATCTCAGATATCTCAGATAGAGCATAATCTCCAGGATAAACAAAGAATGCAAAAAACTTAACACCAAAAAAATCCCAAATAATCCAATCAAAAAACAGGCAAAGGAACTGAACAGGCACTTCACAGAAGATGAAGTAAGAGTAGTTAACAAATACATGAAAAAATGTTCAGCATCTCTAGTAATTAGAGAAATGCTTATTAAAACCACACTAAGATTCCAATCTCACTCCAGTCAGAATGGCAATTTTCAAGAATACAAGTGAGGGGGCTAGTGAAGAAGAAAGCTCGTTGGATTAGACAAAGGGGAATGAAGGGAAGACAGGGAATGGGATTGCAAAAACAATCGAATAAATTGGACATAACTTTCCTATGTTTATATATGAATACACAACCAGTGTAACTCCATATCATGTACAACTACAAGAATGGGAAGTTATACTCAATGTATGTATAGTCAAAATACACTCATGAATTTTGAATGAGTTTAAAAATATATATTCTAGTCAGTGGGTCACAGAATAAAAAATCAATATTAAAATAAATATTGTTTGTCATGTCAAAAAAAGAAAAAAAGAAGAATACAAATGACAATAAATGTTGGTGAAGATGTGGGGAAAAGGGTTCACTCATGTATTGCTGGTGGGATTGCAAATTGTTGCAACCACTGTGGAAAGCGGTATGGAGATGCCTCAAAAAATTTGGAATGGAACCACCACTTGACCCAGTCATCCCACTCCTTAGCAAATACCCAAAGAACTTAAAATCCACACACCCCAGTGACACAGCTACATCAATGTTTATAGCAGCTCAATTCACAATAGTTAAACCATAGAACCAACCTAGATGCCCTTCAACAAGTGAATGGATAAAGAAAATGTGTATATACACACAGTGGAATGTTACTCAGCCATAAAGAAGAATGAAATTATGGCCTTTGCTGATAAATGGTTGGAACTGGAGACTATCATGCTAAGTGAAATTAGCTAAACCCAAAAAATTGAAGGCCAAATCTTTTTTATGATACTTGGATGCTAACACATAACAAGGGGGTCTGGAGAATGGAAGTTCATTGGATTAGACAAAGGGGAATGAAAGGAAGGGAAAAGTGGAAATAGGAAAGTCAATAGATCTCCTATATTCATGTATGAATACTCTACCAGTGAAACTCCACATCATTTATAACCACAGGAATAAGATCCTCATTATAATAAATTATAGTATAGATGTATATATAGTATAGATATATAGTATAGATGCATGTATCTATAATATGTCAAAACACACTCTACTGTCATTTACATCTAAAGAGATCAAATTAAAAAATTCTCTTCACCTCTATCTTATTAGTGGCTTTAGTATATTTGAATTTCAACTTTTCTGTCTAGTTTGGAAATCCCCTCCATTTCCCCACATTGTCTCCATTTGACATCAAAGCCCAAGACCCTTTTCACATTTATCTCTTATTCCTTTGCTAGTACAAGTTTGATAACTTTCTGCAATATTTCATTAAATGTAAACATGGAAGCTCACACTTTCTTGCCTTCTGCTTTCCTTGGTCATGAAGGCTGATTTGAGTAGCAAGTGTGTGATGTAAGATAAATTTTCAAGTTCCTTCTTCTCTCTAGTATGTCCTCACCCCACATACCTTCACAATAGGAAACACTAGGGTGAATCTGACCTAACTTTCCTATACACCTCCATGAATACACCACAGTAATCTCCACTTCATGTATACCAAAGACTGGAGTCCTAATTAGAATAAGATATATTTCATGCTTGTATTAATATATCAAATAGATTCTACCATCATGTATAGCTAAAAAGAACAATAACAACAACAACAAAAGAGTGAGTAATTAAATGAAAAACCTGAATCCAATGAGAACTAAAAGATTTCTGCATTGCTGTTGTTATCCACCAATGTTGCAATAGTAACACCAACAGCAAAAACCAACTCATTACTATGGATAGATGCAAAGGATGAAATAAAAGTAGTGCACAGAGAAACTTTTTATCCAACCTTGCACTTGAATTCATGGCATGAAAAGGTTGAACATCAATATACTCTAAGATTCCATCTCACGCCAGTCAGAATGGCAGTTATCCAGAATACAAACAACAACTCTTGGTGAGGATATGGGGAAAATGTCACACTCATACATTGCTGGTGGGACTGCAAAATGGTGCAATCAATCTGGAAAGCAATATGGAGATTCCTTAGAAAACTTAGAATGGAACCACCATTTGACCCAGGTATCCCACTCTTCAGTCTATACCTAAAAGACGTAAGTCAACATGTAGTGATGCAGCCACTTCAATGTTTATAGAAGCTCAATTCACAATAGCTAAACTGTGGAACCGACCTAGATGCCCTTCAATAGATGAATGGATAAAGAAACTGTGGTATATATACACAATGGAATATCACTCAGCATTAAAAGAGAATAAAATTATGACATTTGCAGGTAAACAGATGGAGTTGGAGAACATCATGCTAAGCGAAGTAAGGCAATCCCCCAAAACTAAAGACCAAATGTTCTCTCTTATAAGTCTATGCTGATTCATAATGGGGCATGGATTCATACCTAGGGCATGGAAATAATGGAGGAACTTTGATTGAGCAAAGGGGAAGGGGCATGGGGGCAGGAAAGATGGTGGAATGAGATGGACATCATTGCCCTAGGTACATGTATGACTGCACACATGATGTGACTTTACATTGTGTACAACCAGAGAAATAAAAAGTTGTGCTCTATTTGCGTACAATGATTAAAATGCATTCTGCTGATATGTATACCTAATTAGAATGAAGGAATGAATAAGAAAACCATTCAATGTCTACAATAGTATATTTATTCTGGCCCAGTATGAATTATACAGACTTGCAAATTTGTGTTATGCAAACACAGGTATTTCCTGATAATTTTTTAATGCTCTCAATATGTTTTAACAAGAGGTTCTGTTCTATTGAATTGACATATAGGTGAGCATACAAAAATATTAATCTTCGGATACTACTATTAAACTTGGCTTTGAATAAAAGCTTCATATTTTATTTTCTCTTGGGAGTAATACGTGGTCATTAATAGTGATGTTATTTCTTTTTAGATTTAGACAGACATGTTTGAGACTATAGGCACTGGCAAAGAAGACAAGGTAAAGAATACGTCTACTTTTTCCTAAAATAGATTTTTTTCTTAATAATCTTGAAAAAGAAAATCAAAATAAACTCACAGCTTAGCATGTATTTAAAGAAATAAATAGCTGACTGGCGCACTAATTTGGTCCATAATAAGATAAAAAGTGGAGCTGATAGAATGATGTTCTGTTGGGGCTGGGGTTATGGCGCAGTGGTAGCGTGCTCGCCTAGCATGCGTGAGGCACTGGGTTCGATCCTCAGCACCACACTAAAAAAAAATAAAATAAAGATATTCTGTCCACCTAAAACTAAAAAATAAATATTAAAAAAAAAGAATGATGTTCTATTGTGGGTTGTTTTTAAATGTTTGTCATAGTATTATTTTTATAGGAGACTAGGAGAAAGAAATTAGCCAATATATCAAACTTATTTAAATAAAAATTTCATGTGTCTGAAATGATAGTGTTTAAAAAACAAAAGTGACATTAGGATAACAAGTCCAACCCTTATTGTGATCACCTCCTCTCACCTAGTCATTTAACTGACAAGGAAGCTCAGAAATAAGGAGAAAGAATTGAAGTTCCATGAAAGTGAGCATTTTGTCTGCTTGAATTTTTTTTAATCTATCCAACTGCATAGTAATATGTATTGCAGACAGGAGACAACCAATAGATAACTTGCTGAATGACTAAGAAATTTGTTCTAGACTCATTTTATTTTCATTAAATACATTATTATGACATAAGAAAATTTTGTGATATTTCCAACTTTTTATTTTGAAAAGTGCAAACAAAGGTACAATAATTTGCTTGTCACTGGAGCTAAACATAGGAAAACATTTGGATTAGAAGATATCAAGCTCTGTGGCCTCCCTAAAGGCAAGTACTGGAAGCATTTGCAAAGGGAAAGAACTACATTCCCTGAGAAATACCTGGTAGATGTGAGCATCTTGTTCAATACGAAACCACAACCAGACCCCAGCCTTAAGAAGAAAATGGCCACAAGAATGAACATAGATCCAACAATACTGAGAGTCTGGTTAAAGAACCATAGGAAAAACTCAAGAAAGCAACAGGTAATCATCTTCTGCAAAAACAAGAAATTCAACATCAGCAGTTACCTGAGGGTGGAGCCAAGACCAGACTCCCCAGCAACATGCCTATATTTCATCTAGATTGCCAGAGGCCTCTGAGTCTGTGGTCCTAATTTATGTGAACCATGTGGCACCCCCACTCCAACTCAGCATATAATCCACCTATATTCCCAAGAGCATCCTGGGAACCTCAAAATAGTTTATTTTTGCTACTGCAAATATTTCATTTTTACTACCACATAATGCTTACATTCATTTTGGAATCTGGAGTTCTCTCTGTAAGCTTCAATTCCATTATTTTTGACTCTTTCTGTGTACAAAGGAGAGATAGAAGATAGACACAAAAGTCATATATATGGAAATGGTTTGCACTGATTCCCATACAAGGTAATACTTCCATAAATAAGGAAAACACTGGATATAAAGAACACAACTGTGAGTGGATTTTAAAAATGCTCCATTGAGTGAAAGGAAACCATAGGAAAAACTACTGTTGGAGCTCAGAGAACAATAACAAAAGTATATATATATTCACATTGAGCAATTAAATCTAAAGGAAATTAAAAGGCCTTATAGAATCAGCCTGGGAATCTTGGAATCAAGGCTTCTCAAAATCAATGTGCAGGAAGAAACTTTTTGCAAGTTTCTCCTATTTGCCCAAAGTCCAGACCTATCAACAAGAAAGAATTTTTTGTAGTCCCCTCTCTGAGCTTTATTATCTAAACTTATATCATAGGAAGAAAGAGTGAGGTCTCTCAACACAACTGAGCAGACGTTGTCACATACCATTTATTTATCTATCTATCTATCTATTTATCTATCTATTTATGTATTTATTTATTTTTATTTATTTGGTACTGGAAATTGAACTCAGGGGCCCTGGACCACTGAGCCACATCCCCAGCCCAATTTTGTGTTTTTTGTGGAGACAGGGTCTCACTGAGTTGCTTAGCACCTCGCCTTTGCTGAGGCTGGCTTTGAACTCGCGTTCCTCCTGTTGAGAAGCCTTACAATCCATCTTCTATTCTGTGGCCCTAGTGGACTTTGTCTCAGGCCAGTTGTACAGTTCCCACACCCACTGAGCTCCTCTAAAGAGTCTCATTTAACATTCCCCTGAAATACACTTTTCTCCCCCTGCCTTATAGAAAAAGAGGTATTTAAGTTTTGAATTGTGTTGGGCTACTGAGAAATCACACTTCTGTGACTTATCCCCTATGATCTCATTTTTCTAATTTTTCACATTGACAAATCTGTACACTTTTTCCTCTTGGAAAAACTGTACAACAAATACCCATATACAATTGACCAGATTCACCAATTTTTAACATTTTTCCTATATTTTGTTTTATCTTCACCCCAATATGCATTGACTTATCTCTTAAGAGCAAAGACATCCTTCTAAATAAATACAATATAAGAATTTCATTCATAAAACTTGACCTGAGCATGACACTACTGCTTAATATGCAATCTGTATTCAAGTTTTCTAAATTCTAAATTCTTCCCCAAATCAGCTTTATGATATTTAATTTCACCAATCCAAGAACCAATCATGGATCATAGATTGTATTTAATTTTCATGTCAGTTTGGTCTTCTTTAGTCCAGCAGACATCCCCAGGCACTAATCTATTTTTTTGTTTTTCTATCTTATTTGTTATTTGCAAAGGGTCCATATCAGAGGTTTTGCAGTATGCTTTTCAATTCAGTCCTGCAGTTTCTTTTTCATGACTAGGTACCAGTCAAATATCTATGGGAGGTCTCAGGTGTTGCTGTAGCCTTCACAGTTCCTCACATCAAGAAACTTTTAGTCTCAGTTTCCCCTATATTTGGTGAAGGTAAGTTTGGGCCCTTTGTGAAGGACGTGTCTGCCAGGTTTCTCCTTTATGAATGTACCTTTTCCCCTTTGTAATTAATAAGTAATCTGTGGAGGCGGTTACTTGAAATAAGAATATCTTGCTCCCAATCTTTTATGCAATGATACTTGTATAAATCAATGAATCTCATCTGAAAGAATTATTACTATGGTGTTTACAAAATGATTTTTTATCTCTATTGTTTGATGTATGTATTTGTTGGCATATTTTGTAAAGAAGAGCTTTATATTCTGGTCTTTCTGATAAAAACAAAATTTAATTTATTTGTGGACTCATGGGTTACTTCCCAATTTTATACATTATAATGTAACTCTTTGATGAATTCATTTAAGAAATTATTTAAGTTGATACTTTTCCTGAAAGGACAAATTAAAATAAGTTAACTGTGCTTACTTCTATCTTACTTTTCTAATTACCTATTAATAGTACATAACTCAAAATATGGTGTAGAAGAAACTTTTATTGATCATTTGAGAATTCAAATTTGTAATGTTTTACATTCTGGTTAACCAATTTAGAGCACCAACATACTTAAATGTAGAAAAATACAGGATTCATCAACATTTTAGTTCTTACTTATTTGAGTGATTATGAAGAGATAAGTCAACACATAGACACACTAACTTCTGGATTGCCTTTTAAATAACAATGATTTTATATTTATGAGAATATATAATACTTTTCTACCAGATACACTAGAAGCCCAGCTTCTAAACTTGCTCAGATCAGAATGAAAGTGAATCTCATTCTATTTCTTTGTTCTATTTTTGTTACGTCACTGTAGCTAACAAGATGTTGAACTTGCTATCCAAACAGAATTCTTCTCACTTTTATTTGCTATTCTTATTGAACAAAATCCTCATCCTTGAATCTTTCAATACAGGAAGGAACTGTTTTTGTAATATACACAAGAGTAATGTACGTAGAAAAACATTACATAACTGTGATACCGCCATTAACAAACATTTGTTAAATGTGCCATGGACTTATCCTAATTATTTGTACAATCAAAAAGCCTGTACCTAGTCATTGTGAAAATGAAAGGCTTTGGGGACTCTGATGAGGGGTTTATCACTCCAGGTCTCTGCCATGGTCTGCTATTGGTTTAGTCCGTGGGAGGTTTCTGTTTGTCACTCAGCTGTAGCCAAGCATAAGAGAAAGCTCCTGTTTAAACACCTCTGTGGTTTCCCATGAAGTTTTGAAAATGACCCTGCCATTGGTCAAGGTAGGGGGAAGGACTCTACTAATGCTTAACTTGGGACCCATGATGTTGCAATATGTTGTGTCTGTATAGTATGTGACATCATAGGTCAAGGTTACCTGAGCAGCGTTTCTCCAAATATTCTCCCTGCAATTTTATGTTCCTGTTTTCTCAACTCTGATCTTTTATTTCTGGATTATAGAACACTTGGGACAAATTTACCTACTTCCAACTACTTAGAACAAAAATATTGATTTGTTATTATTCTAGTACCTTTGGAGGCTATTCTAATAAAAGGTCACATGTTGTGTGTTTTCTTCTCTTTTTGAAACACACACAAACAAAACAAAAAAGCAAAACCAAAATAAGGCAAAATAAAAAATTAGAACATTAAGAAGTCACAAATCATGGAGGATAATATACTATAAATGATTTAAATTTTTTCCCAGGTAAATTTTATCCATCATAATGAAACAGTATCTCTCAAAAACCATGTCTCTCCAGAATTTCAGAATGTGACTTTATTTTGAAATAAGATCTTTGTATATATAATTATTTAAGAATCTCATCCTGAATTTATGGTGGATCACAAATCCAGCAACTGGTGTTTGTAGAAGAGACAGAGAAAGAGAAGGAGATAAAGAAATAGAGACATACAGAAGAGAAGGCATGCGAAAGGTGGAGGCAGATACTAGGATTAATGTCGCTACCTGTCAGAACACCAGGAGTCATCAGAAGGTAGAAGAGGCAAAGAAATCACCCTCCTTAGAGTCATGGGAGGGAGCATGGTCCTGGTAGCAACTTGAGTTTTGGATTCCTGGCCACCTTAATTTTGAACTTCTGACCACCAACTTTGTGGTAATTTATTACAGTAGACCTAAAAATGTAGTACACTCTCTGAAGAGAAATCAGATGAAATTTAACTGGGGAGTCAAAAACAAAAAACAGAAAACAAAACAAAACTGAGTCCCTTTGACAACTATAAGAAATTTTAGCTGTAATATAATCTAGTTTTGCTATGACTTTTAAAGATGACCGTTGAAGTTATATGTTAGATGAATCCTTTGCACAGCTGCATAGCAAAACTGGTAACAATGTGGTGGAATGTAGGGATACATGTAGACACAAAGATTTTAAATGAAGTTTGTTACAATGTAATGACAAGAAATAGTTCAGAAACACAGGTCACAGGATGAGGCCAGAATCCTTGTAATGTTTTCAGTAAATCAAGAACCATGTGAAATGCTTTTGCATTTTATTTGGATTTAGCATTTCATTCCCAGGGACAATTACCTTCACAGATATGGAACACCTGATGGAGGCCAAATGAGTGGAATCCATCAGCGAGCAAAAGAAAGATCTCTATTTTGCTGGAGCTTCTGACTTAGTAGATGACACTGAACCTGATACATGTAAAAGTGACCTAATGTGTCAAAAGATGGAACATGTTATAGAAATTGAAGTGGAACATTGTAGGAGAGATACAGTCTTGGGCTTGAGAAAACAGTGCAGATTGTGGTTTACTTGGGAAGGTGAGATTTGAGAAAATTCTTAAGAGTTGAGTTTAACAGAAGAGGAGCATTCCAGGACACCACAGAGCCAGAGCCAAGCCCTTCAGTGGAGTTACCAGGCTTCAAGGAGGAGTGGTGAAGCTGGCAAGACTGGAAGATAGTGAGAGAAAGGAGAGAAATCAGACAGAAATCAGACATCCAGAGGTCAGATTGTACTGGCTTTGTTTGGAAATTTGTTTAAAGAAAAATGATATGATCCAATTTCCATTTACTCTTGAGTTATAGTATTGAGGACAGAGAAATAGAGCATATATAAATGTATTGTTGAAATCTTCATACATTTTTGGGGGGACGGTACTGGGGATTGAACTCAGGGGCACTCAACCACTGAGGCATATCCCCATCCCTATCTTGTATTTTGTTTTAGAGATGGTCTCACTGAGTCGCTTATTGTCTCACCATTGCTGAGGTTGTCCTTGAACTTACATTCCTCCTGCCTCAGCCTCCCAAGCCACTGGGATTACAGGCATGTGCCACTGCTCTGGGCAAATTTTCATAAAGGTAGAGTCAGGAGGTTTTTCTGGTGAATTACATATAAGTTGTATGATAAATGAGTCAAGGATTAGAACTAGGAGTGATTGAGAAGAATTTACTGCTCCTTGTGCTCTCCTGAAAACTCAGGTGACAAGTTTACATGGGGAAAAAAGGGATTTTCTTCAAGGCAGGCTTTGAGGAAGATAGGGGAGATTTTTTCTTTCTCAAATTTCCATCTTCCAGGGATCAGGTAAACCTTTTATGAGAGGAAAGAAGGTACAGAGGGACGAAAGATAGGGAATAAACATCTGTAGATTTAGCTAGACTGGATTAATCAGAAACATGTTATAATCTCAAGTCCCTTGGCACCTGTCAGGGCCAGGAGGCAGCCCCTCAGCCTTCATTCTCACTATGAGGAAGTATTTGGAACTTTTAACTTTAAAGAAGATTGGTTTCAGTTTGAGTCTGAGATTTATGACCAAAGCATTCAGAAAGATAAAATTATAATCAAATGAAATAGAAAAGACTTTCTATACAGTAGATTTTGTGGAAGGGGAAATTTAACTCAATTCTAGACACACTGAGTTTGCAATGTCTGTTAGTCATCCAAGTAGAGATGTTGGAGAGATGATTCTGGAATCCAAAGAGGAGGTCTATGATGGAGACAGACATTTGGCAGATGGTGGCAAATAGATGGATTTGAAGCCAGTAGAATGAATTGCCAAGGGAGGGAATGTAACTGAAGAAGATGACCCTTGAATCCCCCAGTTTAAAATACTTTGGGAAAATGCAGGGACCATTGATGTGATGTCTGGTGAGATATGAGAATAAGTAAGAGAATTAAATATTCTTGAATTCAAATGAAGAAAGTCCATCAAAAAGGAAGACTGTCACATGCTGCTATTGAATCAAGCAAGATGAGACCCGAATATTGAATATTGACTACTGGAAGCTATAAAATGGTACTGACATAAAAATAGGATCAATAAAAGTTTTTCACAAGTTAGAAAAATAATAGCCTATTATATGCTTATACACATGATGCACTCAAGCATGAATATGTAGGAGAAGAGAATACATAGGAGAAATGATGCACTCAAGATTGGAACGAATTCTTGAGGAGTCCAAATGGATCACAATTGATCACAAATGAGAGTTTAGTATGAACAGTTCATTTATGGTAAAGGGCAAGAATACTGATTATATGAGACTTGAAGACTGTTGTCTGTTTCAAATTTCTCAGTGAAAAGTAAATCAAAGTAATCAACTGAGAGTACAAATAAAGATTTGGGAGAGAAGAGAACATGGGAAAACTGGTAGAATGAATGGTCCAGGAATACATCATAAATCTTGGAGATGTGAAAAGCCCAGTTAGGAAGAAGTTCATGGTTGTGATTTTGAAGTAAATTTAGTAAGTGTGGTTTTGAGTTTCTTTCCTCAGCCACATTCAGTGTCCAGAATGCAGGCACAGAGTAGAGAATGAGATGGAGCCATGACGATATTTGGCATTACGAGTACAACAGACTGAGAAAGGGTGAGGAGCTGAGAGTGACTGTGAATGAGAAAGGAGTGACTATGATCACTGGTAACCTAAATGCAGCTAGATAAGGTGTTGTGAGAATAAGGAAGAGCTGAGAAAAATAATCTCAGTGCATTCGAGGTCTTGGAAAGATTGCTGAAGTCAGAATTGTAAAACAAATGAGTTTCAAAGAAAGAACAAGTGGGAGAAAATGGTGTGTAGGAAATTTAAATTGCAAAATATAACAGTTATTTGTTTGAGATAAGTCTGGGCAGAAAGATATTTTCAGCAGAAAGATATTCCTGTAGCCTTATAAAGGTAGAGGAAACAAGTGAAATTAATTTTAGTAATATATTGCATTTAAACAAATAAAAACTATTATTTCAGCTTATAATCAAACAAGAATTTTTGAAATGTTCTCTATCCTTTACTTGGTGAATATGTGTGCTTGCTCATCAATATCCAGTGTGTATTTTACAATCGAATCTCAATTTGGAGCAGCCATATTTCAGGTTCTTGGCAGCCACTTAAGGCTGGTGGTTTTTATATTTGTGACACAGGACTAGGTAATGAATCCCAGCAGGACCAAGGGATAGTGGAGTTCAAGATCCTCATAGGGGAATGCATTTCGTGGAACTGAGTGGCATGTTATTGGTGGGTTCATACTCATGTATGTTGAAGATTCCAAGAACTCAGTGGGGAGAACTTTTTGAAGAGAATGATGGGAAACAGGTGGGTAAAATGGTGGAGAAGTGTGGGAGGGTGAAGCTGGAAGTGGTAGATCCTGGCAGCAGAGAAGGGTGATGAGTTTCTTAGGGAGACATGAATGGTTTCAACAATATTAAAATTGAGTAGGACTGGGAACCCACATCTATGTCTCTTGAATCTGGGGCAGAGAAAGAAAAAAATAAGTGTACTTTGAGAAGTCTTCTATGGAAATCAATATCTTCAGGGGATTTTCAAGAGAGTAAGGAAAACCAGTGAATCAAGAGATAGTGCTTTGATTACAACTTTTAGGAATGTGATTTTGTTGAGGTTGATGAAAACAGTATAATAAGAATTATCAAATATGTATTTAAAAATTTTATTGGTTATTTTTAGTTATACATGACAGTACAGTCCATTTTGATATAATTATATAAGCACAGAATATATCTTATTCTAATTAGGACCCTATGCTTATAGATGTACATGATGGTGGGATTCACTATGGTGTATCCATATATGTACATAGGAAAAGTATTTTGGATTTATTCCATTGTCTTTCCTTTTCTTATACCCCCTTCCCTTCCCTTCATTCTCCTTTGTTTAATCTAACGAGTATCTATTCTTCCCCTCTCCTTCCTTATTATGGGTTAGCTTCCACATATCAGTGAAAACATTCAACCTTTGGCTTTTTGAGACTGGCATATTTCACTTAGCATGATAGTCTCCAGATGATCCCTTTACTAGAAAATGTCATGAAGTCATTCTTCTTTATGGCTGAGTGATACTCCTTTGTGTGTGTATATATATATAAATAAAATAATTTGTCCATTCATCTGTTGAAGGGCATCTAGGTTGGTTCTATATCTTAGCTATTGTTTGAGCTGCTCTTTACAAATTTTAACAGAAATGAAAATTTTTCTATAATTATGTAAAAGAACAATTGTTTTTTTCTGGCATGAAAAAATTGAGAGGGTAGGAATGAACTCAATAATAGCTGCTTATTTCTGGAAGGTGGTACTTTGGTAACTTTCATTTTCAAAGTGGTGTATTTTTAATCTATTTTGTCATAAGATGTATATTTGTGTTTCAATAATGAAAAATTCAAACACCAGATCTTTCCTTGACATTCTTTGACTTAATATAACCCAAAGAAGATACTGAGGATTTCAAAAGCATTTCTAAGTGAATGAGTTTGTTTTCTGTTCTGATAATAAATACAAAGTCAACCACAATGACTAGGTAGTCAATAACAATTCTGACTGTTCACTCTATACAATGCAAACAACTCAGCCTTCACCAAGACATGCCAAAACTGCTCTCAGTATGCAAAGGTAAAGCAAACACTTGCCGGAAGAGATGCCCTCTGAAGTCAGGAGTTAAATCTCACTATGGGTTACTGATGCTACAAGGAGACATTATAGTAAAGGAAGAATTTCAACCACATCCTAGAGAGTTAAGGACACTGTTAGAAAGTTACCTTTGTTATTTTTCACCAAGTGAAGATCTTTTACAAGGTTAGGTTTGTTCCTTGCTGCAGCAAAGGAGATTACATCCAATGAATCTGCTAACACCAGAGACTCTTACTTCTCAAAGAAAACTCCAGCCCCACTTTTTCCTCCTGCCTCCTGAGGAAAAGTTAACATCATTAAACCAACAATCACCAATAGTAGCATAATTATAGTTCCTCTCCTTTTTTAAAATTTGTTTTACTATGCCTGCACAGGAAAATGTAAATTTACAAACGAGTTGCTAAGATTCTAATGTGAGAGAGGCAGTGTTTAAAATTTCTAGTACAGGACTGCCCCAGTTGTGTATAAATTCCTTTCAATTTTTAAATGAGAACCCCTAAATTTGAGATTCACCTTGCATTTGGCAATTATAAAAGTTTTAAGAAACCTCACAGGATCTTAATCTGTATCCAGCCAACCTCTGGTTACAGAACTTTTATTTCTATAATTCCTGTTAAAGGTAATGGGGGAAATTCTTTTCCAAACTCCCTCCTAAAATGATAAATTAAAACTGTAGCATATTAATAAAACTTTTAGAGAATGTAGGTATATCATAACTCTTAAAAGATAATCAGAGATTGAGGATTTGGCATGTAACTCAGTGGTATAGCACTTCATTAAACTTCATGAGGTCCTGGGTTGGGGGTGGGTGAAGGAGCTACAGATTGAGATTAATGCCTGACTCATCCATATTCTAAGTATTATCTTCACATTAGAATAAAAAAAAACTTACTTAGTATCCTTAGCAGGACCTTTGGTGGATTTCCTGACTATTGGTTTTTTTTTTTTGGTACTGAGAATTAAACTCAGGGGTACTTGACCACTGAGCCACATCCCAGCTCTATATTTAGAGACAGGGTCTCACTGAGTTGCTTAGCGCCTCGTGGTTGCTGAGGCTGGCTTTGAACTCCTACTTCTCCTGTCTCATCTTCCCAAAGTGCTGGGATTACAAGCGTGCATGATTGTGCCCAGCTTGATTTGTTTTTATTCTAATGAGAGTATATCATGTACTTAGATAATTTCCTTCTTTGTATTTGGCCTCTAGAAAACTGGAAAAAATATTGTGGTTCATGACTAGCCAATTGTCCATATTCTTCCACCTTGAAGCGCAGCAATCTTATTCCTCATTTATTCATATTTTTTCCACGTTCATTGTTCTTTTGCCCTTTCCTCCTTACGTGCCAATTTTTTTTAAGACAGGAAAAAGAGCACACAAAATTTGTTACATTTAAGACATGAGAGTATTATCCTCATGCATAACTATTTTAACTGCATTTTTTATTTTTTTAAATGTTCATTAAATGTATGTTGTCAAATGGCCCTAAAGATTTCTTTTTCTTTTTCTTCCTTTCTTGTTTTTTGAACAGAAAGGGTCTAAATAATCTATGACTCTATTTTAACAAACTACCTCCATACATGCATTTTCTTTAATGAACCTTCTGTCTTTTTAGTAAAAGAGGGTAACAGAGGAGAATTGTAAAGCCAGACGACCAGAAGCAAGTAAAGTAGAACCACTGGACAGGCTTTATTTTGGAAAGTATGCTCCCAGGCCATTCCATTCCAGCAAACCCAAGAGTGTGGAACGGGCTGGGCCAGCTGTCAAGTGGAATGTCATGGCCATTCTCCGGGACACGCTCTGATGGATGAGAGAGTTCAGCCCGAGATCGTGTATTTCCAATAAAGCCTTGCCCAGTGGTTTTAATTCGCCTCCTTTTGGTCATCTGGCTTTACAAGAATGATCATTGCATACCTGGATCCAGAACATTTTTAAATGACTGTCTCTGTTTATCCTCTGCCTAGCTGATGCATTTATGTGGTATTCTGAAATTCTCTTGGCTTTCTTTTCTTATCTGTGAGTGAGTATGTTAGAAGTAGACAACTTCTTTTAATGATTGAGTGATTTTTCCTGGCAGGCACAATGATACCTCTACCATAGAGAAGAAAGTACAATTAGATAGGGCTAACTTTTCTCAGATGTGGGGTAGAAATAGGGTTGGTCTGTTATGTGGGTAACTTAGAGTTAGCAAAACGTTTAGTAACTATCTAGGTATTTCATAGATTGTTTTTTTTTTTAATTTTTATTTTGGCAAGAGCAAGGAAAAACAAATTTTCATTAAATCAGAATGTTTATTAAAAAGATTCACAGTGGCACACTCCTGTAATCCCAGCGACTCAAGAGGCCGAGGAAAGAGGATTGTGAGTTTAAAGACAGCCTCAGCAACCAAGTGAGGGCCTAGGCAACTTAGTGAGATCCTGTCTCTAAATAAAAATATAAAAAGGGTTGGGAATGTGGCTCAATGGTTAACCACTGGGTTCAATCTCTGGTACCTCCCCCCCCCAAAAAATCACAGTATAACTCATTTCTAACATCTGAAATGCAATGAATAGTTTGAAAAAATTTAGAAACAGCATCTTTATTTTTCTTCCATCTTTGAATTCTTGTGAAACTATGATAAAAGAATTAAAAATGACATTAAAATAATTTATTCCTACTAAATAGCAAGATCTGTGCTTTATTCATTTTCAGCATTTTAACTGTACCTGCTAATGGCCAAAAATGTTCAACTGCAAATAGGTGGGGGCAAGTGAGAATTCTTCCCCTAGCCTTCCCAGCCTTGAAAATGCTCTCTGTTGGCAGAGGAAAGCTCCAGTTACATTTCAGCAGTGATGCACTGGGCCTATTTCTATAACTGTTCTAGGCAAATGAGACAAGAACATAGTTGAACTTAGTAGGTATATGATAGCTCACAGCAAGAAGAAGCCGGATCTCAACATTGCATCCTATCAGAAAAGATGTTTCACAATTGTATGAATTGACAAAAGTAATTGAGGCATCATGTTGTCCTGTTACCATAGGGTGGCAAAACTCAGAAAAATTTTTCTTGAAATATGTGTAAACAGTCACACTGTGGCTTACTCCACAGTTTTAACACAGCATTAACTTATATTTGTGAATTTAAATACATTGATTGTACAACTTTCTATGTATATCTCTTCTTTATAAATTTGCTTTGACATTAAAATGCTATAAAAGGTATAAGCATCAATCTATTTGATCTGATATTCACTCAAATCTGTGCTCATCATTTGGGATCCTTCTCCAAGTGAACTTGTCCTATTAATATTTTATTTGATTAACATTGGAAACATTTCTCCCCATTTGGCTATTTAAACAACCCTGTCTTAAAGCAAATTTGGGATAAATAAGACTTATTTTTTCACCAATGTCTTACTTCCTGCAAACACTAGTGAACTTGTCATATGAATGAGACTGGATCTTACAAATTTGTTGATTCAGTAAAACAAAATTTGAAATCTGAGTCAAAATTATGAGCAATAATCATTGTAAAAATAATTTCTTTATTACACAAGGTAATTGGAAACATTCCTAGATGTATAGCAGTACAAAACCTGGGTCTTTATTCTTGATACAGAGAATGAAGGGCCCCATGGAAATCTAAAGTTCTGAGGTTTTTATTCCCCTACAGCTTCCTATCATTTTCCGCATCTCACTGGAGGGTGAAAAGTTGACCTCAAAGTATGGACAGTCCCAGCAAGCATAGAAAAACAAGATTTGTAACATCTTTTCTGGCTAACACAGCCTAGCTAAATCTATGTATGTATATTTCTTGGCTTTTGTTTCTATAAATTGTAATGTTTCATTGTACCTGTTTCTATAGGACCAGTGGAGGAACAGACTAATTGAGTCTCTCCAGTTTTGAACAAACTGATTTAAATTTATTTGTCCTTTCTACATTGTTGATTTCTTATGAGGGTGGACGACTGAATCTAGCCAGCTGAGATCTAGTAGGCTTCCCTGGCGTGGTAGCAGGTAACAGAATCTGGAAAGGCATGTCATAAAGTCTAACAGTTAGGAATTTAAGGCAACCTTTGTAGGAGAAAGAATTCAGATGTCAGATGAGAAATTTCTAAGTTTATGTCTGGATCCATCAATTACTACCGTGTGTAACCCTGACAAAGTCAGTTCTGAGAGTTGTAAACGCGTGTACATATTTGGTTTAAACCTCAGATACTAGGGAAGCTGAAGTTTAAGCCTGATAGTTCAAGGTCAGCTTGGGTAACATAGTGAGACACCATCTCAAGGGAAAAAAAAAAGAAAAACTATATTAATAAATAAATAAATGCACGAACATATGAAATATCCTATCATAGTATCTGGCATGAAAAGAGATTTCAGAAAACATAGTCCTTTTCTCCACTTTAAATTTTCTGCACACATTTGTCCTGATAATTTCATATATTTTCAATTATTTGAAAATTTAATCCTGTACTCATGAGAACTTAAAATGCACAGAACAGAGTTGATTCTACCTGAACTTGTAATGAGAAAAGGTTCAGCAAAAGTTGTAGACTTACTGACATCTCTCTCTGCAACATTATGTATAAACAGAGTAAAATTTAATGTGCTTGAAGCTTCATAACTTTAAAACAAAGTTCAGCTGATTTTGTTTTGCAGATCCCCCATGTTTATTCCTTCCCAGGATTTTTAATATTATTAGTATGCTATTTCTTTGCCACAGAATGAGGCTTTTGAATTCATCCTAACTCTGGTTGAACAAAGAGTAATGGAAAGATGAGATTCAATTTTGTTGAGAAAATTTTTTGTGTTCTTTTATACCTGACCTCTGCTGAGTTCAAAGAAAAGTGATGAATAGTGCTGACTCAAAGGAAACATAGCCTTATGAGCAAGTCAGGCACAAACCAAAAGATGAGAATCAAATGTGATAAGTGCTAAGAATTTGAATAGGAACCAAATTTGCTGAATCACTGGGGAAGATTGCTTTTCTTGGAGACACCTTGAAAAGCATCCCAGTGAAAGGCTATTTAAAATCTATTTTGAAGAAAGTAAAATTCAAGAGATGAAATGGTAGGGAGTTCAATCTAAGCATGGAGAATTTAGAAGATTTCAGGATTTAGTCCTTATATTTGGCGTTTGTCATGAGGTGTTTCGTTGGGAAGCTATGGAAAATAAGGTCTTGTTATGGTTTGGATCAGCTATGTCCCCTTCACATCCTGAATGTTTGTTTCCTAGTGCAGCAATGTTCCGAGGTGGGGCTCTTGGGAATTGATTGGATAGAGAGCTCTGAACTCATCAATGGATTAATCCACTGAGGGGTTTATAATTTTAAAGGACTATTGGGAGGTAGTGGAAACTATAGGCAAACGGGGCATGGTTGGAGGAAGTAGGTCACTGGAGGCATGCTCTTGGAGACAGTGTCTTATTCTGCTTCACTCCACCTTTGTCCCCCCCCCCACTCTTTCTCTCCCTCTTTCTTCTCCCCCCTCCTTCGTGGTTGCCATGAACTTCTTGGCTTCCTCTCTCAGGCTCTGTTGCCATGATTTTCTGCCTCATCTCAGGCCCAGAAAAAAAGGAGCCCATCAACAGTGGACTGAAACCTCTGAAACCATGAACAAAAATAACTCTTTCCTCCTTCAAGTTGTTTGTGTCAGGTATTTTGGTTAAAGAGGTGAAAAGCTGACTAACTCATATCTGAAAATTATGTAGTCTGCTGTAAGAGAATGAAGTCTTGGGTTCTCTGCTAATACATGTGGGTGTCATGCATATTTTGTTGATTTTCTAAAGAGATAACTTAGCATCAAAGCATCAAAATGTGCTTTCCCTTCCTCTTCCAAAACAAACTTCTCTAGTTGAGCCCTTTGCAAACATGCTTGACTTTCAAGCTGCTTTTAATAGTATTTTTAGTGTGTGATGTGGAGTATGACTTTAATAGGAATAATAAGATGAATCATATGAAATCACTGATATTAAAACATTTTGGCTTATAAGTTAATTTCATATTATTCTAACTGTATGTTATGGTAACAGGACTGAAACTTTTTCATCATTTTGTTTTTTATAATAATAAAATAATTTCTGTTTTATAATTCATAATAGTTATGCATATTTTTATAAAATAGTTTTGATAACAAAGATGCTTTTTATTGCTTTAAAAATTGTGTAATATATATAATTGCAAGTTAAAAACTTTATACAAATTAATTTGTATACAATTCATCTCGTAGATAATTTTAATCATTTCTCATTTACAAGTAGTGAATAAATTTTTTAAAGTTCTAAAAACTTGAAAATGTACAAATTTTATTTATAAAATTCATCAACTAGATGAAAAGCATTAGTTGTTGACAAATTTTAAATGGCAATATATCATGCTGGGCTTGGGAAAAATTAATGTTGAAGTGTTGATTTGAATTTTACCACAAATTGCACCATCAATAGAAAACAAAAGCAATTTTCATAAGCCTGTGTTTGAAATAGTTGCAATTTATATTTCAAATCTCAATGGAATTGTTTGTATGATGTTCATTGCATTTAAAAAATTAAGAAGGAAAATGCAAGTTTATTTGTAAGTATTTCTCTGCAAACACCTAATTCCACGGCCCAGGGTGAGAAAAGGGTCTCCGGTATCTAGATTTTTTTGGTGGTTTCTTTGCTGTCTGAGGCATATCAATTTCTTTTTCTTTTTTCTTTTTGGTAGCAGTGATTAAACCGAAGGGTGCTTAACCACTGAGCAACACACCCCCAGCTTTTTTATTTTTTTTATTTTGGGACAGGGTCTCACTAAATTGCTGAGGCTGGCTTTGAACTTGTTATCTCCTACCTCAGCCTCCCAAGCTGCTGTAATGCACCACCATACTCAGCTCAATTTCTTTATTTATAAGACTGCTTAGATTAACCTTATCTACACACAATTTCCAGAATTTTTAATTTTTGTTCTTTTTCCTTTGGAAAACAGTAAAGAAATGGTGCTATAATTATCTATGATTTGCAATACAAGTCCCTCTTCACTTGAAATAAGTGTCCTGATTTTGTTGTGTTTTGTTTTGTACCAGGTATTAAATTCAGGTGTGCTCTACCACTTAGTTACATCCTCAGCTCCAATTATTTTTTATTTTGTGACTGTCTCGCTAAGTTGCCCAAGCTGGCTGCAAACTTTTCCATCCTCTTACCTCAGCCTCCCATGTAGTTGACTTATCTACCTTTTCTGGAGTAGGCCATCATTATCACTGAGCAAACATTACTTGTTCATGGCTGGTCCTGGACTTCACCAAATAAGACTTTGAAAAGCTCTTACTTGTATGACTAAAGTAAAACCTATCTAAGGGATTTTAATTATCTTCAGATTCTGAGATAAGACATATGAGACAAAACATTAACAAAAACAAATAATTCACACAACAAATAGTGGTTCACTGTACCAGCCTTTTTGAATGGCTTTTATGTTTATAAACACTTTTTTTTACTTGGAAAGAACAAATGTTTTGAAGAAAAGCAATGATTTCATCCTTGAATGTATGATATAAATATATATTGGTTTGAGGTTCTCCCAAACAGACCCTGAGATAAGGACTTAATGGGAGAATTTATTTAGGAGGTGATTCTGGAAAGAAGTGGTGAAGGAGTAGGGAAGTGGAGACAGGAAGCCAAGAGGGAGAAGCAAAATAGGAATAAATTCTTTATGCCAATACAATGAGCAGCTAGGAGATATTTGAAGGAAGGTTCTGTTATGGTTTTGACATGTGCATTTCCCCACAAGTTCCTGTGTGAGACAATGCAAGAACATTCAGAAAGAAGCAAATGATTAGGTTACAGGGGGCAGGACCTAATCAATGGTTTAATTCACTATATGGATTAACTGGGTAGTAACTATAGGCAAGTAGGAAGTGGGTCACTGGGATATATATTTTACTCTTGCTGAGTGGTGCCCTCTTTCTGCTTCCTGTTGCCATGTCCTGAGCTGCTTTCCTCCAACATGGCCCTCCACCATGTTGTTCTGTCTTATCCCATGCCCAGAGCAATGGAGTCAGCCATCTGTGGACTGAGAACTGTGAAACTAGGAGCCAAAATAAACTTTTCTTCCTCTATGTTGTCCCTGTCAGATATCTTGGTCACAGTGACAAAAAGCTGACTAAAATAGGTTCATAGATCTTTCAGAATTATCTCTGGAAAATAGGATGCTGGAACATTTATTCACAAGAACACTCCTATGGGTGGGTTCCTGAGACTGTCGTGCTTTAGACCTGTTAAGGAAGAAAAATGTGGACAACTGGGTTGGTAGGGTTACATTTTAGAAGTTCTAAACATGCAGTTGGTAGATAAAAGAAGAAAATGGACATAATACAATAGATTATATGTGATGTTTTGTAGAAACAAATGCAAATTCCTATTCACTTCTCAATTTAGCCCCAATACTAGTTTCTGCTAATTCTTCTGCGCTCCATTCTCATAGGCTTACTTCTGTTCTATAGCATAGCCTTAAGAAATCACAAGGAAAATATTGAGATGAAAATTTTGGTTTTAATAGGCTTAATTTATTTTTCATATTCTTTTGATTCTTTACTGCCTATCTGAGGAAAAAAGTTATTTTATCTCTTAACTTTTCAGTGGTTTTACTTCTGAAACAAATTAGATGGTTTCTAAGGACCATCTTAAAGCCCAGAATTCATTATAATTCACATTCTTCAAGTTAGTTCATCAACTAGTCTTGCCTCTAGCATATATTGCTTCCCTAATCCAGGTGTACACAGTTATGTGCATTTGGATATATTATAATAAGTTTAGAAGATTACTGGAGATCATTGCCTTTACTCTTATTTTCTTTGGTGTCTGTTAGAATGCCTGAGGTTTGGCATTCGATTTGCTTCTTTGAGTTAAAGTGAATTTTTACATTGTCTATGAAAGAAGATCCATTATAGGGACTGAGGGTATAGCTCAGTGGTAGAGAGCTTGCCTAGCCTGTACAGGACCCTGGATTCGATCCTCAGCAATAAAGGGAAAAAAATCAGTATATGAAATATACTGGAAACAGTAGATATTATTGGTTAAAGAAATTTAAAACATGATCACGAAGAAAAATTTCCCAATTTGTGGCACACATCAGATTGACAAATTGGGTTCCAACTTAAAAAACTTGAGACCAGATTATGGTCTAGATTATGACCAGAATATAACCAACCATAAATTTGATAATGCTTACTATGGCAAAAATTCAAAGGAGGGCATGTGCTTGAGGGGCTGCCTTTATGGCTACCCTCATGGTTAAGGGAAAGAGCTATTCTTTAATGTGTTTACAAGTTCTCTGATGCACCAAATTTAAATCTTTAGTGCTGTTACGAAAATTTTTAGTGCTGTTACTACTTAGGAGACATGAGTAGAAAACTACTTTTAAAAAAGACAAATTATTTTTTTTCCCTAGAATAGCCATTTCTTTCTAATTTATAGGGTAAAAAGCCAATTCCCTTATTACTTTCACTGTATGTTTATCAATAAAGAGCACTTCTCAGCCCAAAAGGCTTAAGAAGAGGACAATAAATTATTTAGCTCTGTTCTTTATATGCACATACTTATTTGCAAAAATAAAATGGAGAAAGAGTGACAAGCAGACATTCTCTGCTTCCAAAAACTGTGGCCCATGACACCAGAAAAAGGAACAATGACTCCACCCCTCTCAATGTAAGGCCCTGTCCCATGTGTAATTAATTACCCAGGTCTGAAAATCCCAAAGGAATTCTGACCGGTGTAGGATACGATTTTGATGATTTCCTGCTTCTCTTATAGCATTTTTATGTTGTTTATCCTACAATGTTTATGCATTTAAAATGAGTTTATTATAGAATGATACAAATCAACATTTTAGGGTGGATCAGAATCTTCAAAATTACAATCAATTCAAACACTTCCATTTCCTTTTTTTGCAGAAGTTGATAGGTACAGACGTTAATCAGGTTTCCCTGCATCACACAGTAAGTGGTAAGGTCAGGAATAGAGATGAGGTTTCTGACTTCTAATTACTTTGGAAGGTAGACAAGTTCCTATCATTTTAGAGAGTGGAGTAAATGGGAAGCGCTGTCTCTGTGGACAGTCCTTAGTGAGCAGCCCAGGCAGGCGAAGGTCAGAGCTAAGAACTTCTGCCCTGGTATGAGAGTCCTTGCAGCAATTGTTTAGAGCTTAGACCAATACATAATGTTTCTAGAAAGGACATTTTATCACTGATATTGTTTCAAATTGTGGACCCACAGCTATTGTTTTAAAATTCTCTATAGATAATGTACCCTAATGTGAATGACTTCTACTACCTGCCATTGGTATGACAAGGTAAAATAATAATGTTTATTTCAATTCCAGTGCAATGTGTTGAGAGCTTAACTGACCCTAATTATTAGAGAAGATTTTGGCCAGAAGAACTCTGATAATGAAATGCAAGTGAGCTTTGAGCAGGTACCAGCCTCTGTTGTAGAGTGAATTCTTTTCCCCAGAGACATTCAAGTTCAGTTTTTGGCTTAGGATTCAAAAGAATATCCAAAGCTGAGAGAATAAATACTTGTTTTTTTTTTAATAAGGTGATCATCATTACATACCCTAACACTATGCCAAATGGTTACTTGAAACTGAATGATTTTTTTTAAATTGGACTATTGATTTATTTAAATTTTTTTTCATTTGGAAAATAAAAGCAGAACTTAGCAAGTCAGGTGATTCAATTTGGCAGAATAGCTGCACTACTAACAAACAAATTGTGCCCAACAAAAATCCACTCTAAAGTTTCCCTGTCTGTACCAGTAGAAATGAGAACCTAGCTGGGAGTACAAGAAGAGTGCTGATTGGCTGGGGCACAGTGAGCAGGATGCATAAAAGGCAGCTGTAGAACATCTGGGTAGGTCAATGACACCATCTATCTAGACTCACCTCCCTGCTCCTCAGTGTCTTTTCACCATGAGTGGGTGCCCATTTTTAGGAAACAACTTTGGGTGAGTATTGACCTCTATTCTAAGTGGAGTTAAGCTCTTAAAGGTGCTAGGTATGATCATTTTAATCCTTGAATTTAAAGAGCATTGAAAATTGTCACCTTTCTTAAATTACTAATAGAAGTGTAATCACTCACATCGTTAGTTAACTGTATTTTCTCAAGCTCTGTTTTTTTTCCTCCTCATTTATTAAATCTGCAGATATGCTTTTAAAAAACTAGCTAAAGAAGGCAGTAGAGAAGACAAATCACAAACTGGCATGAATAGAGCCAGCAAAGGAGGTCTCATTTATGGGGACTACTTGCAGGTAAGCGGCAGGGTCCTTATGATACTTCACTTCCAACGGTAGGTTTTAAATTCCAATGTGATTTTTTTCTCAGTCATCAATAGTTTTTCAGACCTAAAGATACCCTCTTTTTTCATGCAAATGTATGCTTTTTCAACTACTGTTGAACAAAAGACTCTAGGTGAAAAGTCACCTCTCTGATAAAGATGCAGTAAAAAGCACAGAATGCAGAATCTGGGCAGAAGAGTATAAAAGATAAATTGCAGTGTAGATAACAGGCAGGCATTGCACAATGTGGGTAAATAAGACATGGTCGATGAATCCCAACCTGGGTAACTGAAGTGCATCTCAAAAATAAATTCTTTTTATAACCTCTCTCCATAAAGTAGAAATATTAAGGGCACACCAAGAATCTTCCTGAAATCATTAGTAAATAAAAGAGAAATCTTGATAAGTGAAGTATTTGGATATTATTCTGAGCTAAATTTCATCCTTTTTGTCTTTTTTACTTTTTTAAAAAGCAAAATAGTAAAAGACTTTTATGCTTTCATTAATGGGCTTCTAATGATGAAAACTGATAAAGAATGTTAAGACCTTCACAGGCCAGGGTCTTTAGTGGAGTGAAAGAACAAAGGACTGAAAGATGTACAGTCGGCTAAGCCAGTTGTCAAGCTTTTGTCACATTCCCATCATGAGATAGTCAAGATGAGACTTCTCAGTGATATTCCAGCACTTGTTATGACAAAGTTCTGCCAAATTGAATTTTTCTGAAGCCAGAAATCCCAAATTCAACTCACTTTTTATGATGAGACTGCCGACATTCATTTTTTGAAAGAAAATAGATTGGGTTCTGAGAGTTTGGGACTTTGGGCCATCTTTTCCAAAGTTATACTCTACTTTTTATTAAAATTGATTAAAAAGACTCCAGTTCTGTGATTGCAAAACCATTCTTTCTATTCTTCATTTAAAGTTGGAAAAAGTTTTGAATGCACAAGAACTTCAAAGTGAAATAAAAGGAAATAAAATTCATGATGAACATCTTTTTATCATAACTCATCAAGGTAAGTTGCTAAGGGCTGGACAATAACTATTTGGTGGGCATTTATTATTGAAAATGAGAACAGCTATCATCTTTTATCTGTAAGATGGTGAAAGATCAAGGAGTCGTTTTTCTTAGAAATGCTAGAAAATATTTTGCTGCCAGATTAATTCTCATAGGATCCTTTCGGGGCATTACAACAGTCATTTCTCTGTCCCTTCATTGCTAGTTGGGTCAAATAGGACTTCAGTTCATCCCTTGGAATTTCACAAAGAGTTTGCAAGTTAAGATGGTGCTATTCCTTGATTTGGAACGTTAAAAAACCACTTTCAAGAAATAAATCATTCAAATTTATTGCAATTTACATAATTTTATAAAAATCTGGCACTGGGCAAAAATGTGTATCTTTTCTCAGATGTATTTACCCTTTCTGTATTTCCAATTTCTCAGCATCAGTTTTAAGGAGTCATAGAGTTCTTAAGTTTAGAAGTCCCTGAACTCTAAAATTGTGTGCAAATTTTCATGAATATGTATCTTAAAGAGTTGTATGACACCAGCTGGGCACAGTGGCGCACGCCTGTAATCCCAGCACTTTGGGAGGCTGAGACAGGAGAACCGCGAGTTCAAAGCCAGCCTCAGCAAGGGAAGGGCACTAAGCAACTCAGTGAGACTCTGTCTCTAGATAAAACACAAAATAGGGCTGGGGATGTGGCTCTGTGGTCAAGGACCCCTGAGTTCAATCCCTGGTACCAAATAAATAAAGAGTTCTATGACCCCAAAATATTAATAGTTCTATGATTGTCAGTGCCATAATACAATCCTATATCTAACCAGGACCTAGAAACTCATGCTGTTCCATGTCCCATGTCTACACATCTTCCCCTTTTCTACCAATTTTTTGTCTTCTCTCAAATGGGTGCTTGCCTCACTGACTGGTTAAAATGGCAAATTTTGCCAGATAAAGAAATTAAAGATGTAAAATAGTTGGTTTGGTTGTTGTTTCTCCTGTTTTCATATTTGCAGTTTTATTAGTGGCTTATCTCAACACAAGTGTAATAGGAAGCCAAGCATAGTGGTGCACACCTGTAATCCCATCGATTTGGGAGTCTGAGGCAAAAGGATTGCAGGTTTGAGGCCAGCATCAGCAACTTTATGAGACCCTGTCTCAAAATTTAAAAATAAAATTAAAAAGGGCTGGGAATATAGCTTAGTAGGAAAAAGCCCTGGGTTTGATCCTCAATACCAAAGGGTAAAATATCAATGGGAGAAGAATCATGGCATAGTAGCACAAACTTGGAATTCAGAGTCTATTTAGAATACCATCTCTACCGTTATATGACCTTGGTCAAGTTGCTTAGGTTTCAGAATCTCCTTTTCCCCATCAGTAAAATGGAGAGAATAATTGTATGTTCTCACTCATAGAGATTCTAGAAAAATGAAATAGATAATGTGCATTAAACATTAAGCCCCAAGACATAGCACGTAATGAACATGCAATGAATGGTGGCTATCATCATTTGATAAGGACATTTTCCTCCTACTCTTTAGTTACAGTATGTAGGCAGTAGGTCATGGGAATAGCCACATAAGTTTAGACCTATAAAAGGGATACAGAAGATAAATAAACTGATCAATAAATATTTTGTCTCTTCTCCCAAATATAAAAATCAGATCCTCCATATCTCCTTAGACATAGATTGAGATTATAATGGATTTTCCCATTATCACAGAAACAGCCCTTATCCATATGATAGAGCTAAACAGAATGCACCAGAAACATCTAAGATGATCGACTTTCAGTGCTCATTCATTATTACATTGACTATTTAATTTACTTATTTGTTAAATGACCACCTAGTGTTTACATTATGTCAAACACTATGCTAGGTATTCAGGAAAAAAATAGATATGACCAAATCTGTAGTTTCTAGGTCCTTAGAGTCTTATAGGTAGGACAAATTAATGTAGAGAACCATTTTTGCTGGCCCTGGATAGTCTATGACAACAAAAGAATCAAAATGTCCCCATTTCTGTCATGTTACTACAAGCCTTAAGATTTTGAAACATAGGCTTCCATGTGTAGGTGATGAACTGATCATTACACAATTCAGTCAACTGAAGTTAAGGAAAATTAAGATTTCCACCCCACTTACCATTGTTAGTAATTTCCAAGGCATTGATTCTAACTATGCTTCTTCCAATATTCCTTGCTCTATCATTTTTTAATTTTATTGTTGATGACTCCCTGTGAAAGGGGAAAACAAACTCACTTTAAAGGGTCCTACTTAAATTCCCCAACAGAGATACTTTGACAGAACTCTGGCTTAAACAAATGAGTTTGATCACAGAAGATGTACTGGACAATGATGAATGAATTGCTGTAAAGTTGCCCCTGGAATTAGCCATAAGATTAATATAAAGCTTTGTCATTATTGTTTTAGCAAAAACATCTGGTGACTTTCCCATTTGTCCTGTGCCTATGAATTGCTAGATTTCTTTTTACAAATAACAAAACAAAACATTTTAAGTAACTCAAACTTAAGTACATTTTAAGTAACTCAACCTTAAATTTTAAATCTTAGTACTCTATAGTATTTCATTTAAGTTAGTGATTATTAATTTCTCACCTCATAATTTAAGTTGAGTATCACTGTTCTTTCCCTGCATGCCTGTAGCTTCCACATAAGAAGTGAGAATTAGGTTATGAGCTATGTCATAAAAGACCTAAACAATATTTTGGTAAGAGGGACTAGTACAATAATAATAAATATAAAGTATATAGGTAAAAGGCCTGACATATTAAAACAATCAGTAAATGGAGGCTATTATAACTTTAATACTATATTTCTAGCTTAAATTAGTCTGTATTGATATTGATTGGTTTTAAAATTATCTTTTCATTTCTTTTTCTTTTTTTTTTTTTTGGTACCAGGGATTGAACTCAGGGGCACTCGACCACTGAGCCACATCCCCAGCCCTATTTTGTGTTTTATGTAGAGACAGGGTCTCACTGAGTTGCTTAGCAGCCTCGCCATTGCTGAGGTTGGCTTTGAACCCGCGATTCTCCTGTCTCAGCCTCCCTAAGGGCTGAGATTACAGGCTTGAGCCACCGCGCCCGGCTTTTTCATTTCTTTTCAAATGTGTCTTTCATATAATTATCGTCCAAGAGGCTCTTGTAATTTTCCAATTGAGATTTATTTTTCTTTTTAACAGCTTATGAACTCTGGTTTAAGCAAATCCTTTGGGAATTGGATTCTGTTCGTGAGATCTTTCAGAATGGCCATGTAAGTTACGCCATGATATTGATTTCATATGTTCTTGGGAAAATGTAGAAATTATTAATGTGAAAAATGTAATAACAAATACTGAAACCACTTTTTGATGATTTATTTAAAAAAAAACACTTTCTGAGTAGCCCCTTTAGATATATTTTCCCAGTGCCATTGTTTTAAAAAAGATTCCAAATTCAGTTTCTAGTGCTTTGAATAGAACTCAATATTTTTCTCTTAAAAACTAGAAAAAAATACAAATAAGCAGAAAAGGGCAAAAAAGTTCACTCATAATTTTACTACATAGAGCTGACTAACACAATTTTGCTATGATTCTTTCCAGAAAAATGAAGATTATATGGTAATTGGGGGGGGGGTGGCCCAACTAGGGTTTCAAAATGATAGCAGATGACTAGGCTTATAGAGATCTTTTAATTAATAAACAATGGATTTGTATTCTAATGCATACCAGCTGTGGGAAGGTAGGAGCAATAGTGAGCAAAGTGAAAAAGGCATCGGAGGAGGAAGGAGAGGAAGAGCAGGAAGAAGGAAAAGGGAAGAAGAGGAGGAAGGGTAGTGGGGAATAAAATGACCAGGAGGACAAAGAGCGAGGGGCTGGCAGAGCAGTGCTTCAGGAGAAGGCAGAAGTTCCAAGCGCAATTTCCCACATTCTCAAGACCTCTCGCGATAGCGCCTCAGGTCCTGCGCCCCTGAGCCCAGCGACAGGAAAGACAGGACACATGCACAGATAATACCCTTTCAGGGATACTTATCTTCGGCAATTTCTGCCCTCCCGGAAGAGCAGATTTATTCAGATGTTGCTTAATCCCTTCCTAGAAGTCCCCATGCCACCTTGAACTTTCTTCTTTGAAGCAAAAAAAAAAAAAAAAAAAAAAAAAAAAGCGAGAGAAATTTGTTTTGTAATCAGCGGGAGTCACATTCCAGAATTTATTTCTACTTTACTTCCGTGTACTTTCTGTTTATTCTAAATAAATAAAAGAAATCTGATTTTCTATATTTCTATTAGTTCAACATATATTTTGGCAAATTTTAGTTCTAATGTTAATCTTTAATATCTACATAAAGTTAATAGGATGCATCAACATTTAAATCTGGAATCTTCTCAGTGTTTTATCTCTTCACTTTCAGGTCAGGGATGAAAGGAACATGCTCAAGGTTGTGACTCGGATGCACCGGGTAGTGGTCATCCTCAAGCTCCTGGTGCAGCAGTTTTCTGTCCTGGAAACAATGACAGCTTTGGACTTCAATGACTTCAGGTGTGCACCTATGGGATTTAGAAAATAACAGTGAGGTTTATGTGACATGAAGAACCTGTCCTGCTGACACTCACTTTAAAGATTTGGGGATCTCTGATCACAAAGCATTTGGAAAATTATTAAAATATTTCATGACTCATTTTTTACTTATGGTATGATCAATTGGTTTTAATTCATTGTTGTGTGCCATATTTTTTCCAAGAAGCATTTTAGACAATTTAATAAGTGGCTAAAATAGTTAATAAAATATGTATGATTAATTTAAAAATTAAAATCTGAAAATACAAGAAACAGTAGTGATATACAGAGAAACATATCAATCAAAGAGTCATAACTTATGTATTGAGCCACAAATTTTAGCTCTAAATTTTCAGGCAGTTATAGCTGTGTATGTGCATACATGTATGCTTTTTCTCATTAAAATTAGAAAATTTTCTCCAGAAATTTACTTTGAGCACATTATGTCTTGTAATGTGCAATGTCCTAAACATATTTAACAATCAAAGAAGCAGTGGTAGAATTCTTTGTGGTAGACTAAAAAATTTAGTTTCAACATCAATTAGGTGAAGGAAATTTATAAGGATGTAAGAGTTTAGGGTGGTTTTTAGGGAGGTGTTAGTTACATTTTTTTTATTACCTATTTTGTGCTAGGCAGCACTTTATTTCTTTAATGTGCATTATCTAACTGATGCTTACAAAAGAACTAGATAACAAGATGAATGATAATATCCAATAACGTAACTCATAGGAGGGATTAAATAATAATTATAAAGCAATCTTTTAGCATTGTAGAATAAAAACACTTGCCTATGGTCTACCTATCTTTATCTTATAAAAAATTAACAATGCATACATGCACACACACAATTACTAGTATATATGTACATATATACACACACATATATACATATGTGTACATATATATAGATACACACATGTATATAGTATTCAATATATTTATGGAAAATTTATATAACAGTATCATACATGTTAAACTATATATTATACATAGTAAAATATATATAACATTTCACAACTCTACAATCTGTCCATCTTCAACTTGATTGACAGCTCATTTTCCTTATTTTAATAAGGGCCAAATCATAGGTACAACTCCAGGTGGTTCATGTGTTTGTTCTTAATGCTATGCTGACAATAGTCGCAACAGAGGAAACCATTGCAGTGAATTTTAATGCTAACCTATCTCTCCCTTTCTGTTCTCGTTCCTTCTGCATTTATTCTCAGAGAGTACTTATCTCCAGCATCAGGCTTCCAGAGTTTACAGTTCCGACTATTAGAAAACAAGATTGGTGTTCTTCAGAGTATGAGAGTCCCTTACAATAGAAGACATTACCGGGATAACTTCAAAGGAGAAGACAATGAACTGCTCCTTAAGTCTGAGCAGGAGAAAACACTTCTGCAGCTAGTGGAGGTACAGGCTCATATACTGCTTGTAAAGTTTAATGCAATGCATCTCATTACTTTAGTGTGTGCTACATCAGAATTTTAAAACTCGTATCAAAGTCA
>CM053408.1:26749541-26789189 GCA_028644305.1 Xerus rutilus
GTACTGGGGATTGAACTCAGGGGCACTCGACCACTGAGCCACATCCCCAGCCCTATTTTGTGTTTTATGTAGAGACAGGGTCTCACTGAGTTGCTTAGCGCCTCGCCATTGCTGAGGCTGGCTTTGAACTCGCGATTCTCCTGTCTCAGCCTCCCTAAGTGCTGGGATTACAGGCTTGAGCCACCGCGCCCGGCTCATTAAAATACTTCTAAACATCCTTGCTGAGCAACTGTTAATCAGCTGAATTTTAGACTGGGTGTGGAGAATTGTTTAATTTTATTTCTCTAAAATATAATGTAATTGAAAATTTCCACTTGGGCATTTTTTAAAAAATTAAGTTGAATTATCAAGAACATACCATTCAGAACATTTTCCCTTCATATCCAAAATCCCTTGGGATCTATACCTAATCTTCAGAAATTATTAATTTGATTCTTCATAAGTAAATTACTAAATAAGGATTATACTGTTTTGAATTTTTTCACAAAGCCTTTTCCTTTGCAAATTAAACTTTTCTTTTAGTGAATTATACTCTCCTTATTAATCCCCTGGATGTTATAAATGTAAATTTAGATTACTACATTCTATATATTATGATATAATGGCTTATATACATGGAGATTAATTAAATCACAAAGCTAATTTCAAAACTAAATGTAGCTTAAATGATAATCCACAGATGTGCAAAAATTCAGTTTTATTTTTAGGTTACAAAGCATTGTGGAATATAAAAACGATTGCATGTTTTGTTAATTTTAAAGTTGCTAAGTATTCTGTGGTCCTGAAATTAAGAGATCATATCTTATACATTCTTTAGTTCCTAAAACATTAACAAACCAAAAGACAAACATTAAAACAAATGTTTAGATATGTTCATGGATTTCTAGCAGAAAATTGGGACTTCCGTAATCAGGTATTTCTGAAGAAAAAAAGAGTAAATATTATTGATGATTGCCTTAATGATTAAGAAAATGAAATATATCAATTGCTCTTTCCTAAGTGAAGAAGTTGAAGAGCAAGGAAAATATTTTAAATAAACTTGTGGCAAGTTTTTTTAAAAATTATGAATATTTCTTGTTTTAATTTTATAAATGATAGTTACAATATATTTTAATTATTTTAAATTTTGCCATGTATTCACCTAAAAAATGATATTTACTTCAGGCATGGCTAGAAAGAACACCTGGTTTAGAGCCACTTGGATTTAACTTCTGGGAAAAGTTTGAAAAAAATATCATCAAAGGCCTGGAAGAGGAATTCATAAGAATTCAGGTATTTATGATGCCATAAATATAAACACAGCTAATATAAATTTACTATAGAAGAAGAATTGGGAATTTAATTTTTTCTTGCTATTTCCTTAACTTTTCATTTTTTTTTTCTTTCACAAATATATCTTCTTGGGCTATATCACATGATTGATTAAATTTTCTTCATATGCAATAAAAATCCACTAAATAAATATGCTAAGATTTTGTGTGTGTAAATAGCTGAATTTAGTATATTTTTTTCATTTCAATTGAAAATTCCAAATTATGATCAATTCTAGGCACAACTAATCACACAAAGAAATAATCAACCAAATATATTTAGCCATTTAACTTTAGCTTTGTTCTTATAATTTGCTATATTCTTCCTATTGACCAGGAATAATTGCTCCTGCTTTAAAAATACTGTTGATTCTTCATTTCCCCCAAGTTGCAAATCTCACATCCCCTCTTCATGACAATTTCTTAAAAAATTGTTTAAATTCTCTATCTTGATAGGTTGTATCAGAGAAGTTCTTAAAACGTGGACTTTGAAAGTCACACTGCATGGGTTCAAATTCCACCTCCACTGTGGAACTGTGTGATAGTAAACACATTACTTAACCTCTCTTGGCTTCAGTTCTCACTGGTAAAATAGAAGAGACTACCACGGGTATTCAATTAGATTGACATTTCTAAAGCATTTAGAACAGTAGTTAGAAAAACTTATTCCTTATCTCCCATCTAACCCTCAACCCACATCTCATCATTCACAAATGACATCCATGTTCATAACTCCAATGGTCATTTTTAATGGTTTTTTTTTTTTTGGTACCAGGGATTGAACTCAGGGGCACTCGACCACTGAGCCACATCCCCAGTCCTATTTTGTGTTTTATGTAGAGACAAGGTCTCACTGAGTTGCTTAGTGCTTCGCCCTTGCTGAGGCTGGCTTTGAACTCGCGATTCTCCTGTCTCAGCCTCCCTAAGTGCTGGGATTACAGGCTTGTACCACCGCGCCCGGCTTGCCATTTTTAATGTTAATTTTATTTAGCATCCCAACAGCATTCAATACCAATGACTATTATCATGAAATAATAATTAAAATAAAATGGAATAAAATAAAGAGTATTTTTAATAAATTTTGTTTCCATCTAATTCTCTCTTATCTCTCCCTTTTCTTTGCTACTCATATTTCTTTCACAGACCAATAAATGGTAGGGTTTTGAACACATCAACTTAGATCCTTTTTGTTCTATCTCTATATTCTTTCATCAGAAGATCTCTTTTATATCCACGGTTTCAATATTTTTTTATTTACCAATGATTATCTTTTTTACATATCAACAATTATTGAACATTTATCTCTGGTTTGGATATCTCCTTAGATTTTAGATCAGATATTTAAAACTCTACTTGATATTTCCTCCTGGTCCTATCAAAAACACACCAATAAAACAAAACTTAGAAAACCACTCCTTCCATCCACTCTCATACCAATGTGGTCCTCTCAAAGTTAATCTCATATAAAACATGTGATTATCAACAATCAACTATGTGTGGTCCTTGTGCCCAACCCCCTCAGCCACTTCTTTGAGCTATTACCAAATCCTACTAAATTTATCTTTTGCATTACCCTCAAATATTTCTCTTTCACCTACCACCACTAAAGCGAAAATTGCCATTGTTTTTCACCTGGACTAAAGCGATAGTCTGAACTGCCTGACCTACCTCCCTAGCATGGCTCTGCTCTAATGAATTCTCAATGCTACAGCCTGAGAAACCTTTTTGAAATGCGCCTCTGATCACATCTCCCAATTGCTTAAAGCCTTTTTATGTCTCCCTATTATTTTCAGGATAAAGATAAAAATCCTTAGCATCATCTACAGGACTTTCACAATCTCACAAGGTCTAACTACACTGAGTTCTTCCATTAGCAGAGTCTAGTACTTTATCTTTACACAATCTTTTTGCATATTATTTTTGGGGTTTAGAATATTTTTCAGCAGGTAACTCTGTTCCATCTTTTGGGACTTGGCTCAAGGTAGACTGCCTTAGGAAAGCCTTCCCTAGACTCCTTTTTACTATGGGTTACTATGGCACTAATATACTATATTGCACTGTTCATGGTCACAATTTTATGCTTGGGTAATTATTTGTGTAATATCTTATTCATACCAGATAATGAGTGTGAGATTATAGGGGACTCAACTTTTGGTCACAGTTATTATCTCTATCAACTTCACAGTAACATTTACTGGATAAATGAATAATTAATTGACAATAGCGCCCATACATGCTCTTTTACTACACTGTGATTTTGTTCTGATGAGGAGATTATTAGATTAGCTAATTTGGTCCCTTTGGTTAATTGAGTTGTAACTAGAACATGTGCAGTAGGCAGAAAAATAAGATTTTTATTTAAAACAATCAATAGATATCAAATGAATAACAACATATCCCAATTGTATGTACAGAATTCAATTGAACATAGCATGTCAATAGGGTTAATGTTTTTCTGACTAAGAATTCTTAACACTTCTTAAGCACGATTATTTTATTCTATTCTAAATAATTGCTATTTAAAATTCAATCATCATTGATCACTTGTTACCTGCAATTTTGTTCATCTTGGTCCATTTGCATGATATTTATGAAGCAAACATTTTAGATTTTTACATCATTTAAACTTAAATAAAATGATAGAACCAGTGCATGTGTGAAAGATCCCTGTTCATAAGAAATAATTTCCAAATTGTAATATAAAATGACAATATAAATATTCCAAGTACACTTTTTTTTGAACCTGACAATATATTTGTCCTAAATGAAACTGGCTTAAAACGAAATCTACCTGACTTTATGTATGACTGCATGTATGTTGTGATTATATATCACTTATAACCAGAGAAATGAAATGTTATCCTCTGAATTAAATAAGAAAAAAAAGAATATATGCAATGAAAAAAACAGTTTAAAGGAAAGGTAAAAAGAGATTGCTCTGCAGGTATTTGAAAGAGGCCTTGAGTAAGGGGCAGTCTAAGAACACTCAGGGAGAAGAGGTTGTCCCTGCAGAGTTGTACATAATGATTGACTGGTAATCAAGAAATATCTTTCTGGAATAAAGCTCACTCCAAAGGAAAAAAAAAAGAAATCTATCTACAGAGTATTGATGTAGTATTTTCCCTAAAGGCTAAAGAAGAGTCTGAAGAAAAAGAGGAACAGATGGCAGAATTTCAGAAACAGAAAGAGGTGTTACTGTCCTTATTTGATGAGAAACGTCATGAACATCTCCTTAGTAAAGGTAGGTATGTCTTCCCCTAAGGTTCCTTTCCCTGGAATGTATAAATGTGTCACAACATAATTTTAGAAGACTATCAAACTTTACTTGGGGAAAATAGAATGGAAATTCGTATTCTGCGTATAGGAACAAGAATTGGGTAATGTTGTCACTCATAATTCTATGTTAACAGATTTCTATGCCTAGTGTTCAAAGACACTAGCAAAACTTTCCCGTATGTGACAGACATAAGGAATACCAAGGTAAATTTAAAGTGTTTTTTTTTTTTCTTTTTCCCAAGTAGCTCACAGCCTAACAGGGAGAGAAATAAAGAAAAAAACATTGCAATTATACATACTTTGGTAGAGATAAGAGGATGCAAGAATTACTCAGAATATGAGGATGACTTGGCAGATATATTTCCCAAGCTGACTTTTGGTGCAATTTAAATAGAGCATTTACTAACACTATTTCACCAGTATAATTAGTATCCTCATTACTCAATTTTTTCTTGTATTTGTTTCAATCTGTTGTGTACATTTTGATTTAGATTTTTATTGTGAAATCTCTCAAAACTTGTTTAGAATAGACAGTAGAGCCGTGTGTGGTGGCGCATGTCTGTAATCCCAGTGGCTCAAGAGGTTGAGGCAGGAGAATCACAAGTTCAAAGCCAGTGTCAGCAAAAGTGAGGCACTAAGCAACTCAGTGAGACTCTGTCTCTAAATAAAATATAAAATAGGCCTGCGGATGTGGTTCAGTGGTCAAGTGCCCCTTAAGACTGGGATCCTAATTAGAATAAACGTACTTCATGTATGTATAAATATGTCAAGATAGATTCTACTGTCATGTATAACTAAAAAAAAAAAGAAATAGGCGGAATAGAAGTAATACTGAATTTCTATAAATACAAGGCATAGCAGTGTCTGAAAATAATTTTAAATTCTACAAGCTGTAAAGTTGTTAGCCTCAGAGTTTTCACTTGGTAAAGTATGGCAAATTTTGTTTCTACAATGTAGTTAGGAGTAAAGCCTTGTGTAAGAGCACACACAGATGCTTTGATGTGATCCTTATACTCCTTAAACCTAAGGAAACTCCTTTTATGTGAATTAGAGAAAACCACTTTAAAATGAAGCCTGGAAGGAATCTTGTTTAATTTTTTGAAAGGCAATAATCATACTATTTCACATGGCAAATACATTTTTCATTGAAGTTAAGTAATTTCTCTAATACCAGGTTTTCCTAACATGACATTGAAAGATGTTGAAATAGACTAAATTATACTATGTCCATGTATATTGTATCACAATGAATTCTACTTTTAAGTATAAATATAATACACCTATTAAAAATAAGTAAATAGAAGGAAGACCAGTAAAGGAAGGAATTCAGTGGCAGGGAATGGGGAGGAAAGGGGAAATAAGGGAAATGAAATGGAACAAATTGTGTCATATCCGCCTATCAATGTGTCAAAATAAACCTGATTTTAATGTATGACTATAAGGAACTAATAAAGCATATAAATGTATGTGTGTTTATATGTACAAACTTTAGTTTGCCTTTTGGAATTCAATATTCAAATAATGTTTTGAATGATAAGTTTTCAAATTCAAGTAAGGGATGAAATATTTAAGCTAAAACTTACAATGTTTTCTAAAAAGGTCAATCATTTAAAAAAAGTAATATTATTATTTAAAGTAATAACACTATATTGATATGACTGCTCTAAACTACCATTTAAATTAACACTTGCTATGTATCTTGCAGGTGAAAGACGACTATCATACAAAGCTCTCCAGGGAGCACTGATGATATATTTTTACAGGTAAAGACAAATAAATAGTTTACAAATTATAATCATAGTTTAATACAGTAATTTATTTTTTGAAGAAAACAGAAAATAATTAAATTCTATTTTTTAATTTTTACATTTAAATGGAAAAGGATAAAGTTGTAACTATCTTTACAGCAGGTCTCCTCTCTCTCTGTCTCTCTCTAATCAAATATTCATTTTAAATTATACATAGTATTTTGTGTTATCAATTGTCCTAAAAGGCCAAAATTCAATTTTTCTGAGAAACTCATTTATGAAATATATTGTTATTAAATAATGTTGCTTGGTTATTCCTGTTTTTATAAAATGAAAAAGAATTAAATGAAAACATTTCATCAACCATTGTTCTACTTATTCAACAATTTCAGATATTGTTTTTTACTGTCTAAAATGTCTGAAGTGCTCCTTAAATGTCCACATACTCCTTCATATATGTGAAGTTTCTGTCCAAATCACCCATGAACCAAGTATGCAAAACCAGGGTAACATGCTAGCAAAAGGATTCCAATCCTTGTATTTTCAGGATGTTTTACTTCCTCATATTTCTTTAATTTTTCTTTCAGTACTGGGGATAAAACAAAAGATCTCATGCATACTAGGCAAATATTCTACCACTGAACTATTTCTCCAGCCTTTCCTATTTTCTATTTGGGGACAGGATTCACTAAGTTGCCCAGGGTGGACTTGACCTTAGTATTCTTCTGCCTCAGTCCCTTGAGTACCTGGGATGACCGGCATGCTCCACCATGCCCGGCTCTTTTAATTTTTAATCTCCTCAAATCTGTTTCTTCAGAGTGTCAGCATAAACAAAACCTTTAAACTCTTTTCTTGAATAAATATATGCCACTAAAGCTTAGATGTTAAAAAAAAAATGTACTGAAGAATTTGAAGGATTAGATGAAAAAAGGAAAACAAATATAGGAAATAAAAAGCATTATTTGTTTTTGTGTTTTAGTGTATTTTCTAGAAGCTTTTGACCTGTGTTAGCTGGGAAATATTAAATGGTCTAAATATGTTCCTTTTAGTAAGAGTCTGTTGGTTGTAAGTCTTCCTGGTTGTTTTGGGTATATTTCTGGAATTTTCTAGATTTCAAACAAATACTGCAAAGTGAGTATTATTATTTCCATTTTTGAGATCAAAAAACAGAAACTAGGAGAATAATCCAAAGATGCTATGGATCCTATTAGACAAATATGACGTTGTTGCCAGAACCGCCTTATTAATTATAAAACTCATATTCCTCTTAAGCCACTAAATTTGCTTGAATAGCTGTCTTGTTGTTTTCCCCTTTAGAGAAGAGCCTAGATTCCAGGTACCTTTTCAGTTGCTGACTTTTCTTATGGACATAGACATCCTCATGACCAAATGGAGATGTAAGTCCTCCTCCTACCCCCAAATTCATTCTGATTGGTTATTCAATATCTTTGAGGGCTCAAGAAAATGATTCAATTTTATAATCAGAAGGAAAAAAAATGACATTTAGGTCAAATATAATATTTTAATATTTAATAGTAATATGCTTATCTTTATGTCAATGCAATTTTAAAATATAATTTTCATAGTCCTTATTTTTTTGAGTGAACATAGAGTCCCATAAAAGCAAAATTCGCATGGACTCTTGAAAGTCATTATGTGGCCTTGCTCTCCCGTATTCTGTTCACAGGCTAACTTCTGTGATAGATGAGGTGAAATGCATGTAGCCTAGGCTACGTAGGGTGCTAGGCAACCTCGTGGTCTCACCGGCTCCTCACAGAGGAACCTCTCATATGGCTAAGTGATTACAAGTGTCAGCCTTTCCTCAGAAACAATAATCATTATGAACCCTTGTTTTAAGAACATCATGGAAGTAATGGCAGAAGAATATTCATGGAGTAAATTTGTGTTTGCCTAGATAATCATGTGTGCATGGTGCACAGAATGCTGGGCAGCAAAGCTGGCACTGGGGGTTCCTCAGGCTATCAGTACCTGCGCTCAACTGTGAGGTGAGTGGAGCCCAGAGGGTTCTTCTCCTCTTGTGGAAGTCACCAATTCTTTGTTTCTCCATATCTATGCCCATTATGTAGGAAAAGTCATTTGTATTTGTTACTGTCTACACTGCTGAAAACATATGTGTAGCTACATGGTGATATTCCTACTGATCCTTTGAACATAATTTATAACATCCTCAACTATGAAGTTTCATTCATTTGGTCCAGTGATGAAAAGGAACATTGTTATCAATGGCTGCATGATTGGTGAGGCCATAAAGGAATTAATAGTGTTTTTGTCCAGGAAGCAAAGTCTTCAATTCATTCTAGCTCAAGCTTTAACTAGACTAAAACTTTCATCACTAATTCCTCTAATGTTTTCTTGGTCAGATAAATGACATAGCTAGACTAGTTTCTTGTTTCCTGACATTACTCTATCTTGTATTGTGAAGCTACTTTCAGCTACTCCAGAGTCCATAGTCTTTACAAGGGAAGAAGTCAATGTTTATTGAGGACTTAAAACACATCAAGCAGGTTTTAGGACATTTTCCATCTTATTTTATTTAATATGCTCAATATTATAGATACATGTATGTGTAGGCAGACACACCTGAAAATGAGGAAGCATAGCTCTTTGGAAAAGAAGAATCAGCTCTAGAATCACGTTTTTATCCCTGCATTTATAAAATAGTGCAGTGCTTTAATTCCTAAACATACTACCTGATTGGCTGATTTATAAAACGCACAGGTTGAAACTGTGATTATACATTTTACTTTCCATGGGAATAACTTCTGTATGCATACAATTGCACTTCTCTGTAGGAAATTCACACATACATCAGTGGGTGCTGGGAATAATTAACACAAATACTATTTCTAGTGTATTGTCATCTCATTTAATCTTCAAAAAACATGGCCAAACGAAAGGACACTGTTTTTTATTTTACAGTTAGAAACTGGAACACTGATGTTTACACATTAAGTCAAAGGCCCAGTGGGTTGAAGGTGACAGAACCAGAATTCAGACCCATATTTATTTGAAGATATTTGAAAGCAAATATCTTTATCTATACAACTATAACCATTAAAATAGGTCACTAAGAAAGACAAAAGTAATTTTAATGTGAAAACCATTCTTATAGACTTTTATAATCCAAAATGGCATTTCAATTTATTACTCTCTCCATGGCAGTTACATAGTGGCTCCTTTGCAGTTGGGAAATACTTTTCTGTGAACAAACAAGAATACATGCTTTTAAATATATTACTTTGTGTACACACCTTGTCCTTATAATGGTAGCATGAAGATAATGACTCCAGGTTTTCATCTGTATCACTCTGGTCTTGATCTACTGAATATATAATATTGTTTTATGAACATGATCTTTGGATATGATTTTTAAACTAGGTAATCGTAATACTAAATACTACATAATAACTAACACGATACATATGATATAAATAATATGCAATATGTGGTATTGAATATTAACTTTAATGGAAAATATTTGAGGAAGGAAATTTGGGGGTAAAAAGTTTTAAATATTTCATGATGACAAATCTAACATATCTACATATATGTTTTTCCAGTGACAGGTACAAGGTATTTGTGGATTTATTTAACCTTTCAACATATCTGGTTCCCCGACACTGGATACCAAAGATGAACCCAATCATTCATAAATTCCTTTATACAGCTGAATACTGTGACAGCTCTTACTTCAGTAGCGATGAGTCAGATTAAAGTCATTTGAAATATCATTGAAGAATTTTATCAGTCTATTTTTTATTTGCTAAACTTTCATGAAGCATGAAGACTCTTAATGTAATGTTTTTGTATACATAGTTTTGCACCATGATGTTTTGATTCAATTGTGGAAAAATCTTCTATTACTTCATGTTTGCGGTGATATGATTAACTATTAAGATGAGAAATGATTCAGTTAAATTGTAACATTGTACACAGGGTGTTTTCTTATTTAAAAAATTCAGTTTCTCCTGATACGTTAATGTAATCACTAAATGTTATTGTACTCTCTTTGCTCCATACTTCATAACTTGTAAACAAGCTCCTTCCAATTTTATGAAAAAAATGTCATTCTGTACAAAATTTATTCAAGCAAAAATTTAAAAATAATTAATTTAGTCTTTCATTGTGTACTATTTTTGAAACATTCTATCCCTTAGCATTCTTGATGACCAATCAGACATTTACCTGATGCTTGCTAGAGGGGATCCATTGGACAAATACTCCATTTCCTCACAGAATTCAGAAGAGCCTTAGAGGCGTCGGGAACTGGATTCAGTTCCTGTCATGTAATATTCCTGGAAACCTTGGGGACCCTCTGTCTTTTCTCTGTGGGTGTTAGCTCTATTCTTTTCTGTTGTAGACCATTTCCTTCCTCAGGCTCTGTCCCAACTCTCAACTATTTGGACCCCAAAAGAACAAAAGTGAACCTTTCCCCATCTCCAGGGCCCACAGTATGGGACATAGAGTCAACTCTAATATACAGCAAAATGTATATATAGACAAGAAGAATGTTCTTCCCAGAAGAAAAGATATATAAACAGACTAAATAATGACCTCATTCGAATCTAATTCGAAATACTAAATGAAGAATTTAGATCATATGAGTTTTCATCTTCCTTTTAAAATTTTGTCCAAATATTAATAGTATTCAGTTAAATTTATGTTATGGGAGGTAGTACATACTTTTATCAAAGGAATCTAAAATGTACATCAATTTTAATGTGGATTGATTATCTCTAGCAAGCAGCAGTTCTTGATAAAATAGAACTATTCTTTGATTTCAATTACAACTCTTTTTTTTTCTTAAAAGGATCATATCCTCTAGTTGGTCTCTAAATTACTTATTAATTTGACCATACCATGAGTTCTGCATCTGCAGATTCAAGCAACTGCAGTTTGAAAATATTAAAAATATTTTTCATCTGTACTGAATATGTATATTTCTTCTCATCATTCCCTAAGCAATATAGTATGACATCTATTTGCATATCTTTTACTTTGTACAACGTACTGAAGTAATAAAGTGGATGCTATAGATGTATGCCTGATAATAAAAACTATCACAACACTCTTCCAGGACCACCACCCTGATGAAATGTCACCATAACTCAAAAGTACTTCTGTGAGGACATCTGCAGAGTAACTGCCTGTTAACCTTGGAATGATGCCCTCTTTCTTACTGACCTTGATAGCTAAGGGTAATTATTTCAAAACAATTTAATCCTCTTCATTTTACCTTTAGAACCCCTTGTCTTCCTTTGCCCCTGCAGATATGCCCACACATCTGGCCATTACAATGTCCATTCCTGAATAAATTCATTATCTTTGAAGAATCTTTTTTTGCTTGTTATTTTAAGTTGACAATATACTACTGAAAAATGGAGGTAAGAGATTTTAAAAACCATTTCTTTCACAAAGGACAATAGAAATGGAGAGGTGGCAGGTGACAAAATGATGAGTTTCCAAAATGTAGTTTACTTGATTGAATATGTAGGATTTGAATTTATTGATTTGGTGATTACATGATAAGGATGCTGTTGACCAAAACTTGAGGGACAGGAGTTTTTGGTTGTTTTATATATTTGTTTATTTTTTGACAGGAAGGATGGAGTTTTGGAGGTACTAAGGTTAAAGTTGTCTATGGAGAAAATAAAAATTGGATATATACATTTGGAGTTGAGAAAATTGTGTGTGAATGTAAAGTACAAATACTATATTGATAAAACATAAAGCATACACTTAAGAAAACTTTTTAATCCAAGGTCAAAAATATAGCTTGTTTTATTACAAATGTCATCATCAGAACATCTAAGAAGTATGTTATTTTGAAATTGCAAAAATCCCTTAGCTTTTGAAAAAGAATATTAGCAAAGCATTTATATCATATAGTAACCTAACACAAACTAGAACAGCAAAAAAAATTCCTTCCTGGCTTACTTGGCTCAGTAGAATACTTAACAATTGAAATGTAAATATTTTTTCTCCTGTAATATTTCTAAACAAGTCCACAATATTCTTTTGCGATTGTTTCTGGTGCATGTATGTAAAAAAAGAAATAGTTTTTTTTTCTTCTAATAAAGGAGAAAGATAAGGCCAAAAGTGAGGAAAAATGAGATGTCCTAGAATTTTTTAGTGGTGACTGCTGCCTTCAAGGTTTTATTTTTGTCAACATCTGCAATAAAAGGCAATCATGGATTTTAGTGAAGAAATGGTTATAAGTATATTATTTGATAAGACTTATTACATTGACATTTAAAATACATTTCTACTTAAATTCAATCAGAAGATCAGCTCTTTTATTATGAGTTTCTTAACACTGCTACACAAGAAGTAGCTGGTTTCCTGGCTGCAGAGTAGGAGCTGCACATAGTGTCCCTTCTGTGCACACAGATTTATCAGTCGCTGCTGAGGACACAAAGTTAATCATGACCCCATTAGTGGCATAGCACCTGCAATCACTTATGCAATTAATGACTCCAGAATGATCCACAGGTGTCAAGATCCAGGAGCCAAGTGAACACCAAAGAGAAGCACAAAGAAGTAGTTGGGATTGGGAGACCAAGAAAACTAAATCAAAAACTGGAAGTCAGGGAGCCTGGGAAGCTCACATTTTGACTGACAGGCTAGGTTAGGAGATGGGACTCTGAGAGGTGTGGTCCCCAGAATCCTGGGAGGAAGGAAAAGATGGATCTTATATGGATAAAGACCCAGACATGAAGGGAGCCAAGTAATTAGAACATAGAAAAGGAAGGCAAACAATGAGGATAATTTCTTCAGTTGGGTGCACTAAACCACCAGAAAAATGTGGGAATTATTCAGTAAAGACTAAGAGAGAGTGAGTATGTGGGAAATACTTTGTTCTTTCAGATAGGTAGAAGAAAGTAAGAAGTAAAATCTATTAGGTTCCTTTTTTTTTTGGTATTGGAGATTGAACTCAGGGGCACTAGACCACTGAGCCACATCCCCAGCCCTATTTCATGTTTCATGTAGAGACAGGGTCTCACTGAGTTGCTTAGCGCCTCGCCGTTACTGAGGCTGGCTTTGAACTCGTGATTCTCCTGTCTCAGCCTCCCAAAGTGCTGGGACTACAGGCTTGCGCCACCGCACCCAGCTTCCTTTTTTTTTTAAAAATTGGTACCAGGGATTGAACTCAGGGGCACTCAACCACTGAGCCACATTCCCAGCCCTATTTTGTGTTTTATTTAGAGACAGGGTCTCACTGAGTTGCTTAGCGCCTCACCATTGCTGAGGCTGGCTTTGAACTCGTGATTCTCCTCTCTTAGCCTCCCAAAGTGTTGGGATAACAGGCGTGCACTACCATGCCTGGCTTAGATTCCTGTCAACAATGAGAATTTCCAGGTAAAGAAAATTCCAGCATGGTAGGCAATGCTACTTGAGGCTTTTGATCACACAGTTTCCATAATAGTTATTGAATTTCAGTGTGTTTCTCTTAGGAAGGGATTTGTCTTCTGTTTCCTTGCAGATGGTCGCTCTGCTGCTCAAGGGGTAAGCACCGTTTGATGAGGTAAAGCAACTGGTATTTCAAGTCTTTATGATATTCCATCTGAAAAGGCTGCTAGTATAATTGTGACAGGCACACTTCACTTTAGGCTAGCCATTCATGTAGACAGGGGTAATCTAAGGCTAGTGATCATATCCCACAAAAGAAAACAAATTCTTATAGTGTTTATAATTTCACCTAATCAAAGTACCTCATTAAAGATAATCAAACAACAATGACAAAAAAAAAAAAAAGACAACAAGCAAATCAAAACAAACAGTAGCTTGTTCGGGTGTGGCGCGACCTAAAATTCTTCCTAACTGAGCTTCTTTCCCAATCTGCTCCATAGATTCTCTTAAAGGCTGAGGCACTGGGACTCCTTCAGATTTTGGTTGTCCATCTCTCTCAAAGAAGGGGACATCCTGTAACTTAGTTTCAATACTACCAGCCCTAGAGCATTTTGTAGGTAGTTGCTAAACTTGAGGTTGGGTAATGCTTAGAATGTTACATTGTATTATGAAAGACTTGGTTTTAGTAGCCATCTCCTGATGTCACCAATATGTCACACAAATACAGCAGAAACCGAATCTGCAATACCTAAGGGGGAAAAAAGAAATTGTTACTACTTGTCTGTTCCCTCTTCAGATGCCTTTTAAACAGAAAATTAAAACTCAGTTGTCATATGGGTTGGAATGAGTTAGTATCTACTAAGAAAATAATTTAATGGTTATCAGAAGGCAAAGAATGACAACCTCGAAAGTTAACATTAGAAGAGATGCCTAATATATTTGTTTCAAAAAAACTAAACTAAAACAAAATAACTCTGCAAGATTTGTTAATTCAATAGGTGAATGCATCTAAGATCTCCATTGCACTAATGTTTATTTCTTAAAGGAAACAAAATAACTTAGGATATTATTTTAAACATAATTTCAAAATGTAAATTCTAAGATTTGAACTTTTAACAAGTATTCTCTACTTTCTTTACACAAAACAAGGCAGATCTCACAATCATGGTGAGTGCAATAAATGGGCTACTTGAAGACTGGATTTCATTGTAACTAATCACTTATTTGAAAAGCTCTTGGGGCTGTATAATCCTATCTGCTTTACACCATTGTTCATTGGAGTACTATTACCTTCATCTGTTCTATAACTTCGGGAAATACTCTCAAGATACATGCCTGTAATCCCAGCAGCTTGGGAGGGTGAGGCAGGAGGATCGCGAGTTCAAAGCCAGCCTCAGCAACAGCGAGTTGCTAAGCAGCTCAGTGAGACCCTGTCTCTAAATAAAATACAAAATAGGGCTGGGGATGTGGCCCAGTGGTTGCGTACCCCTGAGTTCAAGTCCCAGTTACCACCCCCCACCCCAACACACACAGAGAAAAAGAAAGAGATGGATTCCTCCAGGTAACTAATAATCAGGCCCTTGGAGAATCAGATTGTGAGTGCAGATAGAAGAAATCATCCCTGGTAGCTGAGGGCTGGGAAAGGTCATCGTGGGGGACACAGAGTTACAACTGAAGCAATTATGAACCAATGTCTGAATTATGTTCTTGCAACTCCCATCAGAGGTTTGAAACCAGCTACTGCTTGGCACAAATCTAGGCACCTCTGCTTCCAGAGTTAGGGATAATGTACATCAGTAGCAGAGGTTCAAGGAATGGCAATAGTAATTTATCTGCCAGTTCTAATGATATAAAAGAACAAGTGATGCTGAAAAGCAGAGGCCTGAATGGATTTCTAGTGCTCTGGCCAAAAGACTTCTGGCTCCTTTCAATGAATTTAAGAAAAATGTTTCACTGTGGTGACAGAACAGGCTATTATTAATTTTCATGGCTTCTTCATATGGAATGACTAGACAATAGTCACTAGATTGAATCAACATCCATACAAATTTTGCTATGACTCTTTTATCAGTCCCACAATCTGGAGGGTTCTGCTATTTTTTAAAAGTTACACACTATAGATGCTAAATCTTGTAATGAGAGATTATTGTTTTCACATGCAATTTGGCTTGAATCTAGTTTGATTCAGAAAATAAGGTGATTTTCTAAACTAAGAATTTTGGAATGTAGTTTTGAATACAGTTATAAGAATACAGTTTAAAATATTTAGCTTCCTGTTTTAGTTTCATCTATGGTTAAGGTTTTCTTTTAAGTTCAATGAAAAAGTATGTAAGTATGTTTGGTATTTGGCTAAGCCTCTTAATTCCAGCAAGTGTTTTCCTAGACTTTTGTAGGCGAGAAGGGACAAATTAAGTCAGAAATGATGTTATTGCTCAGTTTCAAATTTTAATACAAACAAAAATTATTGGTCATGATTTCTGCCTGTCTTCTTTCCTTTTTCTTTCTCTCTCTCCCTCTTTCCTTTCAATGCTGAGGATGGAATCCTGGGCCTTGCACATGCTAGGCAAATGCTCTATCATTGAGTTACTTCCTTAGACATTCTTGATAATCATAATGATAAAATGTAGGAGAAATTCAGAGTTATAAAAAGTAAATTAGGAACAAGGAGACATTTCTGGAAGAGTTCAGTTCTAATCAAGTGTTTTTGTGGTTTTAAAGTAGTTGACTTTAATAAATTATTAGTTTATCTTGTATTTTGATATATAAATGTATAATACATCTAATTTTTCCAGTGTAGTCCTCTTCCTTTATAAAAATGTAAATATATGCAATAGTGCCTCTTTTTAAAACATTCTTTAATTTTCATCAACTGATTAAAGGATGAAAATTATTATCATGATAGTGCTCTGAGTATACTGGGAACATTCTATAAAATAGACAGGTTTGTATTTTTAATATTTGCAAAGAATCTTTCTCGATATTGAGCCTGAAGTTTTAAACACAAAGTCATTACTTACCACAAATATTACCTCCCATTTTTACATGCGCATAGCCATCTACTCCCCATGAACTTCCCCAGGAATTCTTCACAATCCAATATGGAGTACCTCCTACAAAACAAAACATAAAATGGTAACATAAAATGGCTCAAAAACTCATACTTGCTCTAAATGCATGAATTCTATATCTAAATCTTGGTTCCCTATAAATTTAGTAGTTCTGAGAAAAAGATTATCAATGTAATATGATCATTTACATTATATAAATTTTATTGTATAAATACAAGCAACCCAGCTAAACTTGAGCTGTACTTTGTCCCACTCCAATCAGTAGAAATATGTATTTGAATTCATTTTGCTTAATACAGATGGTATAAAATCAAAAAAACAAAGACAAAAATAAAACAGCATTTCCAGGGATTTAGGAAAAGAGAAGAAATTACTAGATATGTGGTAAATTAATAACCACTTCTCTTTTCCCAAAAATTATCCTAAATATTTCAGATGGAGAACATATACTCTTTAAATAGAAATATTATCATTATGAGGATGAGGATGTAGCTCAGAGGTAGAGCACTTGTCTAGCATGTGTAAGACTCATGTGAAATCTCCAGCACCACAAACAAAACAAAAATGTCATTATCAAAATTGGTAGGTGAAACCTGATAGGCTATTTACACATAGATCATTGACAAGGTGAATCAAATAGCAGATCAAATTTCAATATTCTATGAGTTGTCCATATGAGGCACAGTTCAAAGCAAGCAATTGAGTCATATTGGCACTTACCTGTTTTATCAAACCCAGTTATAAGGACTGCATGATTTGCTTCTCCACTAGAGCAATGATGCTGTATTATGCCTCCTAGGTAATCTTGCCAGCTCACTGCATCTACTATCACTATTAAAGGGCCAAAGGTGAGAAGTGCTTTTGCCATTTCATCTTCTTGGTCACTACCAAAAGAGGAAATATTTAGGTAAAGAATTTAATGTTTAAGGTAAAAATAAAAATGACCTATGCAATCTGTATATGACTAGGAGTAGGATGAGTTGCAATCTCAAAAGATCTAAACAACAGAAGCTAAAAGAAATCTAGGAGATTACCATTTCAGGATTGTATGGGGCTCCAGGATATCAGGAACCCACATTCTTCTTATATTATTATTTTGCTATAAGGTTTCCATTCTCAATGTCTGTGCATGGCCCAAGATAGCTGCTGGTGCTCCAGACATTTAACATATATTTCAAACAGCACAGAGTGCAAAAGAGAAGAAATGCTACACCTCCATTGAGAAGACTTCCCAGAAATAACACCCAACATTTCTGCACATGTATGCATGGATCTCACTGGCCATAATCTGGTTTTATGGATAAATCTGCCCTAAAGGAAGATAGGGAATAGAGTTTTGAAGCTGTTACCAAAGTATCTAGTTAAAACACAGGAATTCTTTTAATAAGGAAAGTGTGAAGAGTATATATTCAGAAATACTGTGTCATCTCTGCCACACTGTGAGAATCAAGAGATGATCAACTTATGTTAATGAATGTCAAATATACAAATTATAGGGCAGATTTGCTCAAAAGTAGCTAATATAATTATATAATAGAAGACACATCAAAAAAAAAGAAAGGAGAAAGAGGAGGAACAGACGGAGAAATAGGATGAGTGCTAAGATTCAGGAAGGTGCTAGATTGCCAGGGTTGCAAAAGACCCAATTACTGCTTTCACAATTGTTCTGACAGCTACCAGCACAATTTTATGTTACACAACATTTGGCCTTCATCGATCTTGCAAATATGTGATCAAACCATTATTTACATTTCTCAAAGGTCAGGCTCTGTGAGTAAGTCACACTGAAACCAAGTTACTAATAGTTCAGGCCATTAAGATAGCATTTGGTAACTTATTGCTTCATTAAGCCATGGGTGGATTAATGGCTTGAAAGAATAAATAATCCCTCCACCTGCCCTACTGGGGATCAGTGTCTAGCAAGGACACAGAGGAGGAAAATCATGAATGCATAACAATGGAATTCATTGAAACATAAACTCTGCATTCATTTCACATATTTGTGCACATAATCTTATCATCAAGATTTATTTATCTTATCATCTCATCTATCACTGCCACTTCATAATTTTGTATATTTACATCTCATCTTCCCTAGAACTTATTGCTTTGTTTTGTGTCCTGTATTATTATATTTTTTTAGTTTATTGTAATATGTATTAGATTTCTTTCCTTTTTGTTTATCTAAATAGATATTCTTGTATAACATTTGTTCATGACATTGGTTTTTGGAGATTTGCAAGCAGGGGTTTCTAATTTTTGCTCTTATAAATGGTATTTCATTAAATTACCCAAAGATAGGCAAAATTATAATTTTTTTGGTAGTTGTAGATGGACAGAATGTCTTTATTTTATTTGTTTATTTTTATGTGGTGCTAAGGATTGAACCCAGTGCCCCATGCACACTAGGCAAGTGCTCTACCACTGAGCTACAGCCCCAGCCCCAAATTATAAATGTTTTAAAAAGATAGAATACAGACTTTGACTTTTCCCAAACCTGAGTTCAAATTCCAGTTGTCCACTGGAGTTATTCCTCCTCCATGCAGAAAGAACGTAAGCATAAAATTCATAATGTTATGGTGTATGTTACGCAACATGCTCAGCATGAGTTATACATTAACCTTATAAGGAACATTCTTTCCCACACTTATGTCATCTAATTCTTTTGAGCACAGGTTTTAGCATATAATGTAAATTTATTGTCTTTAAATTCTTTGAATATTTTGCAATTTAGAAATGACATATGATATAATTTGTGTACTACTAGAACATAGGTGTTTTACATCTACTCGAGATAATTAGAGGTACACTATGGATACATAGTACAGATGATCCAGTAATTGGGACATCATGAGAGAAGCAGAAAGATTAAGAAGGAGAAATATTTTTCAGAAGATAAAGGATTATTAATTTAGCATCAAGTACCTAGTAATAATCCCTGCTTTGAGCCAGGATAAAGAAAGTTATCAAAGATATTAAAAAATCAGTACTAGGATGACACACCAAGTCACTACCAGCAGACAAACCTTCCACTTGGACCCAGAACTGAGTGACATTGGCGTCATTTGCTTACAGAAAGACGTTGCCTTTTGGAAAGCCTAAATATATTCCAAATAGCATCTTTATTTCCATGATTAGCCCCGCATACAACTAACATCAAAATGCACACTGTTGTTAATATATATATTATAAAAAGCCTTTGTTCCAGGCATTTACTAGTCATCTCACAGATCAATAATTTACAAAATCTATAGTCTTTAAAGAATTCTCCTAAGCTGAGTGTGGTGGTGCACAGCTGTAATCCTCAGGAGGCTGAGGCAGGAGGATTGCAAGTTTGAAGCCAGCCTCAGCAACTAAGTGAGGCCCTAAACAACTTAGTGAAACCCTGTTTCAAAGAAAAAAAAAAGGATGAGGATAAAAAAAAAAAAAAAAAAAAAAAAACCAAAAAACAAAGATCCCTTAAATTTTATTGTCATAAAGACCTGTTGTTCAGGATACATCTTCCATATCTTCCATGTCATTGCCACTTCATGATTTTGTAGATTTCCTTCTCATCTTCCCTAGAACTCAGTGCACTGTATTGTGTCCTATTTTTTTTTCCATTACAATATATAGTAAATTTCTTTGATTTTTGTTTATTTAAATAGTTATTCTCATACTCTATCTAATTTGGGTTTTGGAATGCTTCTCTTTGGTTCTGATCAGCAAAGACTCACGAAGAAGCCCAGTATAAATGGTTCTTTTGCTTTCAGACTAGATGGTGTTTTCTGTGTTCTGATTTTCCCTACTTAGATCTTTTCCATTTCTGCACAAAATTTTATTGAGGTTTTGCCTGAGAGCTGAGCCCTGAAATGGCATTTTCCCCCAACCCTGGAAACCAGGACCTCGTGATCTTAAGAATAGAGAGGAGAAAACAAGCTCAGAGCTGGGCAGACCCAAGTCCTAACCCAGCACTGCTGTTTACCAGCTGTGTGACTCTCTGAGTCTCAGGTGCCCACGTCAGATGGGAATGGGGTAGTGAAGCGCCAGATTATGGAAAGATGCCTGGGAAGACCTCCCACACGCTCTGGCCCTCCCAGCTGCCCTGCAGCTGCTGGCTTCCCATAAGGAGACCCTCAGCTGTTTGCCTGAGGCCTCTGTCTCTTCAAGAGCCAGGAAATCAATCAACTCCATTTTTGCCCTAGCTGCCTCAACTAACGAATCATGGGAGCCCATGAACATTGACCGGAGGGGATGGCTCTGAAAGGTACATTTGAACTTGGCCCCAGAGTTCCCAGTAGCTTAACCACCAGGTCACCAACAGTCTAACTAGTCTCATAAAGGTGCCCTTTTCCCCTATTTTGTCTCATTTCCCCATCTCCTACCAGAGTCGTCTGGGATAGCTTCCTACATATTCCAGCACAATGCTTATTTCCTTTTAAATCTCTTCTTGTCTTAGACTTTGATGCCTCGTTAATGGTAATTCTTTTTTTTTTTTTTTAAATGTTTTTCCAATCCCAAAGCCTGGAATCCTCTTTCACTTTCTTCTCTCCAATTTACCATAAAAACCGCATAGGTTTTGACCCTCTCTGTGGGTTATTTACCTATTGTCCCTTGTCTCCAAAACCATTCTGCTGATATCCTGTTCTAAGGTAATTATTTGGTGTCCAATATGACCTCTTTTGCTGCTCATTTTGTCCGTCTCTCGACTGTAGCCACTGGTCTCCTCATTGTTTCAAACAGGCTAGGCATGTCCCTTCCCCAGGACCTTTGCACTTATCGTTCTTTCTGTTTGAAACAATATTCCCCTAGATGTCTGCCTCGTTACATTGTCACACATCTTCAAATCTTCATTCAAATTTCACCTTCCCAGGGATGTCCTCCCTGGCAAAATTTGCTAAAAGTACACACTTCCATTTCCCTCTGATGTTTTCTCACTGCTTTACTTTTTTCTTTTAGAAATTACTACAACTAACACACCATACATATTAATGTTTGTTACTGCCTGTCTTGACTGCTAAAATATAGTTTATAAAGATAGGGGTTATGTCCATTTTGTTTATTGCTGAATCCCCAAAATCTAAACAGTGATCTGTAAATATATGAATGAATGAATAAATCAATGAATGATATTTTGCTGTCTAATACAATCATCTGAAGATTGTACTATCACAGAGTGCATTAACAGTATGATGTTCAGTGTTAAAATATGGAGACTTTTTGGCTGAGTGTGTGGCTCAGTAGTAGAGTGCTTGCCTAACATGCACTTGCCTAACATGTAGAGTGCTTGCCTAACTTGACCCCCCCATGTTAAAAAAAGAAAAAGCAGAGATTTTTATTTTATTGGTGTCTCTTCCTTGTTAATCAAAAATCAAATGCCAATAAACTTTGCACATGCTTTTTATCTTCCTGCTAATTCAGCCTAGTGTATTTTATTTTCCTTCTTCCTAACTTTTTCAATTTGCTACCCATGACAGGGGATCCCTTTGATCTGTTCCACTCACATCTCAGAAATATAATTCCTTTTGCACACGTTTCCTTCTACCCTCAAGGAACTGTCAGATTACAGAGGCACACTTTTTCACTTTAGGAAGGGCATCATGTTCATTTCCAAAGAAGACTGTGACCCATGTACACAGTGACCCTGCACATTCTGTCAAAGATGCTACATCTTGTCAGCAGTGGCATTAAGGCTGTCTCGTGTGTGGTTCCTATGGTCACCCCAAGGACTCTGGTTCAGACAGGAGCCAGCTGTCAATCTGCCAGTCCTCTGGTATACTCAGCTTATTTAAAAGGGTTACATATTGTTCAAGGATCAATTTCATCCTTGGTTTCCAGGGCGAAAACCATCTGGACCAAGAAAGAGATTCTTTTATATTTGGTATCGGTTACCTTATCCAAATTTCATTTAGTTCCTGTTTTCTGTTTCAAAAGATGGTGCAAAGTTCTCATCATAAGTGAAGCACAGCATGGTGGCACAAGCCTATAATCCTAGTGGCTCTGGAGGCTGAGCCAGGAGGATTGTGAGTTCAAAGCCAGCCTCAGCAAAAGTGAGGTGCTAAGCAACTTGGTAAGACCCTGTCTCTAAATAAAATACAAAATAGGGCTGGAGATGGGGTGAGTAGTTAAGTATCTCTGAGTTCAATCCCTGGTTCCAAAAAAGAAAAAAAAGTTAAGCAGGAGGTGGCTGAGTTTTCCTGGGCCCTTATCACCCCTGAACCTTTTCTGGACTTCACCCAATGGTCCTAATGATTCTCTGTTCAACTTTGTGTTTTTATGTGTTTTTAAGGCATGCTTTAATGTCTGTTTTCCCCTAAACCTATCCAAAGTTATCTTGCCCTTCAGTGTCCGACAGAAGTGCTTTCCCAGCCTATCTTTACCAACCCCAGCACTCCCATTGTTCTCACATAATTGTGTGCTACATAATTTATCTTCAGCATTACACTTTCACCTCTTGTTTTTAATCTGTAAGTTTTGGTATATTCAGAAAGTTTCAGTCTTCCAAATAACTGAAGCCTTGAGAAATACCCGGACAGTAGAGGGTGTCAAAAAGTACTTCTTGGTGTACAGCCTACCTGATGTTAACCAGAGAATCTATACAAAATGATTTTGGATTGATTCAACAGTAAGACTAAAATATGCTCATGGCATTATAACATGTAAATCTGATAAAGTGTATGTGGTAAATATAAACTATACCTTAAGCTGATTTAAATTTGTTAATTTGAATTTGGTATTTCTAGTGAAATGGCACCTGGAAAATTAAGATTACCTTTAAGAAACATCTTATAACACCCTGTTGGGATTGTGAATCTGACTTTCTGGTAAAAACTAGGTTCTAACGTAATTAAGAGTATGTAGTGGTGTCTTCAATCAAATAATTCCAAATACTCAGGACATGATACATTAAGAATATGTAGCGAAAACCAATATAGAATATTTACCTGAAGTCATATGCAGAATATCCTCTGATTGAAATTCCAGAATATGAACTGGGAAAGTAATGACACAGGCCATTGTGGGCTTTAAATGGGTATTCTGAATCTCTCACCAGTTTTACTTGGGTCTAAAAGAAAGCAATCACCCAATGTGTTCATGTGTCAGTTATTTTAAAAATCAAACAGAACTTCACTTCAGTTGTCAAAATGGGCTCATGTTCACCCCACCATCATATGGGCACACTTTGGGTTCTTAGGATCTTCAGGTTCTTCTTGTAGACACAACACAAGCACAGTTCTTTCTCTTCTAGTTTCTCTTATATCTTTCCTTCTTAGAACTGCCACCAATCTGCTTAATAAAGTCTCATTATCTTTTTGGGGAGTACTATATGGTAACACACTTTCCTTCCAGGACTTCTGACTCTGTCAGAAAGTCTTTGAGATTAGCACAGTGGTGCATTCACAGGTGATGGCTAGGCCAAGCTTTCCTTCTGTCACTCTTCTTTCTGCCATTCATCTAGAATATGTCACGTCATTTTAGAATGTCCAGAATCCTCCCTTTTGGAATGCTGGGCTTAATGAAAGGAAGGGACATACAATGTATTATCATCCTTAATATGTGCTTAGTAGATCCTGGCATATAGTGATTCAACATTCAGCAAATGTATAATGGAAGGACCTTGGGTTTCGGGAATCTGGCTTGACAAATTTTTGCAAAACTATAACAGAACCCTTATCTTGGTTTCATGCAGTTGATGATGGATGTGTAAAAATGTCGAGTATCCATAAAACTAAGAATACTGAACAAAGCCCTAAAGTTGGAGGGAGGGGATTTAAAGTGCAATTCTGGCTCAGTGACTGACTTGGCAACATGATCTCGACCCTCAGGTCTCATCTCTTCATCAGAGTTTTGAAACTAGTTTTGAAACTAGTTTCAAAATTAGTTTATCTCTAATATCTCTTTCAACCTTAACTTTCAGAAATATATGTATATGAGTAATAATATACTCATATACATATATTTATATGTATGTAAATATACATATATTTATATGTATGTATGGGGCAGTATGTAATATGCAATCATGCAAAAATACCTATTAAGAAGTGTTAAGCCGGGCGCGGTGGCACACACCTATAATCTCAGCAGCTCTGGAGGCTGAGACAAGAGAATCTCAAGTTCAAAGCCAGCCTCAGCAAAAGCACCACCAGCCTCAGGTGCTACGCAACTCATTGAGGCCCTGTCTCTAAATAAAATACAAAATAGGGCTGTGTGACTCAGTGGTTGAGTGCCCCTGAGTTTAATTCCTGGTACCAAAATAAATAATAATAAAAGAAGTGTTAAGACATAAGCATAAATGTCTTTCTGAAAACAAATCTCAGATAAGATTTTTCATCCTCTGATATTTCAATGGCTAATTTTCTGAGAAGCAAGTACTTTTTAGATCTGATTAATTTAAGCTTTAGTCATCTACATTTATGAATATGAAAACAATGCTAAATATGCGAGTAACTGAATTTGGAACATGCATTGAACAAGAAAAGAGGAAATCAAGAATCCAAGAGGCTGAGAGACTAGTCACCTTGTTCAACCAGTTCAGAGCACTGACAGGAGAGCCTCCTTCGCAGCCATAGTTATTATATGAACAGTCGATGACCTGCTGCACACTCAGCTCTTCCAAAGGCTTCCCTCCTTTGGCATATGCTGATTCCATTGCACCCACCACGCTGAAGGCCCAGCATCCTCCACACTGTTCCAAAGTAGGATGGGGGTTAGTATTTGTTACCTAGAAATGTCCAGTTCAAATTTATCCATGTTTCTAAATATAACAACTTATCAAATCCAGAAAAGCTTCCAAAATTTGGAAACCTTCAAAATATATATGACCATCCTCTGACTTTTCAAATTAAGAAAGAAAAGAAAGCCCAAACCCTCTTTTGAGCATCAACATCTCTTAATTGAAGCTAAATTAGTAAGATCATTATTGTAAATTAGATGATGCAAGATGATACAGATTAAGAAAACAAGCTGGGCGCGGTGGCGCAAACCTGTAATCCCAGCACTTAGGGAGGCTGAGACAGGAGAATCACGAGTTCAAAGCCAGCCTCAGGAACGGAGAGGTGCTAAGCAACTCAGTGAGACCCTGTCTCTACATAAAACACAAACTAGGGCTGGGGATGTGGCTCAGTGGTCGAGTGCCCCTGAGTTCAATCTCCAGTACCAAAAAAAAAAAAAAAAAGAAAAGAAAACATTTGACCTGATGATCTTTGAAAAGACTAGTACATTCACTGAACAAGCAACTTCTGTTTATAAGTGGCTCCACTCCCAGATAGTGTGTACTGATTTTCACACCACACCGCAATCCTTCTTGCTTCTCTCTGGGTGCTCTGCTTCTATGATCACATACCACCTCCATCCCAAGGGTTGAGTCAGTGACAAGGATGTATGTTATGCTCATTGAGCAATGGAAATAGGAGTTGTATGAATTACTATTAGGACTATCAAAATGGCAGCAGAAACTTAGTAAGTATGTATAACGTGGATGCACTTGAAATATACTAATCGTATAAATCCATATTAGTCATTCCTCAAATATTGGCTGCCATTTTGTTGATTATGGGTCTGTTAGCTGGCTTTTAGTTCACAAAATATAACAAAAGAATAAAAGGAGCTGATCCTAATAGAAAGGAAGGGGACAGAGGGAATGAAATTAGGGATCACATAAAAAGAAGGATGATTCACAGAAAAGGCAAAGAATATGCCAGAATTTGAACTTGGTTGGAACTAATTCAATGATAAGACCAAGTGATATAGAGTCGGCAGAAAAAGAACAACTGGATGCCTTTATGGAGTGAACATCTTTTAGGATGCCAGTGCCATCTGCTAAGTGACTCTGTAGTATGATCTCTAAACCTTGAGAAATGTGAGTTCAGGTTGCTGACACCATACCCATAGCTAGCTTTACTCAAATCACAGGGCAACTCCTACTATAAAAGATCTCTCCAATAGGTTCCTTTTTAAAAGACTCTTAATTTGAAGCCCCTCTCTAATACAATGTAGAAACTTCTTGGAAGGATTGGATTGCTATGAACCCAATCATAAAGCAATTGATTTGGTGGCAAAATCCAATGCACAGCAATAAATAGTGAATTTGAGAACTGATAAAAATCATTCTAAATTGATAGTCATTGAGAAACTTCTGGGTCCATAACATTTTTTACACAAGGAATGGCTGGATGACCTTTTGAGATTTCCATTGTAAACAAACTGAGAATATCCTCCTACAGTTGGGGTTTCAGTTTCCCTGGTGGCCTGCATTGCCTATGTCTTTGGTGGGGTGCAGAGGGATAATGAATGCTAACAAGGCACACATACACACATACCTAGCAGAAAGGTGGATTGCTACCTGCATTGTAGGGCATGCCCATGCATAGCTAATGTTACCATTTTCCTTTTCATTTGGGATCACCCTCCTTCTACCACTTCACAATAACCCGCAGCAGCAGACCTTCCAACTCTTGCTTTCACAAACACACTTGGGGTTTTTTCAAGGTAACTTATCGTGTATTTATTATAATATTTACATATTTCTTGATCAATCAACAAATATAAAATTGTGCTACCATGTTTATTAGTTTCTGATCTACTTTAAAAATGTGGCACGAAGTTTTTAAGCACTACAACCTAACCTAATTTCTCCTACAATCTCTGTCACATTATTGGACAAATTTGCACAGACGGTGATTTTTAGCAATGTATGTGTCACCTTATGGATGAACTGACTATACTTGTAAAGGCTACTACTGATGAACAGCTGTGTGATCTGAGCTCACAGGATGAAGTGAGAACCCAGCAGATGTGTTGGTAAGTGAATTCAGTCTCATTTTACTTTTTCAGTTTGGTCTTCCTTTTGAATATCTCAAGCAGCTAATGGCCATGTTTTCGTTCTCCAGCCTTTCACCTGCTAGTCTATAACAGGTGAACAGATGGGGAGGCTAGGTAGGGTATCTGTGAGTTAGTGTGCTGGTGACAATGGCAATTAGTGAGCAAATACAGCAAGGAAGATTTATCTTCAGGAAGGAAGGTTGGAGTTTGACATCTGCCTCTCATGCCTCAAAGATCCCCCTTCTTTGGTCATTTTTGGATGATTGAGGTATGACTTTATTCAGAGAAATGAATCCACTGCAAGTTTGAACTTGACTTCCAAGGCACTTTCCAACCTTTAGCCAGTGAAGACAAGAATAATATAAAACTTACCATCTCCTGGTTTCTCACTTGTGTTACAACATGCTTGTCCCTCCAGTCAAATCTTAGTGGCAAAGACACATTGGGGATGGGTGTCTGCATTTCTGCTGGGTATCTGGGAAACCTGGAAGGTGTGCTTCTTAAATAAATGGCTGAATAGAAACAGGAAATGAAAAAAGTCAACCAATAGTCTATTATAAGGAGGGCCCTTGGGATTCTTTCTGGAGCATCTTTTCACGTAAAAATAGCTTTTTGGTGAACCTGCCATTTGAAGTTTTCCTCTTTTTTTTTTTTTTTTTTTAATAGCATGAAATGCATTCTGCTGGAAGCTACAAAAGAAAATTCTTACAATAAGTTTGGAGCTGACACATAAAATGACTTGTTTGATAGTAGCAGGTTGATAACAAAATGAGTGTAATTGACATCATTTCTTTGTATAATCCATGAAACCAAGGTGTCCTGAATGTAAATGGTACTAGAAAACTGTATAAGTGATGAGATAATTGTCTTTTATGACAACATATACATATAATATTTAGTTCTTAATCCACAAGTAGCACACGGTGGCCATTAATTTATTTTTCTTACAGTTAGCCCATGGCACATGCTTGACAGTTGATAATTATTTAATAAGTGTCAACTATTATTTATTAGATTCACAATGAAATAATTCCTCAACAATTAAGCAAAGAAGTTAAAATCAGGAAATAAATCAACAAATAGTACCATCACATCATACCTTTAAACTCTTCAGGAAGCAAATAAGAAAACTGATTTATTCCATAGACGGCAGAGGAGTTTTCACGAGGAAAGAGAGAATTCAAGTATCGATGTCTATTAAGGCTTTCCTAAAAGAAAGAAAAAAGCCATTTTATATCTACTATATCAACTCTCCAAAGTAATCAGTTTATAGCTAACTTAGATATATTTTTCAAGTGCAAAAGATAAAGGTTGATTTATTTCCTGCAGATTATAGTGAAAACTTGGATAAAATATCCACATCAGATGTTCGAACATTTTGTATGTAAATTACTATCTAATTATAGACTTTCTTTTTTCTTTGAGGCTGGGCAGTGTATGTCTTATCCCTTTACAGTTCCTCTTCACCACATATGTTGACAGCATTACATACATATTTGGTAAAGTGCTGACAGAGAAGAAAAAACAAATCACAGACAAGCATGATGAGATAACGGTAACAAGTTGTCACTGATGGACATTCGCTCATGATTAAACAATTATGAATATGAAGTGCCCTCTTCATCTCTCGTTTTCCTAGATTGAGAAGTGAAGAGTGTAAAAAGGATTAAGGAAATGAATGAATAAGTCTAATTCTAATTAAAACTTTACAGAGAGCTCTATCTCATTTGAGGCAAAAAGCTTTGTGAAAGGGATCTCACCTTGAAAATATTCCAGGAAGATTAGCCAGGGTTTTCTATCTGGAGGGACATATGTGATCATTATTTACAGATTCTTTTTTTAAATACTTTTAGTTGTAGATGGACACAATATCTTTATTTTATTTATTTATTTATATGTGGTACTGAGGATCCATATGCAGCAAAATGAAACTAAAACCCTCTATCTCACCATGCACAAAACTCAACTCAAAGTGGATCAAAGACCTAGGAATTAGACCAGAGACCCTATACCTAATTGAGGAGAAAGTAGGCCCAAATCTTCCTCATGTCGGGTTAGGCCCTGACTTCCTTAACAAGACTCCTAAAGTGCAAGAAATAAAAGCAAGAATCAATAAATGGGATGGATTCAAACTAAAAAGCTTCTTCTCAGCAAAAGAAACAATCAATGAGGTGAACTGAAATCCTACATTCTGGGAGCAAATTTTTGCCACATGTACATCAGATAGGGCACTGATCTTCAGGATATATAAAGAACTCAAAAAACTGAACACCAAAAAAACAAACCCAATCAATAAATGGGCTAAGGAGCTGAACAGATACTTTTCAGAAGAAGACATATAATCGATCAACAAACATATGAAGATATGAAGAAATGTTCAACATTTCCAGCCATTAGAGAAATGCAGATCAAGAGTACTCTAAGATTTCATCTCAGGCCAGTCAGAATGGCAGTTATCAAGAATACAAACAAGTGTTGACGAGGATGTGGAGGAAAAGGCACGCTCATACATTGCTGGTAGGACTACAAATTGGCACAACCAATCTGGAAAGCAGTATGCAAATTCCTTAGAAAACTTGGAATGGAACCACCATTTGACCCAGCTATCCCACTCCTCAGTCTTAAAAACATCATACTACAGTGATGCAGCCACTTCAATGTTTATAGCAGTTTAATTTACAATAGCTAAACTGTGGAACTAACCTAGATGTCCTTCAATAGATGAATGGATAAAGAAACTGTAGTATATATACACAATGGAATATTACTCAACATTAAAAGGGAATAAAATTATGGCAATTGTAGGTAAATAGATGGAGTTGGAGAATATCATGCTAAGCAAAGTAAGCCAATCCCAAAAACCCAAAGGCTGAATGTTATCTTTGATAAGTGGGTGCTGATCCACAATGGGGGAGAGGGCATAGCAAGAATGGAAAAACTTTGGTCAAAGGGGAGGGAAATGAGAGGATAGGATATGGGGGCAGGAAAGATGGAATAAGATGGACAACAATGCCCTAAGTACATGTATGACAGCACATATGGTGTAACTCTATATTGTGTACGACTGGAGAAACAAAAAGTTGTGCTCCATTTGTGTACAGTGAATCAAACTGCATTCTACTGTCATGTGTACCCAATCAGAATAAATAAATTTTTAAAAAAATTTAATTAATATGAAAAATAAGATAAATTTTAAGTATTTTTTAAAAATGAGCAAATTTAACAAAATTGTGTAAGACTTGGACACTGAAATTTACAAACTATTACAAAGAGAAATTAAGAGATCCAAATTAATGGTAATCTATACCATGTTGATGGCTTCAAAGGCTCAATATTATCTATGACAGTAACCTTCCCTGAAATGATTTATATATTCAATGCCATTCCAATTAAAACTCTTATTTTTTTTTCTAAGAAACTGACCACTTGGCAAGGGTTTTTACAGTTTGATACCAAAGGAAAAATAATGTCAATCAATAGAATTGACTGAAAATTAAAAACCATAAATAAAAATGAAAAGCAAACCAAATTTATGCAAATGACCCACTACTAAAAATTAAGAATGTTGGGCTGGGGCTGTGGCTCAATGGTAGAGTGCTTGCCTTGCATGCGTGAGTCACTGGGTTTGATCCTCAGCACCGCATAAAAACAAATAAATAAAATAAAGATATAAAAAAAAGATATAAAAAATTAAGAATGTTATTATTCAAGTGTCTCATCTAATGAATAAGAAAAAATAAAATACCAATAGAATGAGAAAATAGCAAATATTATCAAAAATAGAAAAACAATTGATTTGTAAATACATATTTCAATTTCCATAGTAAAATGATGCTAAATAAAATAATAATAGCATCTTATTTCTGTTTATGAAATTTGTGATTTGTTTAAAATAATAACTCATTCTTCAATAATAGGAAACTAGAATACAACACACACATAGAAGCTGCAAATTAGTACAGCCTTGCAAAATCCTTAAAACTGTACAAATTGTTTAACAAAGAAAGTCTAAATCTGCAATTTATTTTATTATTATTACTATTATCATTATTATTATTTTGAGATGCTGGGGAAGGAAGCCAGGGCCTTACACACCCTGGGTAAGTACTCTGAGCTACACAGCCGAGAACTTTAGTTTAGACTCACAGGTGAGGGTAGTGTTGTAACTCCAAGCATTCAAGGCATGTGGGTACCCATATGAATGGGCTCTTGGGAAGGGGAGGAAGGAGTTTGGCCCCACTCTTTATGTTCTGTTAGAGACCTAATGCAAGTATATCTTACGAGATCATTTTTGTTATATTATGAGAAAAACAAAATATTACCACTGAGTTAGTAATGTCATGCTAAAGCCAAAATACTTAGAAATCAACAAATTCACACATCATCTTGCTCCCAATGAGTTTCCAAGTATCTCTCTTAATCTCATTGCCTTAGAGATGTCATTTCACCATCCAATTTTTAGTCCTCCTGCTTGTAAAGTAGTTATAATAACACCAACATAACCATGAAAGAAATGAACATATGATTGACTTATTTTAAATATTCACATCCCTAATTTTCTACAATCAAAAACAGTTACTTCTTTTGGGTCTTCTATTTTTTATTTAGTTTTATTTGTTCTAATTAGTTTTACACGACAGCAGAACGCATTTGAACTCATTGTTCACAAATGGAGCACACAACTTCTCATTTCTCTGGCTGTACAATCGTCTCTCCTCATGTACACTTTCTTTGTACTGACATTTCATATATTGTTCTTTGATTTATGTCAGTGGCACCCATATTTTCAAGGCTTGTGAAAATGTCACTTTCTGCCACTTGTTCAAGTAGAGGTCAGCTTCTAAAAGAATTGCATTTGTTAGTCTTGAATGTCATTTCAGTGCTATTACTCCTGTCACTTCAAATCTCTCCATGGTCCATTTCAAGGCTACTCAGTATTTATAACTGTTGACATTTTGCCAAGAGCAAAATATTCTGAACCCCAAAGTGTGCTGCTTCTCCCTCTCCCTATCACCAATCTCTACTCCCTTTTGAGTCTATTAGTCCACTAATAACATTAAATGTAATTCCTTGGAGGCTTCTGAACAAAGCATAATTCTCTTACATGTCTACACACACACACACACACACACACACACACACACACATTTATGGACGGATTTCTCAAAACCCTTCTTAGCAACAAATTGAAGTGGCTTGCTATTGCCATACAATCTCTGGCTATCTGCTCATTTTCTCTGAGTTTTATCTTTTCCATTGACAAATGGGGTAATTCTAACCTGGCAGAATATAGGGGTTAAATAAGATAATGTTTGGAAAACACTATAGTGGCTGGCAGAATAAAAGTTAAATTTAAATATCCTCATGCTATATCTTACTTTGGTTTAAACATAGAACGCTTGGATTATAGAAAATGTCATTCAAAGATCATCCTTTCAGTTTTATTTGGGTTAAATTGGAGCTAATTTTTCTCACAGTATTAGAAATGAGGAGTTAATTATTGAATGAAAGCAATCTGTTACTTTCAAAAGAAAATAACATTATCAGTAAAGTATATCCAACAACATTTATTCTCCCCTTTGCTGTAACAGTGGAACATGTATCAAATCTACCCAACATGGGGTTCACATTATTTCAGTTTTACAAAGTCCTTTATTTCATTTATTGAATTATTTGTTCATTCAAGTGATTTTCCTGGTTGACTTGGATTCTGGCTGTTAAAGCAGACTGAACAAAAGTATCACCAACTGTGAGTGTATGTTAGGTTCTTGCCCCTCATATCAACCACTGATATCAAAGGATCAAGTGTAGGTAAAGGATTAATTAACATATGTTCTTAATATACAGCAACAGAGGTCATAACTGTGAGCTACTAGACTCACCATCTCTAAAGCCTTAAAGATACTAAACTGAAAGTCCTGAACCTTTTTTCTTTTTTAAAATTTGTTTTTGGTGCTGGGAATGGAACCCATGGCCTTGAGCATGCTAGGTACATGCTCTACCACTGAGCTATACTCTCAGCCCCCAGATTTGAACTTTAATATCATTTAAGAGAGAAAGATGGAAAGATTTGAGGAACATACAGGAAACTTCTCATTAGTAGTTTTAAAAGGTGTGGAAATTTGAAAATCAGCTCTTACATGAGGAAAATTAAAGCTAAGAAACTAGAACAGCATTTGAATAGTAGTGATAAAATAGCTACCTTCACATACTTTTTATTTTGATTTAAAAAGGTTTAATTGATTGATTTACAAGCAGAGATGCCATATTTCTGCCTGGAAGACCTAACTAGACTGTTTCATTCTTACCCACCCATAATCACAATGTTTAATTAAAACAAGAAACAGGAGCCTTTCTGTTTAGAAATGACAAAAAAAAAAAAAAAAAGATAACTCCACTGATAAGAAAAGGGAACCAGTCTCATCTGGAGATTAGACTGAAGTTTTAAAATTCTTTAGAGAGCAACATTTTTCTGAAACAATCAGAAAGCCCTTCATTTCATCTCAGGCATCCAGATTCCCAACTAACTTTCCACTATGGTAACAACAGTCTTAGAAGTTGCTTTGATTAGGATAAGTTGAGAGGGAAATGGTAAATGGTTATATCTAAGATTAGAAACCTGTGGGAGTGGATAGGAGCATCTGCAGCTATTTGGTGGTCCTGAATCCACCACCTGGAGGAGAAATATCAATGATGTCTTTCTCACAGACTGCCTCTAAATAAAAGTAAATTAAATAATGCATTTTTCTTGCATGTGCTCAACTGTCTCTTAGAGGACTAAGCAAATCCTTTAAGACCAAATTGTTGGGCTTTTAGTTTTTTTGAATGGAAATTCTTAATCACCAATTATACTGAATATATAGTTGATGTGGGTTGAAGGATTGTAAAATTTAATGCAAGTATTTGTTCTACCAGCTTCATATAAATTAACTTAGCCCTAAATGAAGCAATTGCTAATATTACTTCTTCACAGACGAATCTACTGGGGCATGTACATAATCTGCCTAAAATCACACAGGGTGTATTTAGTGGAGGGATGTGGCCATTCTGCCTATAGGGAATCCTCATGAGAGCTATAGACTTTAAGGGACTTTACATTTATTTTATTCACTGAAAAGGCAATGTGGATTTTATCTCTTTTCCTCACTGGTATTCAGGACTTCTTCTATTAATAGTGATTTATTTTGCACTATACATATGTAATATTGTAGTATTCCCCTAGGATGAATCCCATGCATGCAGGGGTAAGTTTTATATTGAAATTGTTAGAGAAGCATAAGGTATTTTGTAACATCATGTTTTTTTTGTTTGTTTGTTGTTTGTTGTTGTTGCTTTGGGCCTGTGGTAGCAGAGTACATCAGGGTGGGAACATGCAGCAGAGGAGGCCTGTTCATCTCATGGCAGTCTAGAAGCAGAGAAAGACACAGAAAGGGGTCAGAGTCCCAATATTGTCTTCAAACTCATCTCCCTCACCAAAACCTAGGCTCCACCTCCTAAAGGTTCTATCACCTCCCAAGAGCACCACAGGCTGTTGACCAAGACTTTATGCCATGTATCTTTGATGCACACAATAGCAGATGTAATGATAAAAACCTACATCCTTCTCTAAACCCATGGCCATGAAAGATAGCACTAATCGATTAGGCCCTTTCTCCAATTCCAGTCTCCAGATGGGATCCCTGAATACCTTCAATGCCAGCACATTTCAGGCAGTTGCTGTGGATCCATCAGCCTACAAATATGATGCGCCCTATCTGCTATCCCTATTTTTTCAAGCTATAATTTATAGGTTCTCTCTAGCACAGCAAATAATGCTTTATTGTTCTATTTGACTTCTAAATTTGATTTTTTAAAAATTCATTGGATATGGAAAATGAAAAACCCCAAAATAGTGAGCCCTGGGAGAAAGAAATAGAAAAGAAAGCCATACAATGATGACTTTCTTCTCTCCCAAGGTAAATCCTTCTAGAGGCTGGCCACAGGCAGGGATAAAGTGTCTCATCAAGCCTAGAAGTGGTAGTTTCTAGGAAACACTAATCTCTATCAGACAACTTTTCTCCAGGTACTGGCCACCTACACCCAGCTCAAAGACTCAAATTCCTGAGTGCCCAGACTAACACGCTCACTACATCACCCACAGTCTATATAAGCCTAGTCCCCTCCTTTGTTCAGTGGCTCATTTTCCACCAGGGAACTGGGTCCATTCCCATAGATGTTGTCCCGTTCCTGAATAAAGGCTGACATGATCTGGGAAATTTGCATCCAGCCGGGTCTCTTGGTTCTAACAACTTCATTATATATAATTAAACTGGTAGATAAACACTCAAAATTCTCAATTCATAAATTATTCTGAATTTTATTTGCCACATATTTTAACCCATCCTGCAAGGCCAAAAGAATTCTTCCTAATACTCATTGGTTACCAAAGAAGCAAGGCCCTTTCCATCTGTCCTGTGTCCAGCGCTCTAGCCCAGGTCCAGACAACCACATGGATACAAGCACTATTAAGGCATCTCCATTCAAAACCAGTATCTGTTTAGCTTATGAATACATTAGCAATATAGGTGAGATTGACTACTTTCCCCCTGGGGGTTTGGTTCACCAGGAAATGCAACCAAGCTCATGACAAGACTATAATATAGAACAGAAAAATCCTGCAAATATTAAGGGAAAATATACATACACTTCCAATGAGTAGCATTACTGGATTCAGATTTATTTGATTCAGAATGAGTAAATTTTCTTTTATAATAGATTAAATCATAATAATGACATATTTTAAGATCTTTAAAAATGTGTTTAATATCAGATATAGAAACATAGGCAAAATCTAAAGCAGTACCCCTTCCAGTTTCCTCAGTTTCAGGAAAAACTTTTATCTTTACTCAGAAAACTGGTCCCTTTGAGAGTAGTAATGTTACAGTAAAATCGCAGCATTATTATGAAAACGTGTCTAAATTATCCGAAAATAAAATCTATTTATTTATTTATTCAAAGCAAACTGTCCCTAGCACAGGACAATCATTTATAAGTAGGAGTCTGCACTTTTTGTTTATATGAACTTGATTACAGGAGGAGGATACTGGCGCCCCCTTCGGGAAGGAAAATGACATGCTTCTTCCGCCAAATTTACTGGCTCTAGTAAAAGGAAAATCGATCAGCTTTGGGAGCGAGAGAGGATCATCAAGTAGACTGCTAAAAACGAGTGGGCGTGCTTCTGTCCATCAACAACATTTCGTAGCTATATCGATCGATTACCTTGGGTGGATCGTCTAAGTCCTTGGTGACAAATCTTTCGGTTAGCAAATGCATGTTAGAGACCCTGGCGCATGGGCAACACAGAACTTCCCTGTGAACTCCCAGCTCATAAACCGCAGGCGCATCATGCAACTGCGGGACGAAGGCCACCAGTAGTGTCCGCCCGCGGTGGTCGCTCTTCCCCGCCCAGACCCAGGACAGGAAGGGGAGAGAAGGAAATAGACGCCTGAGGCGCTCTCGGTACCCGGAAGGCAGCTGCCTCTCGCTCGCGGCTTGGCAGCCAGGTGCGGGTTGTGTTGGTGCGGGGACCCGCAGCGCCGCGGCCGAGGAGGCAGAAGCAGCTCAGCATCCAGAGCCACTGCGACGTCGGCGGTTCCATCCCGCGCCGAGCTCCGCCGCAGCCGTAGCCGCCCTCGCTGCTGCTTTCGCTTTCGCGGCTCCTCCCCATCCGCGGGTTTGGGCTGCGGGAGGAGCCAGTGTGGTACCGGGTGCTGGAGAGGCTGACCCTCACCAGTGTTGGGTCCCCATTGCTCTGTATCTGGGAATCTAGCTAGCTGGAAGTCGTTGTGATTCTTGCTGGTTTTTAATTTTATTTTTAAATCTTAAGATATTTAATGACTTGACCACGTGCTTCTGAGTTTCAGAGTTTCCCCTGTCATCTTTTAGAGAAAAGCCCAAGAGGCATGCTTTATACAGTAATAGGAAAGTATACACTTCTGCCCTTCCTGCGCTTCTAGACTTAAACCCTTTATTCCCTGTATCTCAAATTGAATGATTCTGGCTGTTTGTTGAATTTAGTTTGGCCTTATTTTTATTTCTTTCCATGATACTTGCTAATATTCAAGACCTGAAATAATGTGTGAATTTACACTAAGGCATTGATGAAGCAAATGTTTATAAACACATCACAAAATGTGTTCCCGTATAATGTTATGTACCTTCCTTTCTGCAAGGGACAGAGATGGCACCTACTTCTTAAGTTTGTGATGAAATTTTACTGAAGTTATCTATGTCAAATGCTTTATAAGATGCCTGATACATTTTAAGAACTGTGTTAGCTATCGCCTCAGGAAGGAGAGAGACAGCGTGATTCTTCTGCACACCAGCTGTATTGGGGATCCCGGAAAAGTTTCAGAGTTGGGCCTAGGTCCACCTCTTGACTTTTGATTGACAACATGATGATGTCAGACTTGCAAGTGCCCACTGCCCTGACAACTCTAGGTCACCTTGGGCCCATGCTGAGCGAGTATAATTGGAACCATGAATTCTTACAGATTTTATGGTTGGGAGGAATTATCTTTATCTCCCTGAGTCTGGGGATCTGATCTATGAAAAGGCATGCAAAAGTCTCCCCCTACAGGGTAACTTGGGTTCCTCATATTGACATTATTTGGGGACTGCATTTCTCCAAAAGACAACAGATAGTTTGCTGAGGAATGTGATGTATATTGCACTCTTAGGCCAGCCAGGGAGGACTGCAGGTAAATTGCTTCTTGGAAAAGAAAGCATGTAGAGGTCAGCACAGTGGGCCCATTTTACATAATTATTCTGTTAGCTTCATGTTTCCACCATTCACATCTCTCTGTTCTCTAACACTGTGATGTACTGTCCTCATCAAACGTCCAAAGGAATAGAACTATTCTGTCTTGGACTGGAACCTACAGATCCATGAACAAAACTACACTTTTCATCTTTATAAGTTAATTGTCTCAGGTATTTTGTTATGGTAATGGAAAGTTTGCTAATACATCTAAATTATCAATCTGAGAGAAATTCCTATTTGCCTTTCTGAGCATTCCATCTCTCCATACCTCCTTAGGCAGTGAGTGATAACTGAAGAGTAATAATACATACAGTCTTCTCTGGGCTTTAGGGTTGACTCTATAATGTGTAGGGACTAGTGTAAAATGACAATATAGGTTCCATGTTCAGAAAATACCAAGAATTTCAAGATGACAACAGCAGAAGTGATGGGTCCTTGTAAGCAGAGGCTCCTGCACCTGTCACACGGGGCATGTCCACGAAACTGGTTCTCCTGGGCCTTTCAGTTCACTATAATCTCTTTTAAATAAGGCTTTCAGATGTCTTCATAATTGATTGTCATAACTCTCTTAGATTTTTTTAGAACCAATATCTGATTTACATTTTTAGTTTTTACTAGGTACAGTGAGTAACATTCCCTGATAAAAAATTGGTAAAAAAAAAAAAAAGGCTGGGGATATGTTTCAGTTGGTTTCAGAGGGCTTGCTTCACATGCACAAGGCTGTGGATTCAATCCCCAGCACCAGGAGAAGAAAAAATGGTAAAAAAAAATTATGTACATCTGGGTACTGAGAGGGAAGACATGGGAGTCTTTTTCTGTGCATCTCTGCATCTGTTGTGAATTGAGCTGCTATAAACATTGAAGTGGCTGCATCACTGTAGTATGCTGTTTTTAAGTCTTCCAAGTATAGACCCAGGAGTGGGATAGCTGGGTCAAATGGTGGTTCCATTCCAAGTTTTCTAAGGAATCTCCATACTGCTTTCCAGATTGGTTGTACCAATTTGCAGTTCCACCAGCAATGTATGAGCGTGCCTTTTTCCCCACAACCTCGCCAACACTTATTGTTGTTTGTATTCTTGATAATTGCCATTCTGACTGGCGTGAGGTGGAATCTTAGGGTAGTTTTGATTTGCATTTCTCTGATTGCTAGAGATGTTGAACATTTTTTTATATGTCTGTTGATCAATTGTATACCTTCTTCTGTGAAGTTTCTGTTCAGCTCCTTGGCTTTATTGATTGATTGTTTGTTTTTTTGGTGTTAAGTTTTTTGA
>CM053408.1:26789289-26817150 GCA_028644305.1 Xerus rutilus
TGACATGATGAAGATTTGGGCCTATTTTTTCTTCTATTAGGCATTGAGTCTCTGGTCTGATTCCCAGGTCCTTGATCCACTTTGAGTTGAATTTTGTGCATGGTGAGAGATAGGGGTTTAGTTTCATTTTGCTGCATATGGATTTCCAGTTTTCCCAGCATCATTTGTTGAAGACACTATTTTTTTCTCCAGTGTACATGTTTGGCTTCTTTGGCTAGTACAAGGTAACTGTATTTAAGTGGGTTCGTCTCTGTGTCTTCTATTCTATACCATTGGTCTACATGTCTATTTTGGTGCCAGTACCATGCCGTTTTTGTTACTATAGCTTTGTAGTATAATTTAAGGTCTGGTATTGTGATGCCTCCTGTTTCACTCTTCTTGCTAAGGATTGCTTTGGCTATTCTGGGTCTCTTATTCTTCCAAATGAATTTCATAATTGCGTTTTCTATTTCTATAAGGAATGACGTTGGGATTTTATTTGGGATTGCATTGAATCTATATAGTGCTTTGGGTAGTCTGGCCATTTTGACAATATTGATTCTGCCTATCCAGGAGCATGGGAGATTTTTCCATCTTCTAAGGTCTTCTTCAATTTCTTTCTTCAGTGTCTTGTAGTTTGCACTGTAGAAGTCTTTCACCTCTTTTGTTAAATTGATTCCCAAGTATTTTATTTTATTTTTTGAGGCTATTGTGTATGGGATAGTTTTCCTAATTTCTGTTTCAGAGGGTTTATCACTGATGTATAGAAATGTAATTGATTTATGAGTGTTGATTTTATATCCTGCTACTTTGCTGGAATCATTTATTAATTCTAGAAGTTTTCTGGTAGATTTTTTGGATCCTCTAAGTATAGAACCATGTCGTCCGCAAATAATGATAGTTTGAGTTCTTCTTTTTCTATTCGTGTCCCTTTAATTTCTTTCCTCTGTCTAATTGCTCTGGCTAGTGTTTCAAGGACTATGTTGAATAGCAGTGGTAAAAGAGAGCATCCCTGTCTTGTTCCCATTTTTAGAGGGAATGCTTCCAATTTTTCTCCATTTAGGATGATGTTGGCCTTGGGTTTAGCATAGACAGCTTTTACAAAGTTGAGGTATGTTCCTACTATCCCAAGTTTTTCTAGTGTTTTGAGCATAAAAGGGTGCTGTATTTTGTCAAATGCTTTCTCTGCATCGATTGATAAAATCATATGACTTTATCTTTAAGTCTATTGATGTGTTGGATTACGTTTCTTGATTTCCATATATTGAACCAACCTTGCGTCCATGGAATGAACCTCACTTGATCATGGTGCACTATTTTTTTGATATGTTTTTGTATGTGGTTTGCCAGAATTTTATTGAGAATTTTTGCATCTATGTTCATCAGGGATATTGGTCTGAAGTTTTCTTTCTTTGATGTGTCTCTGTCTGGTTTTTGAATCGGGGTGATACTTGCCTCATAGAATGAGTTTGGAAGGGTTCCCTCCTTTTCTATTTCATGGAGTAGTTTTAGGAGTATTGGTATTAATTTTTCTTTGAAGGTCTTGTAGAACTTAGCTGAGAATCCGTCTGGACCTGGGCTTTTCTTGGTTGGCAGGCTCTTGATGGAATCTTCTATTTCCTTGCTTGAAATTGATCTGTTTAAGTTGTGTATGTCCTCTTGGTTCAGTTTGGGTAGGTCATATGCCTCTAGAAATTTGTTGGTGTCTTCAGGGTTTTCTGTTTTACTGGAGTATACATTTTCAAAATAGTTTCTAATTATCCTCTGTATTTCAGTAGTGTCTGTCATGATATTTCCTTCTTTTCATTAGGGTGGCTAAGGGTTTGTTAATTTTGTTTATTTTTTCAAAGAACCAGCTTTTTGTTTTTTCAAGTTTTTGAATTGTTTCTTTTGTTTCAATTTCATTGATTTCAGCCCTGATTTTGATTATTTCCTGTCTTCTACTTCTTTTTGTGTTGGTTTGTTCTTTTCTAAGGCTTTGAGACAAACAGTCAATTCATTTATTTGTTGACTTTTACTTCTTCTAATAAATGAGCTTAGTGCAATGAACTTTCCTCTTAGCACTGCCTTCATGATATCCCAGAGATTTTGATATGTTGTATCAGAGTTTTCATTTACCTCTAAGAATTTTTTTATCTCTTCCCTGATGTCTTCTGTTATCCATGCATCAATCAGTAGCATATTATTTCATTTCCAGGTGTTGGAGTAGTTTCTATTTTTTAATCCATCATTGATTTCTAATTTTATTCCATTGTGGTCAGACAGGATGCAGGGTAGTATCTCTATTTTTTTGTATTTGCTAAGACTGGCTTTTTGACATAACATATGATCTATTTTGGAACAGGATCCATGTGCTGCTGAGAAAAAAGTGTATTTGCTCGTTGATGGATGTATAAAATAGGGAGGCTGAGACAGGAGAATCACGAGTTCAAAGCCAGCCTCAACTACGGCGAGGCAAGGTGCTAAGCATCTCAGTGAGACCCTGTCTCTACATAAAACACAAAATAGGGCTGGGGATGTGGCTCAGTGGTCGAGTGCCCCTGAGTTCAATCCCTACTACCAAAAAAAATATATGAAATTACCTTCTTTATCTCTTTTCATCTTTGGTTTGAAGTCTACTTTATTTGATATGAGGACAGAAACTCCTGCTTGTTTGCGGGGTCCATGTGAGCGATATATTTTTTTCCCACCCTTTCACTTTCAGTCTGTTGATGTCTTTTCCTGTGAGATGAGTCTCTTGGAGACAGCATATTGTTGGGTCTTGTTTTTTAATCCAGTCTGTCAGTCTATGTCTTTTAATTGGTGCATTTAGGCCATTTACATTCAGGGTTATTATTGAAATATGATTTGTAATCCCAGTCATTTTGGTTTATTTTTGGTTTTTACCTCGACTTGTTTTCTCTTTTGGATGGTCTTTCCTTTAGTTCCTCTCTTTGTATATTTTCATTGTTGGTTATCATTTCCTCTTCATGGAATATTTTGCCAAGAGTGCTGTATAGTGCAGGCTTTCTTGCTATAAATTCTTTTAACTTTTGTTTATCATAGAAGGTTTTTATCGCATCATCAAATCTGAAGCTCAGTTTTGCTGGATATAAGTTTCTTGGTTGGCATCCATTTTCTTTCAGAGCTTGGAATATGTTGGTCCATGATCTCCTGGTTTTTAGAGTCTAGGTTGAAAAATCTGTTGAGATCCAAATTGGCCTCCCCTTATATATAATCTGGTTCCTCTCTCTTGCGGCCTTTAAAATTCTATCCTTATTCTGTATGCTGGGCATTTTCATTATAGTGTGCCTTGGTGTAGATCTGTTAAAATTTTGTACATTTGGTGTCCTGAAAGCCTCTTGTATTTGATTTTCTAATTCATTTTTCATATTTGGGAAATTTTCTGATATTATTTCATTGAAGAGATTGTGCATTCCTTTGATTTGAAATTCTGCACCTTCTTCTATCCCAATAAATCTTGGATTTGGTCTTTTGATGTTGTCCCTTATTTCTTGTATGTTCTGTTCATGATTTTTTACCATCTTCACTGTATGGTCAAGTTTATTTTCAAGATTATATATCTTGTCTTCATTATCTGAGCTTCTGTCTTCCAGGTGATCTAATCTGCTGGTGATGCTTTCTATTGAGTTTTTTATTTGGTTTATTGTTTCCTTCATTTTAGGAATTTCTGATTGTTTTTTTTTTTTTCATGATCTCTAGCTCTTTCTTAAAGTAATCTTTTGCTACTTGTAATTGCTCTCTTATCTTTTTGTTAGAATGGTCAATGGTTGCCTTTATTTGCTCTCCTATTTCTTTGTTAGATTGATCAGTTTTTGTCTGTAATTGCTCACTTATGTCATTCTTTAATTCACAGATCATTTTAATTATGTACATTCTGAATTCTTTCTCTGACCTTTCATCAACTGTGTTGTCAATGGATTCTGTTACAGTGGTATCCAGGTTTATTTGGGGCACTTTCTTCCCTTGTTTTTTCATGTTGATTGTGTATCTTCCTTTCTTGCAATATTGATCTGAGGTACTGCGGCTTCTATCCTATAATCTTGTATTGACACTCCAGATTACCTATATCTCACCTTGGAGCTACTTCTGTTCCCCCAGTGTCCCCAGATGGACACTACTTTCACTAAAGTTGGTGGCAGAGGTAGTGGATGTACCTCTAGAGGGCAGTGGGAGTGGCCTTGGCTGGGCTCCTGTGGTGATCCCAGAGGGCTGTTTTGCCCCTCTCTGGTGCTTCTGCTGGTGAGCAGGAACTCTGGAGTGGAACTGGAGGCAGGCCCAAGTTTCACTTAGGCAGGGTCACAAGCAGGAGAGTCTGTTTGCGACCCTTACCTTGAGTGGGAGCTCCCCTGGGGCTGGAAGCTAGCAGGCTCTGGTCTGCCTTCTGCTGGGCACCCCTGGCATTCCCTGAGAGCGGTTTTGGGCCTTCTGTCTCGCCTGATCACAGGAACTCTGGAGTGGAATTGGGGCAGGCCCAGGCCTCACTTGGGTGGGGCCTCTTTCCGCTGGGGACTCTGTGGTGACTTACCCTGAGTGTGGGCTCCCCTGTGGCTAGCGGCTAGCAGTCTCTGGTCTACCCTTGGCTGGACACCTGTGGAGTTTTCTGAGGGCCGTTTTGGGCCCTCTGCTGCTCCTGCCAATTTCAGCAGTTCTTTTTTTCTTTTTTTTTCTTTTTTTTACCTGTCTTTTCTTGAAACTCATTCAAATGCATACTTTTCTTTTTAAACTAAGGTTTGCTTTCAGAACATAGTTCCTGTTTGTGGACAATTCCCTTGGGAAATTTAAATATAGGCAGTTATCCTTTCCCCAGCATAATTGGATTGTTAAAAAAAATGGAACTAACCTTACTTACATAGTAACAGACATTTATTGAGCACCTACTCAGTGTCAGTCATTGTAGTAGGCAATGAAGATACATTAGTGGATAAGGGACTAATGAGACAAAATCTTTGACATCATGAACCTGGCATTCTGGTAAGAAGTAGCATTCAGTAAAATTATTACAACTGCTAAGGGGTAATAAAACAAGATAAGCTCAGTCAGGAGTGTGAAGTGGGTGTGGCTGTAATTTTTAGTATGGTGTTCAGGATAGGTCTTGCTGATGAGGAGATATTTGAGCAAAGACTTGAAGGAAGAGAAAGTGAGCCACATGGGTATTCAGATACATAGGGAAAGAGAAGCAAGGATAGAAAGAATAGTCATTGTAAAGACCTTGAAAATAGGTGTTTGGAATGTTCCATACACATTAAGGAAGTTAATGTGGATGATGTGAAAAATAAAAAGAGAGTGGTAGATAAGGAAATAAGAAATATCTAGCTGGACGTGGTGGTGCATGCCTGTAATCCCAGCACTTTGGGAGGCTGAGACAGGAGAATAGCCAGTTGAAAGCCAGCCTCAGCAATGGCAAAGCCCTAAGCAACTCAGTGAGACCTTGTCTCTACATAAAACACAAAACAGGGCTAAGGATGTGGCTCAGTGGTCCAGTACCCCTGAGTTCAATCCTCGGTACCAAAAAAGAAAAAGAAATATGTGTTAAACAGTAAACAAAAAACACATTTTAAATGGCTTGTAAAGGTTTTCATCTGAGAAAATGGAAATGAGAAATATCTGCTAATTCTTAGAGTAAGTACTATAAGTAGCATATGGGAGGGTATACTTTTCCTATCACATTTGCAAAATAGCACATGGTAATTCCTTCAACCTTGAATTAGTTACCTTTTGCTCCATAAAAAAAAAACAAGCCCCAGCCCGGCGCAGTGGCTCACGCTTGTAATCCCAGCACTTAGGGAGGCTGAGACAGGAGAATCGCGAGTTCAAAGCCAGCCTCAGCAATGGCGAGGCGCTAAGCAACTCAGTGAGACCCTGTCTCTACATAAAACGCAAAATAGGGCTGGGGATGTGGCTCAGAGGTCAAGTGCCCCTGAGTTCAATCCCCAGTACCAAAAAAAAAAAAAAAAAAACCAAGCCCCTAATTTAGCAACTTCAAAATACTCATTATTATTACCTCACATATTTTCTGTGGGCTAAATATCTATGAACAATGGCTGGCTGGTTCCAGCCATTGTTGTGTGAGGTTGTAGATTAGCTGTTGGATGGGGCTGCTGTTATCTGGAGGATTCAGTTTGGAGGATTCTATTCAGGCTGTGAATAAGTGTCCTCAGTTCTTCAGCCCTCAGATTTCATCACCTGGACCTCCCCTGAGGGAAGCTCCGGCAGTGACAGCTATCTTCCTCCAGGATGGGTGATTAGAGATTGAGAGAGTGGGTGTAATTAAGACAGAAATTGCTGTGTGTTATAACTGAATTCTGAACATATCATCTGTATCATCTCTTCTGATGTTGGTTACACAGACTTAGCCTGCTGTAATTGTTACGAAAAGCTCAGTCCTTATCTCCAATGCCAATCCAATAACAAGGACACGATTTTGAGAAAAAGGAAAAAGAAGTTTTATTGCTTCGCTAGCAAAGGAGAAACACAGGGGAGTCCTGTCCCAGAGGCTGTGATTCTACCCATCTGGGGGAACAGAGGGTTTTTAAAGAGGTGATTCAAAGGTTGCATTCCACATATTCTCTGTCTGAAGTTGTGATTTCACTTGTTAATTTTGGAGATTGTCATTTCTGAGATCTTGTGGTACCATCCCCAAAGTCTGAGTTATTTCATTCTTGTGGTGGGTTTGTGCTCAAGGACAGAATTCTGCCTAGGATGAGGAAGAAAGGTAGTCCTGTTTCCCCTAATATTAGGGAGAGGGAGAGCTTAGGAAGAAAGAGGGAGAGAGGAAAAGTAATATGTCCTTTTAAAAATAAGTTGCAGTGGCAGAGCAGCAAGGGCTATATTTGAAGCATAAAGTGGACCACTGTTACACAATGTGGGAGGTGGAGATGATAGGAGGGTGTGAATACCAGTAAATGGGCACCATTGGCACCATCTTGGAGGTGGCTACCACAGCCTCATATTTGATGTTTACAGCCCAGTGACAGACATGGACATTTTTTGTTTGTTTGGGAAAATACTGCAGAACTTTATCCATTCTCGCAAATCCCTCTCAGGCTTTCTGATAGTTAAAGAGTATTGTTATTTATATCCTGTCATGTATCTTCCAGGTTTTTCTCAGTTCTCAATCATTTTACTTCATTCCTAAATGCCTTTGTTGTTAAGCTGTCTGCTTTCAGCTTTACTTAATAAACTTCCATATGTTTGTAATAATTTGCCGAGCATCATGCCTTCTAATCATTTTACCAACTTTTTAATTTGTACTTTTTAGATATACATGACAGTAGAGTATATTTTGACATATAATACAAACATGGAGTATAACTTCCCATTCTTGTGATTGTACATGATATAGAGTTACCCTGGTTGTATATTTATATATGAACATAGGAAATTATATCCGATTCATTCTATTGTCTTTCTTATTTCCATCCCCCTCCCTTCCCTTTATTCCCTTGTGTCTCATCTAATGAAATTCTATTCTCCTTCTCTCCTTCTTTTGTGTAAGCATCCACATATCAGAGAGAGTGTTCAGCCTTTGGTTTTGGGGGATTGGCTTATTTCACTTAGCATGATATTCTCCAGTTCCATCCATTTAATGGAAAATGCCATAGTTTCATTCTTCTTTAGGGCTGAATAACATTTTATTGTGTATATATACCACATTTTTCTTTATCCATTCATCTGTTGAAGGGCACCCAGTTTGGTTCTATAGCTTAGCTATTGTGAATTGAGCTGCTATAAACTTTGTTGTGGCTGTATTACTGGAATATGCTGACTTTAAGTCCTTTGGGTATATACTGGTGAGTGGGATAACTGGGTCAAATGGTAGTTCCATTCATTCAAATTTTCTGAGCAATCTTCATACTATTTCCAGAGTGGTTGCACCAATTTGTAGCCCCACCAGCAATGTATCAGTGTGCCTTTTTCTGCATATCCTTGCCAACATTTATTGTTAACTTTATCTAATCCTTGCAATAGATAGTAGCATCATTCCATTTTATAGTTGAGTAAACTGAGGCATAGAAAAATTGAGCTACTTGCTCAAGATTATACATCTAGAAACTACTGGGTCTAACTTCTGACTCTAATGGACTGTGGCACTAGTCTGCACTATATCTCCCTCTAGTTCTTTATACTATCATATGTTTCATAAATCCTGCACTCAAGGCATACATTATTCCTTTTTTATTCATGAGCACTCATTCATATTAGATAGTATAAACAGAATCAGCTAAAAATCGTCAAGTAATTTGAAGCTGAGAAAGATTTAAGTGTTAACCTGGGAGAACTATTTGAATAAATACCCATTTTATAAGAGATTAGTTCTCCAGTGAGTGTTTTCTTGATATGAGGAATTTTGCATCTGTGCACAACCACGAGATTACTGGGTTTCAGATAATGAATACACTGATAAGGTGGAACTTCTCCATTATCTCTACTCCTTACAATAATTGCCCAAAGTGGGAATTAGTATCCTCACATTACACTTGTAGAGACTGACAGGTAAAGTGATTAAGGAACTTATTCAAGATCCCAAATGGTGAGGTATTTATTGGGTCCTCAGTCCTCAGATCTCATGTGTGTTCTTTCAACTACATCAGGCTTCCCTCAAGTACTCAAGGACCTGTCTTACAGTTTCTTACTGCTATTCTTATTGTGTCTGTCCCTCCCTCCCTCCTTCCCTCCTTTCCTTCCTTTTTATATGAATCATATCTTTGTAGTGCACTGTGAATTTTCTGTGTTCTCATAAAGCTTAAAGGAATGCATGGCATTCAGTAATCTATAGGAGTCACTAGGTTCATTCTGGGTTGATTTGTTTTTTTTTTTTTTTTCTTTAAAATTTTCTCTCCCTAAGAGCCAGGCACTCACTTGTAATCCTAGTGGCTCAGGAGGCTGAGGCAGGAAGATTGTGAGTTCAAAAACAGCCTCAGCAATTTAGTAAGGCCCTAAGCAATTGAGCAAGACCTTGCCTCAAAATAAAAAATAAAAAGAACTGGGAATGTAGCTCAGTGGTTAAACATTCCTGGGTTCAATCCCTGGTACCTCTCCACCCCAATTTTTTTCTCTCCCTTTTTTATGGCCAGGGACTTTCTAGGCAATTAATTGCCTAGTGTCTGTGTTGAAGGTTTATTATTATTATTATCTTTAACCTTAAATTTTATACCTAAAAATTTTACTAATGCCATGAAATCTCTCCCTTTTGCTATTTTTATTTTGTCCTTGTTTTTAACTGGGTTCCCACGGACATAGCCGTTGTCCTTGCCTTTCATATTGGCAACATTCTTTAAGGATGATATAAATTCTGAACAAGAAATTATGTTACATAAATTTTCAGGTAAGAGACTCTCAAACTTTCTTTCTGGCCAAAAGAGAAGAAATATTATGTGATCCACTATCAGTAATAGCAGCATTTGTCCAATTGGCTCTGGCTGTTTTCTCAGCCACAGTGGAAAAGCTGGGAGAGGTTTGGCCAAAAATGCAGAAAACCAAAGGGAATGGCAGAAATCCACCAGCTAAGCTCTAACGATGAAGGAAAACTGCACCCATTACAAGCCATAGTGTATACCTCTTTTTCCAAACGGTTAAGGGAACAAATGCCCTGAGAATCACCTGAAACCGTGAGTGGTTTCTATGGAAACCTCCATCCATTTCTGTTCTACTGACATTTGAATAAATGTGAATAGACCAGTGCGTTAGCTCTGCTGCAGGTCACACAGTGGAGACAGCACTGAAGGCACTGATTACCTTAGAATCATTATTAACCACGGCAGCAAAACAGTGTCATTCTCTCTTCATGCACTCAGACAATTCCACACTTCTTACTTCCAAAGAATCTGGGATCAGTCGACAAAAACAACACTTTTAACATGACTAGCCTATATTGCTATATGAGCCTATATGAGCCTATATGAGCCTAAAACTCCTTTTTCTCATTCCTATAATAATACCAAATAGCAGACGAATGACATTTTCATGGTTTAAGAAAGTAATTCTGGTGTCTTTATTTTGCGAATATCATTTATGCCAAGGCCGTATCCTGCTTTAATAGCTGTCTGTTCCCCTCAAGTTAGACGGAGCCTGCAAGAATTACATGCCTTTGACTTCTCTTGCCTGTGCAAATATCACTTTATCCCAAAGGAGAGATGTAAGAAAAAGAAAGGTTGTCAGGAGAGGGGCAAACATAGAAAAACTATTCTTTGGTGAAACTTGCGAAAACAAGGGTGACCCATACTGACTGTAAATCATATTTTATCCTTAAAAATGATAGAAAAACTTTATTTCAAGCAGTGTATGATGAAGAGATTTGACTGGCAAAAAGACCACAGCCTATGAACTGTAGAATGATTTGGTATTATTGTTTTGAGGAATACTTAGTTTAAATGATTTTATTTGATTAGCATTCTCAATATCATATGTGTATACCAGAGTCTCTAAGGCAATTCTCCAGCTAAGACCCTAGGTAATGCCAAATGACATAATGAAGTGCATACAGCACATTATTATTTGAATAAACATGGCTTTTTATACTTGTTTGCTTACTGGCTTTGTGACCTTAGGAAAGTTACTCATCCTTTGTGAGCCTTAATATCGTCATGTATAAATTAGAAATACCAATTTCTAGTTCTGGTGTTGTTATGAAGGTTAGAGATAATGAATAAAACAGTGCTTGGATCATAGGAGTTGATTTGTAATAGTAGCTATAATTGTCTGGCAATAAAGTTTCCTTTTGGGGAAAGATTCATAACTAATGTTATTCAAATTTATTTTATTCTTTTTTAATATACATATTTTTAATTGTTGATGGACCTTGATTTTATTCATTTATTTATGTGGTGCTGAGAATCAAACCCAGTGCCTCACACATGTTAGGCAAGTGGTCTACCACTGAGCCACAAGCCCAGCTCAATATTTTATTGTTTATTTAAGTTCTTGGACAAAAATAATTTTATATTTGAAGAATGTAGCTCTACTTTTTCTATTTTTTAATCATCATCTTTGCTAATATCAATGCTGTATTAGTAATTGTGTAGTATATGAGCCAACTTTCATTAACACCAGGGCAATAAAGTAATTTTCTAATGATCTTAACTTCTTTAGGTTTTACACATACAGTCATTCCTTCTCAGTCATAATTTCCTCTTATTTTCTCACTGACTGAGCAAAGTCAGAGAACTTTTCTTTTTTCAAAATTTTTCTTTTTAGTTGTAAATGGACACAATACCTTTGTTTTAAAATTTATTTTTATGTGGTAGTGAGGCTTGAACCCAATGACTTACAAATGCTATGCAAGCACTCTACCACTGAACTACAACCCTAGTCCAGATGTGCCCTCCTGCTTATAAAACTAAAACCGACTTCATTTTTCCTTTATGCAACTTAAAACACAGCTACTGCTCATTTATTTCATGAAGTCATCCCATATAGCTATATAACTTTTTAAAATTCCCCTTGATTATGAAATTTTATAGCTCAGTGGTACAGCACTTCCCTAGCATGAATGAGGCCCTTGGTTCCATCCAATACTGTGAAAGGAAAAGAAAAAATTCAAATATATATTTTCATACTTACCAGTGATAAAGTTTGAGCTGCTGAAAAATGGTTACTCATTAATTGGCAGAAGATATTCTATTTATTGAATCACATCATGATTGATTGATAAAGATAGTAATTACCAAATGAAGTATACATGACTAACAAGATGATATAGAATTAAAACGTATGTTAACATTCTTTAAGCTCAAATTTTTATATTAGGCATTGTGTTTATGAATGTACTATCTCAAATTTTCAAGCATTTTGCCCATTTTCTTATGAACATCTAAGTAAAAAAGGAATGTTAGAGAATTAGACTTTGAAAATATAAAATAGTTGAGTGGGAATTAAGTGGTGAAAGAATTTGGTCTTTGGGGTCAGACAAATTGGATTGGATGCTGGCCTTACCATTTGTTTATTGTGATATTTGGGCCCATTTCCCAACTGGGTTTTAATGTTCTCATCTGAAAAATAATGTATTAGGGAAAAAGAATCAAATGAGATGAAGTGTGTAAAATATTTATAGTGCCTAACACAAATATAATGCCCGTTATAGTGCTTGACTAACATTAGTATTTGTATTTGCATGATTATTACTATATGAACAATTTGCAACACTGAATTGGTAAAATATTGACACTTTCTGCGAATGAGTGTTTCAAATTAATTTGGTTATTGATATTTTTTGAATTTAGTGTAGGATTTACTCTAGTAAGGTAGGATTTCACTTACCATTTATTCAAACAAAACAAAATATCCATTTGCAGATTTCACTAATCATTTGTGTGCTATTTCATTTGTGACCACTTGGGGGCAACGTGGTACCTTTTATGACAAGTCACACAGCGGGAAGGAAAAAAAATTCCTTTTAAAGTCATATAAGAATCATGGATACAAAATTAAAACTAAAGGCCCCATAATGATCCTCTTATCCAAATTTTCACTTACCAGTTGAAGGAACTGAGTTCCAAGGAGGCCAATTAGCAAGTCCAGTCACACAACTGATGTCTTTTGAAGGTAGAGCAAAGAACATTTGACATTAAGAGTAGCAATAATAATTACATTATCGGGGCACTGAGCTATTTTAGAAGATTTTTCTATTATACATTAATATTTTGTGTGATGATGTTTTGGAGGAAATTGAATAGTACTGATAATGAATTAGCCTAGGGAATGTTCCTTTCTGGAAAAATAAAAAAACAAGGAATCTCATTCGTGGAAAGACTTAAATGTGCACTTGAAGGCAGGAGAGTGAACTGTGTGCCTTCTCAAGGTTGTCATTAATATTTTGCTCACAACCATGTGTTTGTGACTTGTCTTGAAACTGCGGCACTGTCTCCAGGAAGCAGTGGCAATGGAAGGGCACATGTTGGTTTTGCCTGGAAATTTCCCAGTTTTATTTTTTAATCTCCTTTTCTCAGCACCCCCATCCCAGGTACATGGCATTTACATACATACACATATGCAATAGAATCATGCAAATACTTGCTCACAAATGGTAGCTCCATAGTGGGAGGACTTGGGGAGGGGGACTGACCTAACTTTACTAGTCTTCCTCATGCACTCCTCTTTCCCAAACTTCCCAAATAAACACAAAGTATAGGTAAATCGCGTATGTTTTCTCTAGAACCCCACTGCCCCATTTCCTTCTACCTCCTTAATATCTTTCAAATCTTTGCCAATATTTTCTTCTCCTCTTGCATCATTTTGGCTCGTCTGTATCACTCCATTAGCCTTGCAAAATGGAAACTATGCTGGTTAGTTTCTGTGTCAACTTGACTGGGTCATGGAGTACATAGATAATTGGTCAAACATTATTCTAGACATTTCTGGATAGCTATTTTGGATGAAATATTTGCATTATTAGACTGCATGAAGACAAATGCCCTCTGTAATGTGGACAAGACTCATCCAATCAATTGAAGGCCTGAATAAAGCTAAAGACTGACCGTCCCTGGGTGAGAGGATTCTCCCTGCCTACTTGCCTTTGAATTGGAACACTGGCTTTTTATCTCCCTTTAGACTCAAATGGGTACTCAGTTTTCCCTGAGTCCTTGACCTGCTGGCCTTAGTTTAGGAACTACCCGGCAGCTTTCCTTGTTCTTAGGCCTTTAGACTGAGACAAATAAAATCACTGGGCCTCCTGCTTGCTGACTCACTCTGCAGATCCTGGGACTTGCCAGCCTCCCGAATTGTATGAGCCTATTCCTCCTAATAAATCTCTCTCTATATATGTACATCCTCTTGGTTCTGTTTCTCTGGAGAATTCTAACACAGGCACCTATCTCTTCAATGTATTTTCAGTTGAAACCAGAGCAACACTGGTCCAGCAATTTATAAATTAAAAATAATCTGCAAAATACAGAACCCCAGCCTCATGCTAGTCACCAAACTTGAGCCCTCAATTATTATCATTATGGTGGGCATTTATTAGGCATTTAACAAATACATAATGAATGAGTGAAAACATAAATTTTATCAGTTATCTTGTGAAAGAATTTGTTTCTTTCAGAGTGCCAGCATTTTTCCTTCTCTCTATGTATGAGCCTGTTGAGGTTATTAACTTACTGCAAAGAAAGTGCTTATCATTTTGTTGCTAGGATACCACTTGGTCCAGCCACAAAGCTATGCATATTATAATTTTAGGCCAAAGGACAGAACAGATTCCAAGTATGATTGACTTAAAATAAAGAGCCTTGATATAAATGTCAGTTTTTCATCAATATGTTAAATCATGAGGTTTTTGTTTAACTTGATCCATTAAATCTATAATAGTACCTTGAGAGTTTGTAGACTCCCACATTTTGCAAGTTATAAAAATGAGATCCACATGAGTGTTTTATTTGGCAAGTTTGCATAGTTAATGAATGGAAGAGTGATTAGTAGAAACCGAGTCCTGGTTGTTTATTCAGAGGCAAATTGCTAGCCATCATGGACTGCATACACTACGGCCTGTCACAATCATCCATGTCAAAACTCTCACTAGGTGACCCTGCCCACCCCAAAAGTCCAGAGTACCACGTTCCTCACTGCTCACTGTCATCAGCACCTCGCCTATTCTCACCCATGTCTCTTGAACACCCCAAGCTCGTTCATCCAGGAAGGTACATTTTTTATTTACCACTAAACTTGAGAGATCTCTTCTCCCCTATCTCCACATTACTGGCTCTTTCTCCTTTTCTTCCTTGAGATTTCGGCTCCCATGTCTTCTTTGACCTCTCTATTTGAAATAGTATCCATAACTGGAAGTCAAAGTCTAAAAATACAGTTTAGGTCTTGAAAATAAAAAAAAAGTGGATGTTTAAGTATCTTCTAATTTGAAAACTGTTAATATTATTAAATACAAATTTGTTGGATTTGTGTGGATTCTCTAAACTTTAAAATTGAAAGATTTGGAAAATGCATGATACTGGGATTAGTTTTGAATAAAAGATACAATTGTCTTAAACTGAAAAAATATATTTTCAATATCTTGTTTCTAATATTTAATATCAGCTGAGTAGGATTATATGAAATCTTTACTCCTTACATTTTGCTATCATTTGAATGAGACTATCAATAAATCAAATATGGGACATATACCATATGAAGAGAGATTGCAAATCTGCAAACTTTTTTATTTTTTGACACTAGAGACTGAACTTAGGGACATTTTCCCACTGGCTACACCCCCATCTCCTTTTAAAATTTTTAAAAACGTTTTCACACTTATGATCCTCTGGCCTCAGCCTCTCAAGTCTCTAGGATTACAGCCATGGTACTACCGTACTAGAAACAAACTGTAAATCTTAATGACTGAGGTTAGAATAAAAGCATAAACTGTCTTTTTCTACTATTTCTCGTGAATTCTTTGGTATTCAGGAAGCCCAACAACTTATATTTACTTTTAAAAAATACAATGTATAAAATTCTCATAATTTTTATGCACAATAGTCTAAATTCATAACATTTTCATTGACTTTTAACTGCTATATATCAAGGTTAATTATTATTCTCCATAGGCTGTTGGATCATTTACAAGCTACTTGCCAGGTGGAGGCAGAAGGATCCCAAGTTTGAGACTGGTCTGGGCAATTTTAGCGAGACTCTTTTTCAAAATTAAAAATAAGTCACCCCTGGATTCAACCTTCAGTACCAAAAAAAAAAAGTTGGATCATTTAAATGTAAAGAACACAGCCTCAGGAGTCATAGATTCAGGTTCTAAGTGCCAAATGCTCATGGTGAGAGCTTGGATGTTGGAAGCATCTGACCCAGGGCGAGTAAGTGAAAATAAGGGATTTGGTAAAAATGAGTATGTGAAGCAAAATCTAGAGAAAAACCCTGCTGTTTGTCACATTTTTGCCAAAATACTAAGCTCAACGAAGGTGAGAAGGGTGTGCACGTACCTGAGTCAGGGAGGCATCCACATCAGTTCTTGGAAGGAATGACTGAACAGGTATGGAGCTGCTCCTGGTCTGGAGAAGAGCTCCAGCTATACTTATTAAGCAATTTAAATTTCTGCATCCTGACCTCTTTTGCAATTGCAATGTTCTTAGCATGATGTTTGCACATTATTACATGATACTAGGTTTTATTATCCATCTCTTTACTTGCATCACTGGGGTATATTGTATTAAGAGTTCATAACTCTTCCTTCTCTCTCCTACTGACTATAAATTCCCTATAGGTGGCATTTGGTCACCCCATTGACTTGGCCAAGTGTTATCTCCTTTGACTAATGAAATGGTAATCAGAAATAAGTATGTGCTTGTTCTAAACTGAAGCTTTAAAAGCCTTGAAAGTTGCAGCCAATGCCCTTGGAACATCTCTCCTTTGTTCTGAAAAGAGCAAGTCTCAGGAAACCTTCATCCTGGATCCTTAAATGCAGACCCAAACTAACCCAGCCTAGTGGAAAAATGATTGTTTATAAAATCCATTAAAATATGATGGTTATTTGTTACATAGCATGATTATGGCAGAAACATGATTTCTTTACCTACTGATACAATACCATTAGCAATATCACTACCTTTATTGAAGATAAAACAGTTAACAAAAAAAAATGCTTGTAATAGTAGAAGATAATATCTGATATAATCAGCAAAAATGCTATCATCAGACTGGGGATGTAGCTCCAAGGTAGAGAGCATGCCTAGCATGTGCAAGGCCCTTGATGCAAACCCCAGCACTGCAGAAATACAAAACAAAACAAATAAAGATATCATTGCTATTTAGTTGAAATAGCCTGCTAGGTCTCCATAGGATGACTATAATAATTTACCCATGACAAATATCTAAAAACAACCCAGGTTAGATAGGGATAACTCTGGTCTTAGAGGCATTGTATCATTTTCTTGTTCAGAAAGCAATCCTAGGGCAAGATTCTATTTCAGGAAAGGGCAGATCAATAAGCTTGTACTAGACACTGGAACCTGTGCATTGTGATCATGGAATTGGATTTTCCCAGTGAGCTCTTTCAAAGAGCACTGTATTACCAGTTTGATAAACCATTTCTCCCATGTACAAATTATACAAGAAACTGTTGATTTCTCAGGTGTGGGAAGTCTGTTATTATGCCTCTGTATTATATACAGTGATCTTGTATTTTTGCACTCAATTTTCTTTACTAGATGGTCTTTTCCAAGCAAGAAAAGAATTGCACCAATATTCTCATCTCCAAAAGCGGTTGTGCGACAAACAAAAGCTGTGACTTCTGCATTTGTCTGTTTCTAAAATGCTAGCATTTTGATTCATGTGAATCAATGCTGTTCTTTGAATTTCAACACATCAAGGCTGAGACTGTTGCTCTCTTTAAAGTTAGCCACAGGACATCCTAGAAGGGTTTGTGAAAAGTGAGGCTTGAGGAATTGCTGCTAATTGCCTCTGTTCACCACTTCTCATTGCTGCTACAGACCTGGCCAAAGACTCTTTGTTTGAATGAATCCCATCTTTGTTTCCAGCTAATAATCATTCTTTGAGAAGAAGTGAACATTGCTATTTAAAACCAGTAATAAATAGGCATCGCACATTGAAGGAACACTCTCGTTGGTACATGCAAAACTACACACAAAAAAACAAGATCCAGATTAAAGAGAAAATTATTTTATTCTTCTGAATTGCCCGACAATCCAGTTTCTGAGACATTTTTATGTGATGGGCTTAATGAATATGACCATGTCACACTTTAATAACTGAGAGTTTTATTTTTTTATGTAATGTAACTATCATAAACCTAAAAATTCCAGTAGTATTAAAATAAATCAGTGAAATACACATAAACAATTTCAAAGAGAGTTTAGGCCATAGATGGTTTAAATTGACTCCAGCTGCAACTTTCTAGTATTGGTTCTGAGGCTTCAAACCCTTCACTTCCAATCCCACTTTGTTCCATAGGAAATAGGTACTGAGTAGAAGACCAGTGGGTCTGTTTTGGTATCTATCAGGTGGAGGTGAACTTGCCCCAAAGGCTGTCAGGGATAGAGGAGGATCTGGTAGAGAATGTAGGGTCTCTAACCCTGGACATGCCAAAGCATACCTGGATCCACAGAAAGAAATGACTGATCCCAACTAAGCTCCCAGTTGAGAACTAATTGATCTGTAGTCCACCAGTGCTGATCCAGCTATCAATGCTAATCAGAATACTGAGAGATGGAGCCAGGATGTGGGTGCTACAAGTAGTACCAGGCTGGCCACTACGTAGCCAGAATGTGAATGGACATCAAGAGCATAAAATGGACCTGAGGACCCATTTCCTTGTTTCTTCAAAAAAAATTGGGACTAAATTTAGACAAGAAGGTGAAAGCTCTTGACAGTAAAAACTACACAATTTTGAATTAAAAAAAAACTGAAGAAGAACTTAAAAGATGGGAAGACCTACCATGTTCTTGTATAACCAGAGTTAATATTGTCAAAGTGGATATATTACCAAAAATGATCTATAGATTCAATGTAATCTCCATCAAATTACCAATGACAATAAAACTACTATGGAGCTAGTGTAACAAAATCTTAGCATGGTCTTGGCATCAAACCAAACATGAATACCAATGGAATAGAATAGAAGACAAAGAATCTTTAACAAAGGTGCCAAAAACATATGTTGAAGAAAAATTGCCTTTTTAACAAATGATGCTGGGAAAACTGTGTATCTATATATAGAACAATGAAACTAGATTTCAATCCTTCACCCTGCATCAAAATCAAATCAAAGTGGGTTAAAGACCTAGGAATTAGACTAAAAACACTTCAACTGGTAAAAGGAAACATAAAGTCAACACTCTAACATCTTGGTGCAGGGGCCACCTTTCTTAAGAAGACTCCTACAGCTCAAAGAACAAACCAAAAATCAGTAAGTAAGAAGGTATCAAAAAAATTTTTTTTAACTGGGAGTTGAACTCAGGGGTACCTGACCACTGAGCCACATCCCCAGCCCTATTTTGTGTTTTATTTAGAAACAGTGTCTCACTGAGTTGCTTAGCACCTCGCCGTTGCTGAGGCTGGCTTTGAACTGGCAATTCTCCTGTCTCAGCCTCCCGAAGTGCTGGGGTTATAGGCATGCACCATGGCGCCTGGCTTTAAAATCCTCTTCATAGCAAAGGAAACAAGAACATGAAGAGAGAGCCTATGGTATGGGAGATAGTTTCTACCGGTTGCTCTTCTGACAGGGGTTTAATATACAGAATATAAAAACAACTTCAAAAACCACTTAAAAAACATAAAAAACCCCACAAAACAAAAATCACTAACCCAATCAATAAATGGGCAAATATACTAAACAGACTTGTCAAAAGAAGAAATGCAAATGGCCAAAAAATGTGAAAAAATGTTCAATATCCTTAAAAAACAGGAAAATTCAAATAAAACTAGACTGAGATTTCATCTCCAATTAGATGGAGATACAATACAAATACAAATAATTGGTGGCAAGGATGCTGGGGTTCCATCATTCACTTATTGTTGGTGGGACAGTACATTACAACAATCATTTTGGAAAGTAGTATAGAGATTCCTCAAAAGACTAAGAATAGAACCACCACATGATGCAGCTATCCCACTCCTTGGCATTTATGCAAGAGAACTAAAATCAACAAGCTATAGTGATACAAGCATATCAATCTTTATAGCAGTGCAATTCACAATAGCCAAGTTATGAAATCATCCAAGGTGCCTTGAATGGATTTAAAAAAAAAAAGTGACATGTATACACAGTGGAATTATACTCAGCCATAAAGAAGAATGAAATTACATCATTTGGTGGTAAATCAAAGGAACTTGAGAACCTAATGCTAAATGAAATGAGCCATATCCAGAGAGTCAAGGGCTAATTTTTTTCTCATTGGTGGTACCTAGAGATAAACAAGGAAAAAAAAGTGAGGATGGGAATATCATGAAAATAAAAAGAAGATTAGTGAATTAGAGGAAGGGAATCTAGAAGATGTGTGAGATGTGAGGAAGAGTCAATAAGAGAGGCAACCATAGAATTAAATCGACCAACTTGTGCTGCATGCACATATGAATACATCACAATGATTTCCACTTTTACGTATAATTATAATGCCCCTAGTTTAAAAAAAAGATAAATAAAGAGAAGGAAGAGCAGTAGAGTAGAAGAAGGGTATCAGGGGAAAGGCTGGAGGAGGAGAGAAAGGGAAAGTACAGGGCTTTGGGAACAATAATAAAAATATGTATATCTTTTTTCTCTTCCAATCATCTCATGTAGGAGAGAGAAGATGATTTATGCATGTGAAGTTGGATTAAGTTTTTGACCACACTACATAGGGTAAAACAAGTTTTGTGCACACCAAATATCTGTGTTTCCTGCCATTCATTAAATTCTATTTGTTTCTGAGCCTTTCCTTTCCCATTCTTCATAGTGTGATGTTTCTGTAATCTAATAATGATTAGAACTTTTCCCTTTAAATTTCATGCCCTGTTTCCCTGCCTAAAAACTAACAGTAGCATTGCCCCACAATTTAAAAAGGTTATAAATCATTGCAGCCAGATACCTTCAGAATCAGCACCATGAAAGTGAGAACCTACTGAGACTGAGGAGATGCCCATGGAGGGAAGTAGGGAATTCTCAGCTTTCAGTAAAATACAGAATTAGTTGTGAGCAACAAGTCACTTCATCCCCAGGGAAGGAAGCAGCACACCAGTTTCAAACCTCAAGCTTATTGACAACAGAGAGAATGAATGGAGAAGATAAAAGATGGAGAAGGCTGTCTGAAAAATAAAATGGAAGCCTGGCATTCCCACTCACTCATGGGGGCCGGTTAGGCGACACCGCTGCTTCTCTGCCTTCTGCTTCCTGTGTAGGGAGAAGAATGGGGCAGGCTGCACCTACCATGTTGAGTGAGAATGTGTGTTCCTCATGGGTTAATCAGAAACCTCTAGAAAGAGTTTTCATTTGTGATGGGCTCAGTGCAGACTACCAGGGGCTTGAGTTGCAGGGACCGATTCAGCTTTCTTGTTCCAGAGAAGCATGCACAGGAGCTTCTGGGGGGCTTTTTAAGAAGCTCACACATGTGCTCAAGGACAGTGTCTGACAGCCAGTCAGCATTATCTAGAGATGTTACACAGTGGCATCTGTCTCTTCCCTCAGTCCATATCTTCATCATGATTAGTGGGCGCTTAAACTTACAAGGGCATGGAGGTGTGTGTGTGTGCATGTGTGTGTGTAGGAGAGAGAGAGAGAGAAGACCTGTCTCTCTCCTTAGGTCATTTCTCAAGCATAGCCACAGATGGCAGAAGGGAAAGATTAAATTAGATATGAGGCTGTAGTTCTAATTTGGATTGGACTGAATTCTAACAATAACAAAAAATTCTCATACAGTTTTGAAAATTGTCCAAGATGACATTCAGGGATGGGTGAGGAGATTCAAATGAGTATAACTAAAAATAGTGACTGGAAAGTCATTTCATTTTTCTAACATCAATAAACCACTTTTAAAATGAAGGAGCAATTATGAAGTTATATCAAAGCAGTAGAAGCTATTTTACAAGGAAAGCAAAAAAGGAAACCAACATTTATGAGGACACATTGATAGGTAAGTAGTTTACCAGGAGTCTGTGTCTACTATTTCATTTAATTCTTATAACAATCCATTACTCTTCTCATTTAGACAGAAAGACTAAAGATGAAAGAATTTAAGTCACTTGCTCAAGGATGCACAGCTACATGAATGATGGATACAGGATGAAACTTAGGCAACTCTAATGTCCAAGCCTGTACACATTCTACTTGCATTCTGCTGCACCAGCTGAGATGGATTGTCAGATTCTCTACTAAAACTTTCTTTTCACCTCTCATCTACTAAGAAATTAATCCTTCAGGTATGGTGCCAAGTCTATATGATGATTCTTTGTCAATTCAAACACTAATTCCCTATTTAAGAGAAAGGTACGGTCTTGCCTTTGCTGTGAATTTCCTTTGTTTGGGTGGTGTGCACTGGTGCCATGGAGATGATAATCCGCAGACAGATGTAACCACGTCATTACAAACACTGCCTGTTCTTGCTGTCTGCTGAAAATGAAGAGTTCTGTTAGTATTTCATGGCATATCGCCATCTGGACTTGACTCAAACCTCTCTTGACACGTTTTCATTCTGAATGACTGGTTTCCTCTTTGTGTGCTTCTGGTTCAGATTTCTGAGGTCATGTTTCCATTTCTATTTTGAAGAGTGAGTGATGGGAGGAAGAAGCAGAGGATGGACAGAAATCTTTTTTTTTTTAATGTTGGAGATTTCAGCAGGCCAACTCTGAACAACTGAGTGGTTTATTCAGATTTCCCGATCTTAAGAATTCCAAGGCTCTAAAAATATGGATTACATTTTCTTATATTTATTTAATTATTTTGATTCCCTAAATTTGATAAGCAGCCAATCTGGAGAACTCATATTTGACTCTGTGCTTAGTATTTGAATAAATCCGTCTAGTATATTTATGTTTGGCCTGAGTCTAAGTTTTTAGTTTTGTCATTAGAGCTAAAACTGACTTGCATCAAGTGTCTTTAGCACATCTTATAATATTGGCTGATTGGAGCTTATAATATTGGCTCTTTGGAGCCAATCAGGGACATTTCCTCTTATACTACACATACTTGGTAATTTTATACTTGAGACTTTATTTGTATTTAGTCTTAACTTTAATATCTATTTGGAACATTTTTTTCCATTTGCATGTCTATAACAATTTAGATGACTTGGAATTCATTCCCACCAGTAAATATCTGGTCTCAGAGCTTAAGGCAGAGCATTTGTCTCTCATCTATATACAGGAAGGTATCTCCTGGTGAACAAGAAAAAAAAAACTAAATAAAACAAAAGGGCTCTATACAGACTCTAATAATTTAAGAAATAGAAATGTAGAGGTTTGGTTCATGTACTTTCTGTACTTGAAGCCAGTGAAAAAGGGGAGAAAAGATAAATAGAATCTTTAACTACATGTGGAAGTCTCAAGGCACAACTTTTGAAGATTTATTTCTAGCCTTCCATAGAGGCCTCACATTTGATCTCTGCTTTCCAGATTGAACCCATGGCTGAATAACTGAAGGCCAGACAAGGGGACTTAGTAAGGGGGACTTAGGAAGGAAGATGACTTAATCTTGTCCATCTTCATTAGGTTTTTGAGACTGTGATTTTCATAATAAGTGTTAGCTCTTTTATCTATCTATCTATCTATCTATCTATCTATCTATGTATTTTTCTAGATACTGGAGATTGAACTCAAGGGTATTTTATCACTGAGATACACCCTCAAGCCCTTTTAATATAAATTTTTAAAATTTTGAGACAGTGTCTTACTAAATTGCTCAGGGCCTCACTAAATTGCTGAGGCTGGTCTCGAATTTGTCATTCTCCTGCCTCAGCTTCCTCAGTCACTGGGATGATAGGTGTAGAGCCACCATGCCCAATTCTATTTTATACTTTTAAAAGCACAACAGTAAAATGCTATAAAACATCAAAGGGCAAGAAAACCTCCAAATAATCATGAAGACACTGCTTTATTGACAAAATTGGTGATGCTGTGAAATTTAGTTTTTAATCCAAAGGGCATTCAAAATGAACTAGCTCAAAATATTTTCTATCAGATGCTGTAAAAACATCTGAATTGGACAAATGGAAGGTGACTTAAGACTACCAATGAATAATATGTATGAATATCATGTGTATAAAAGTTAAGAAAATTTCAGTCTAAGCTTTACATTTGCATTTTCCCACAATAAGTCCAGATTTTGTGGTGTGTCCAAAAGAAAAAAAAAATTACAAAGATCTCACCTGGATGACCTTGAGTGACCTTGCTAACAGCATTAGGGTCATGTGTGTCTGCACTAGTTGGAAGTCCAGAGGCTGTGACTATCATTGTATGTATTGGAAGAGAATAGAGATCATGGATTGCTTAATGCAGAGACTTGGAATGTAAGATTTTTAAGAACATCTATTTTGAACTTACATCATCAATTAAGTGACAATGCAGGGGGCTGATGACATTATCATTAGCATCTGTTTGTGTTTTTGAGGTGAAAGGACCTATGCAATCCCCTGGATTCACATTTTAAAATAGTGGTATCTATTGAGTCTTTTAGTATTCTTAGGAATCTTCCCTTTCAAGCAATATATCCAGTCTACTGAGTGATTATTTGAAAAGCTCAGTGGGTAAAAGCTTTTTGAACTGTATTTTTCTTTTTAGCTGAATGAGAACATCTGAAAGTCCATCTCCCATTTTCTTTCATTGACACTAACTCAGTTTGACAGTCTGTACCCCAGAGAACAATATATCACCATGTGAACTAGAGTTGGCCAGACATTTAAATGCTCCTCCAGCCCTGAACTCACAAGGCAATTTTTAACTTTTATTTTGTTTGTAGACTGCTGTTCAAGGTAAGTTCCCAAGTAAAGTGACAGCTTTTTTTCTATGTAGACTTAACTTCTATTTATTAAGTAAACAACCTATTGTTTTTTTCTCATGTTACATTGCAAAACATTTTAGAAGCCCATGCAAATAATTTTGTCTTTTTTTTCCCTTTAATATTCATTCATGTGTAAATTTATGACAATCTGGATGTTCAACACAGCCATCAAAATCAGATACTTGACAACTATATAGTATACACATAAAAATAAATGCAGTTTCATCAATGTGGTAGAGCGTATATTTAAGAATTGCCTTATATCTTGGCCAAATTATATTGTATGTATATATAAATATGTAACAACAAATCCTATCATCATGTATAGCTATAATGCACCAATAAAAATATAGAAAGAGAAAAAAATTGCTTCATGTAAGTCTAAATGAAGGGTAGTATTTTTTCATGATTTTTCTGGATGCTGTTCCAAAATTAAATATATCACCATTAGATATTATTTTAAACATGACTATAAAATCTAGAACTTGTTTTTTTGTATGAGTTACTTTACTTAACTTGCTGGAGGAAATTCCATTTAGAACATGTAAAATGTATTTCTATTTTGTCATTCTGTCATTAATTTCATCATGACATTCTAGGTCTTTATTTTCAATTCAAATGAAGAGCTATAACCTGATGAAGTCATCTTTGGTCTCTGCCTAACGTTTGGCACTTAATGAGTGGTCTATTGTTCTAAAGCAATGAGGCACGGTGTTTGTTTTAACATTAGTTTTTAGTTTAAGCAATTATTTCTAAGCAAAGCCCTTAAACTTGTTCTTCAAAATATCTCTTTGGATCTTAATGTGCAAGACACTGATTGAGGAACTGTGGTTCCTGCTGTTAAGGAATTTACCTTCTTGTGGGTAATGGGCATGTCCACAACACAATGCTCTCCAGGAAGTGCTGTGCTCTCAAGAGGTAAAAAAAGTGTTGGAAAGCCCAGAGGAAGCAGAGGTTGTCATAGGACTCCTCTAATCTCAGAGAATGTGACATATTGAAAGATAGCTCAGAATTTGATATGCAGAAAAGATGTCAAGGGAGGAAGTGGGCATGATACCACAAACATTCCAGTGGCTTGGCTTTTCTCTTAGAATCAAATTCAAACTTTTTTCTTTAGCATACACGGCCCACATCAGTGATTTTCCTGTTCAGCTGAATGTCAGAATCTGGTGCTGAAATTCACAATCTAATGCTTAAACTTCAACCCCCAGAATTCTGATTTATGTCATCCCAAGGTAATCCTCCTGTAACAACAGTGCTGACACTTTGTAAGCAGAGTGATCTGGCTCCTGCCTCCCTTCTAGATCTTATTTCCCATCACATTATCCAATGTTCATTCATCTCCTGACACCTGTCCACTCCCTGCCATGTCCCATGACTTTGGTTGCCCCAAAGCACAATTTCTTGCAAGGATAACTTGCTGGTACCTGTGTCTGGACTGCTTTTTCTGAGATAGTAAACAATAGTTGACATGCCGAGCCCTTGCAATGCCCCAGGCATTGTGCCACACATGCCTTGTGAAATGCATTATTTAATGTTCCCAACAGACCTAGAAGTGTTTTTGAGGGAGGAAGTAGGCAAGACACCACAAACATTCCAATGCCTGGCTTTTTTCATTTTGTGCTGAGGCATAAAGCCTTGATGTGATGTGCATGTGTGTGGCAGAGCTGGGATTTGAATTGCTATAGTCCATCCTCAGAGCCCTGACAGCCAGTAACCTACATATCATCTAAGCCTTTATCCAAATGTCATCTTCTTAGAAATGCTTTGTTGACCATTCTATCTACAATATTTCCCAATTCACTCCCATTTCTCTCTAGGAGAGAGCGCTCAGGCAAAGTTCTTGTTCTTCAAAATGTAAACAATGCATTGTTTTCCTCTGTTGTCTCAGGCCCTGTCACATATGAAGGGAATTTCTGCTGCTGTCCTTCCATCTTGGGACTGAGTGTGGATGTTCTAATGTGGAAGAATATGGGCTCTAGAGTCGAAATACTAGCATTAGCTTCCAACTCTGCCATTTGTTAAATTTGCGGTCTTGCATTAGTTAGCTAATCTCTCTGTGCTTCATTTTCATTCTTTGTAAAATGGACAATAATAATGACAATGCCTGTTTTACAGAATATTTAGAGGAAAAATAATTCATATGGACCTAAAGTTCCCTCATTTGTCAAAATAAAAATAATAAGAAATCAACTTCATCGAGCCATTTGATGACTGCATGAATGAAAATCTAAGGCACTTTAACTAAGGCTGGTGCACAGGTAGCCTGATAAGTTAGCTAGAAACAACACAAAATAGCAGAAGGCAGTGTAAAGACAGTCAAGACAGTGCAACAGAACTGAAGTCCAGATTGCACTGAACTTGGAAGCACCACAGCATTGAAATTCTTTTATATAAGTTTTTAAAAAATGCTGTCCTAATGTGAGACATTAGGTCCAGTGTTTTCTGTATCTTATGGGCAAATTTATTAATTGATTTATTATGCATAAATATGGAAGTGATGGAACTGACGTCCACCATATCTGAAACCTTTGGGCCATGGGCTACTTTCTGTATGAAAATTGAGTTTAGAGCCTGCTGAGGGATAGAGGAGAACCTCTTATTCATGCTGAATATTCTGCCTCCACATTAAGTCCTCAACATTTAAATATCCTCAACTTACATGGCCCAGATTTCTGTTAATAACTATAGGGCACGAGTCCGTATGTAACATTCAGACACTGTTACACGTCCTAGAATCCTGCATGGTTTAAAAATCTTCATCTCAGGCTAAACAACAGGAAAAGCTTTATATTTTTTTCTTCTAAATCTAGCTCCCATGATTAAAATTCTAAAGTCCAGAACATGCAGGGTTTAATTATCTAACAACTACTGAATCTCATTCAAGCAAGAACAGTTTGATCGATGGGTCCAGCTGTGACCATTGTGTAGCCTGAGTTTTCTAATGGCTTTAAAATGTTGGCTATACAGCTGTCATCTGGAACTTGAGAATGCACTAGCATTAAAGTACCAAAGCTATTTTATAGACCTGTCTGCATCCACAAGAGATGGCATTCTTCAGGGGAACTTCAATATACAATTTGTCCCATCTTCAAGTGATGCTGTAATCAGTGTTAATGTTTTTGTTCCTCTTAAATTCCTATATTAGTATAATTGAGCTGTTTAGAATGGGATTATCTCAGGATAGTTTTATACCTAGTAAAGTACTATTTGTGAAAGTCTCATTTTGCTCCTGTCTACACAATGCTGTTTATAATGGCCAAGATCATGGAATGGAATTCCTGTTTGGTCCATTCTCACAACCTGTACAATTTATTAAGAGGTGTGCAGAGAAAGCATTCGACAAAATACAGCACCCCTTCATGTTCAAAGTACTAGAGAAACTAGGGATAGTAGGAACATTCCTCAACATCATTAAAGCAATTTATTCTAAGCCCAAGGCCAATATCATCCTAAATGGAGAAAAATTG
>CM053408.1:26817650-26915355 GCA_028644305.1 Xerus rutilus
CCTCAACAAATGTTTTCAGTGAATAGTGTGTACAGCTTCTGATAATTTGTTTTTTTCTGTTATGTTTGCCAACATGTATTAAAATGCAACTTTTGGGAAAAAAAATAAAATAATAATAAAAAAAAAAAAAAAGAGATGTGGGTAGAGAAATCTGTTCAGAATCTTTGTCTTCAAGGCCATCAGAGTTAGCAGAAGAGATGCAGAAAGATCCACAAGCTGGGAAACCTAGTTCTGTTTGAGTCAGGGAAGCATAGAAATGATGAGGCAGCTGGCTCCAGGTTGGTTTGGAGTCCCCTCTGGTTAAACTGATGGTAAATTAGTTGGAGTCATTCCTTACCCTCTGTTGAAACCACTCACCAGATCCCTCACAGATATACTGAGGTATTTCTATAGTAACGTAAGTCAGAAGAAGGATGTGGAGTTTGCAAATAGTCAGGTAAGAAATGACTGTGTTTTCATATAATATGACTTTAAATGATGCTTATAACCTTTCTTTTTTATGGTTCCCAAGTATATAGAAATAAAGCAATCTAAATGTAACTTGGGTTTCCTGACAAATAAATCGCTCATTGTTTTCAAGGTAACCATTGTCAAATTGAAGGAGAGAACAGTGATTATTTTGCTGGAAGTATTTTTTTCGACATTTTAGGAAGATGAAGAAATTTCTTTCAGACTCTCTCTATGCTATCTACATTAATAATGTAGTCTGCTATATGTAAAGCTTAGCTTTTCTTTACTTTTTAAATTTAAGGATATATCTACTTAAATCCCAAAGAAATCTGAAACCACGTAGGAGTTTAAAATGGAAACATTTTGTGAATATGACTACATAGATTCTAGGTAGATACTTGCTGTGTTTTTAGTAATTTTGAGAAAGAGGAGAAATAGTTATAGATTTGGGAAAGCTTGATAGCATACTTATTGTAGTAAGTATTCAAATTTTTTTGTTTAGAGGCTATTCCATATAAGTAGAAAATCCTCCATTACTGTCAGAGTTGTTCATCTACATAAAATATATTAACCTTTGTTTTCTTTTAGTAGAACTGAATTTTCCAAATGTGGCTTCCCTCTGATCAATTGTGTCTACATCTCATACACAGAGCCTTAGCTACTAATGATTTTTGTCCATTTAGTTCAGAGAAAATGTTCGTTTCTGGTATTTTTCAGGTCTAAAGGTCAAGAGTTTAAACATAGTCATGTTCTTCATTGGTTATTTCTAGGAAAGAAATCCTACTGCAATGTAGCTGACTCTGACCTCATGAGAAGTCCTGGGCACAGATAAGAAGGAACGAGATGGCATAATTGTAAAGAAAAAATCCAAATGGACACGTCATTAAGTTCAGCTGTTTTCTCCAGGTTTAGGATCCTGGTTGCAGGAAGGGTGGGAATGAAAGAGACTATCAAATACTGTTCTTCTTTTTCCCTTTTATTTTAGGATGTGTAATTAGGGGACAGAAGGAGATGACAAACATAGGTGAAAAACCATAAAACTTAAAAATATTGATTACCTGCTTTTAAATATCTATGCTACCCTTAACCATTATAAGGAAAATCTCATAGAATCTATTTTTTTTTACTTTATTTTTTTTCCCAAAAGTTGCATTTTAATACATGTTATCGAACATAACAGAAAAAAACAAATTTTCAGAAGCTGTACACACTATTCACTGAAAACATTTGTTGAGGCAAATAGAAAAAAAATTGTTACAATCATAATTTTTCTAACTGTGCACAAAATTATAAGCAGATTACATTCTTCATATTAAACATCTTTATATGCACTTTCAATGAACAGTATATATATATATTTATATATATATTTTTTATCATATTTTTTATACAAAGGGTACTGACTTACTTTGCTCTCAAAGTGGTTTGTATTTATTTTGTGAAATGTTTCCTTCTCGATTTATTACCTAAAAATTTCTGTGTTTTATTTTTTTCCTTTGCCACTAAAATTATTTTTTTTACAATTTCTATGTGATATAGAAAACTTTACTTAAGTTTCTATGTATTTAAATGTCAGATTGTATCATATTTTTTACTGTGTTTGTAATAACTTTTAAAATGTCCTGTATACTATACAAAAATATCTGTCTTTCTCCTTGAAGTTGATTGGTGTTATGGTTTGAATATGAAGTGTTTTACCAAAGTTCTCGTGTTGGTGCAGGCATACTCAAAGGTGAAATGATTGGATTATGAGATCTGTGACCTAATCAGTTCATCCTAGTTTGAAATGACTGGGTGGTAATTGTAGGCAGAGTACAAATGTGGCTGGAGGAAGCAGGTATCTGGGGTTGTGCCCTGGAAAGTTTCATCTTTCCTACAGTCCTTCTTTCCCCTTCTCTCTCTTCTTCCTAGATGCCATGAGCTGAACAATTTTCTTCCACCACACCCTACCACCATGATGTTCTGCCTTATCTTCAGCCAAAAGCAATAAAATTGATGGACCATGGGACTGAAACCTCTGAAACTGTGAGCCCCAAATAAACTTTTCCTCCTCTCAGTTGTTCTCGTTTGTTATTTTGGTCATAGTGACTAAAAGCTGACTAACACAGTTGGGCACAGGGTGTGGGGGATGGGGAAGAAATTAAAAGTATAAGGAAGTTGAAACATCAAAGGTAGGAAAAGAGAAACAAGACTTACCTATTGGTTATTCCAAAAGAAAGGACAAAAGAACAAATGAAAGTAGAAAAGAAAAATTGGAATGAATAAAAGAGAAATTTGCTAGAGTAATTGTGGAAAGAATGTTAAGTCCAGAACAGTATATAGACAGGACATATCATAGAAAAACTATAGAATGATTGATATAAGGATAAAAATATTAAAAGAAGCAGTGGTAACTAACAAATTATTATGAATCACAAGAATTATTATTTGTTTTGGCAGCATATTCCACATTAGCAAAAATTAATTGTTGAAAGAATCACCTTAAAGATAATGAGGGAAAATGATTATCAACCTAAAGTATTGTTCTATAGTGGGGAAAATATATTTAACACTACAGTGAATTTTATTACCTGTAGAATTTTGCTGAATGAACCATTACGGGATGATACCAAGAAAGAAACTAAGCCCAGAAAAGAGCTAGTTTTTTAAAAAAAATAGGTTGGTATATGTGTTCATGTGTATGTGCGTGTGTGCATGCATGCATGGGGAGGTGGGAAAGAGAGATAATTTAATAACAATAAAGACAAATTTGGAATTTTGAATTCATTGGGGAACTAAGATACTAGGCAAACCCTACAGAAGGGAAACAGGTCAAAGCATCCTAAGTCCCTCAGAAGATAAACAGAACTATTGATTATTGTATACCTTTATTAAGTCAAGCATGCTCAATAAAATTTTGGGAATAATCAATAAAATAATGAGATCCTTTACACAGAGAAGAGGTTAATAAATTGGAAGGTATAGCTAATGGTGTTATATGGCATGCACTACAAAGAATAAGCTTATTTAAAAATGAAAGAGAGTTTGAGATGCAAAGATTTAGAGAGTTGAATGCAACACTAATTAAAGTTCCAGAGGGAAAAAATAATGACAGAGAAAATATTTGAAGACATACTGAGCATATAGTAGAGGCAATAAAACAGTAATGTGCAGATACAAAGAGTCAAATAAGAAAAAACTTGTGCTCATTTTGTGAGACTGTATTATTATTCTATGGGAAAAATATTTCTTCACCCAATGAATATTGAACTTCATAGTGAATCTTGCTTTATTTAATGAAATGGAAGCAGAAGCAGTATGTCTTTTTAAACAGAAGCCTAGGGGCTAGCATACCTTGCCTTCTTTTCTTTCCTCCTTTTCCTTCCTTCCCTCTTTCCCTCCATCCTTCTCTCCCCACTTTATTCCTTTCTTCCCTTTCTTTATTTTCTTCCAGAGTTACTGGAAATGCCCTGAAAAAAGGCTCATCTATCTTCTGGATCCCATATATGGAACAAAGTCATATGTAGCTTGCCATGGACATGTACCATATGGAAAATATAAACATCTATTACTAAATTTACTGATGTATTTGAGGCTTTTTGTTAATGCAGTTTCAATTAGTGAGCAGTTATTGATGAAGAAAGCTATTCCAACCTCCTCTAAGAGATATTTGTCAATGTCTGGATGCATTTTTGGTTGGCACAACTTGGCATAGTGTTACGTACAGCGGGTGGTAGCCAGGAATACTACTGAACATCCTGCAAAATATAGGAGAGCATCCACAACAAAGATGTCAAAAAGCGTCAAAAATCCCTGATCTAGTCTACCCTACCAGTTACATGTACCTAGATACATGGCAGTGAAACTGCAGATCACCAAGGGCACAGAGTTCTCAAAAGCAACCAGAGTAAATTGATCTAAAAGGACTAGCAACTGGACTTCCAGCTAATCTCTCAATAAAAACCAAGAGAGTGCAGAATATTTCAAAAGTCTGAGAGAAAATAATCATCAACATGGAATTGTGTAATGCCATCTTTTAGACATGACAGCTAACTAATTTTCAGATGAATAAATCTGCAACATTTGCTATACACAGACCATAAGTAAAGCGTATATTTCAACCTTCCCCCACTTCCAAAATCATCCTGCTTGCGAAGCCTGATAGGCAAGAGATAAAGATGAGCAAGCAAAGTGGTAAATAAAAGGGCATGTTTAAACAAATGTTGACTGTAAATTAATGTCTAGAGAATGAAGAAGAAGGAGAAGGAGAAGGAGAAGAAAAACTAAAAAACATGACATTACAATCTAAATATCGGAGTTAAACATTCTGAACTCTATAAAAATCATTTATAGATTTAATAAAAACATGAATTAAATTCAGATTTTAAAGCATTGCACAGATATTATAATTTCTTTTCTTCTTCTCTGTCTCCTTCTTGCTTTTTTTTTGGAACCAGGGAGTGAACCTAGCAGTGATTAACCACTGAACCATATCCTTAGCCCATTTAATTCTTTATTTTGAGACAAAGTCTCGCTAAGTTGCTTGGGGAGGTTGGCTTTGAACTTGACATCCTCCTGCCTCAGCCTCCCCCACTGCTGGGATTACAGCTGTGCACCACCATGCTCAGTTTAGCACAGAGATTATAATCTCTAAATTCTATTAGTCTTGAAATAAACAAAAACTGTCAGAAATACAAAGAGAAATTGATAAATATATAATTAGGGTGGAAGATTTTTATATACTTCTCTGAAAAGCAAATCAAGCAGAAAAAAACCAGTAGTATTTGAGAAATAAAATACTCAAGCAACAGGATTAGCAACCTAGACATAATGGATATATATTAAACTCTGCATCTAATTAGATTATTTGTCTCCATTTTTGGTACATTTTGATCAAATATTAAACACAATGGAAATCTATAAACATAAGTAACAGATCACTAACATGTAGAAGCTTCCTCTCCTCACAATAACATGCATGAGAAACAAGTAACCAAAAATGTAATAAAACAAAATGTTAAATAGGTATGAATATTACAATTAGAAAACAGAGTAAGATGAACTATAGCTGACAAAAAAACAAAACAAATATAAAACTGTAGTATTCATTGCCTTTAATAAATTTGTTAGGAAAGAGGAATATTTTCATTTTTATGAAAATGAAAAACATAAGCAGAAATTGATAAGATTCAGAAGAAGAAAAATATTCAGAAGAATCAATAAAATCCAAAGTCATGCTATTGAAGTCAAATTCTATAGGTAGTTACTCTAGCAAGTCTGATCAATAAAAAGAAAGAAAGTATAAACAGACAATATTTTGGATGAAAAATAAAGACAAATTATAGAAAAATAAAAGATAAAACATATTCAGTGCTAATGCTAAGATATTAATATTAAGGCATAAACTTTGAAATCTGACAAAAAGATAATATCCCAGGAAATTATAAATTATCAAAATTGGCTCAAAAAGAAAAGAAAAAATTAAACAGAGGTATAAAAATGGAATAAATTGGCTGCTTAAATAAAGATCAGGTCTAAAAAAGATTTAAGGACGGGTTAGCCAAATGTCAAATAACAGATAATTTCACAATAATATAAAAAATTTTAGAGAACAATGAGAATAAAAATTTTCTCATTATTGCTTTTGAACTGTAATTTCAAAATTGGACAATGATGTATAAGAAAGTAAATTTAGGGCTGAGGGTTGTAGTTCAGTGGTAGAGTGCTTGCTTAGCACATGTGAGGACTGGGTTTGATCCTTAGCACCACATAAAAATAAAGGTGTTATGTCCATCTACATGTAAAAAAGTATTTTAAAAGAAGAAAGTAAATTTATAGACCAATTACAAAAACATAAATGCAAAAACTCTAACAATGACCAAGTAGGTTTTATCCAAGAAACTCAAAAGAGTTTTTTGTTTTGTTTTTTGTTTTTAGTGAGTACCAGGGATTGAACTTGGGAGAACTTGACCACTGAGCCATATCCCCAGCCCTATTTTGTATATTATTTATTTAGAGACGGGGCCTCACTGATTTGCTTAGTGCTTTGCTTTTGCTAAGGCTGGCGTTGAACTCAGGATCCCCCTGCCTCAATCTCGCTAGCCTCTGGGATTACATGCCTGTGCCACTGAGCCTGGCTCAAAGGAATTTTAATGTTGGAAAAATCAACTAATTATAAAGAACTACATTAAGAGAAGAAAGGAAAAACTGCATAATGTTCACATACAAGAAGAGCTTTTATAAAACACGTCATCATAAACATCAAATCTCTCAAAATTAATTTATAACTCCAATGAAATTTCAATTAAAAATTTTTTTAAACTTGAAACAGTTAAGTTTATACTAAAATTATAGGGAAGAGAAAAAACACAAAGGGCCAAAAAAATTTGAAGAAGGAATATATGGATGTCAGTCTTGCTCTACAACATATTAAATGTCACCAGAAATTTATAGCAACCAAAGTGGTGTTGATCTAATGAAAGAATAAACAAAATAAAGGTGAGAATGATGATAATATTAAGGTTAATAACAGTTTTTTAGTTTTGAGTGCCTCTTATATGCCATGGAATATTCTGTGTGTTTTAAACGTAGTAAAATGTTTAAGTTTTACAATTTCATAAGGTAGGTTAAATAGACCAATTTTATAGATGAAGAAATAGGCACACAGAAAAATAATTCACTTAGGGTCAAACAAAAATCAATGCAGGAGGCAATATTTGAAAACAGACAAATAGCATCAGATTTCCATATTTTTTCATTGCATCGTAAAGAAAAATAGGAGATCTCAGAGATAGATACATATATGAGAAAGAGAATTTAGGAGAAATTATCAATCAGTGGGTAAATAGTTTTTCAGTCAAAAATGCTAGGACTTTATATATGCCCTATATAAAAATAATCACTATAAAATAAAAGCTTATCCAGATTTCATATCATATCTCTGAATTTTAGGTAACTTGAAAATATAAATGTCAAGAACAAAACTTAAAAGAAATATTGGAAGAAAACACATACACACGCACATACATACATGGAACCAAAATGCAGATCTTTGAGATATCAAAGAATGAATTTGTACTAAATGTAGATATCATATATCAAATGACATTATAAATAAAGATAAAAGGAAAACCATCTCACTTATTAAAAATATTTTCAATGTGTGAGGTCAAAAGGATTAATGGATCAATACAAAAACATATAAATTACTCTAACAAATCTAGAAGAAACACAACATTCATGCACATGAACAAATACACACAATCAGAAGTATTCAAGGACAGCAAATTAAACAAAAGATATGAAGAAGAGAAAATTCAAATACTTGCTTAACACACACACACAGAAACAAAACTCAAACTCTATGATAAAACTGAAATAATTAGAATTTGATAACATGACAAAGTTTGATCATATCTAGTGCTGTTGAGTTTTTGAGAAAAAGGGAACATTGTCAGGTGCAATCTGAGAGACTTGAAAGACTGAGGAAGGAGGATTGCAAATTTGAGGCCAACCTCAGCAACTTAGCAACACCGTCAGCAACTTAGCAATACCATCAGCAACTTAGAAAACATGCCTCAAAACAAAAAAAATTAAAACAAGATTGGGACATACTTCAATGGTAAAGCACTTCAGAGTTCAATCTCCAGTACAAAAAAAAAAAAAAGAAGGAAACATTTATTCTTTGACAATAGTGTGCAAAATATTATAACCACTTTGTAGTTTAGCAATATCTAATACAATTTCATATATATATATATATATACACACACACACACATAAACACACACACACACACACACACACACACACACACACACATTTACATCTCCAATGTGGTAGCCAGCCTCCAAGATGGCTCCCCATGAATCCACTTGCTAGCATTCACATCCTTGCATAGTAACATCCCCTAAATACCAGTAGCAGAAATCAGAAGTGATGGTTAGATAGTTGTTTTTTGTCATTAGATTTTAAGAAACTGAACCTTTCATCTTGGTGTCTGTTCTCCTCCTCCTCCTCCTCCTCATTCTCCTCCTCCTTGTCCTCCTCCTCCTCCTTTCTTTTCTCCCTGTCCTCAGGCCTCCATTCTACCCTGACCCCTATCACTTGCTCTGGGGAAAGTCAGCTGTCAGTCATGAAAGCCTCCTTACAGATAGGCCACCAAGGAGAAGAACAGAAGCCTCCTTTAAAAACCCACCTAAATGAAAATGAAAGTAGATCTTCTAGGCTCTGAGATGACCATAGCCTTCCCTAATACCTGGTCTGCAACCTTGTAAAAGACCTTGAGCCAGAACCACTCAAATATGCTGCTCCAGGACTTGTGTACACGGGGAACATAAATGCTGTTTTAGATGCTACCTTGGGTTAATTTGTCACCCATTGATAGATGATGAATGCACCTGACTTCCCTGAAATTCTACTTCTTAGTCTGTATGGCAGGCAGACAGATGCCTTCAATACTGTCACCATGTCATGGCTCACATAGAATATGGTAATGCCTGTATGAGTAAATAGGCTGTCACCAGCCTGAGGCAGGCCTGACATTTCAGAAGACAGTAGTCCCTTCTAAATGCCTTTATTGCTGAGATTACTGTTCCTGAATTTCTGTAATCTATTCTTTCTAAATAATCACTGCTAGAGGGCAATATAAGTACAGAGAGCTATAAAATAATGCTCATAGAGGATAGTTTCTTACTTCCAAACATTTGGATGTATTTTATCTTTTATATTAATGTTTGAAAAATAGGGAAATAAAAACTTGAGAAAAAAAGCAGCACCCATGTTTTATAAAACAAAATTTTCCATTTTGTCATCTTGCCTTAGTGTCTCCTACTGCTTTTGTAAGATACAGAAATAGTATGGGAAACAGTAAAGTCAAAGAGAAAAGTATCCTCATAAAAGACAAATTTTATACATTTATATTAAATGCTTATATATATTACTATTATATTTATAAAAATTGTATTTGTAAAACATAAAATTTATCACTTTGGTCAGTTTTATTTTCTCCTTTCACCATCAGCATATTATGCACATTTTCTTTTATGTTCCCATTTTTCCCCTGGAAATTGAAGATTTGTCTAAATTAAGCATTCCCATTCTTTCAGATTTAATTTTTTCTTTGATTTATACTATAAATAAATGTTGAACCAAAGTAATTCATGACATATTTTAAATATCATAGTATGAGATAACTTCTAATGAAAAGTAACCTTTCTAGACCTCCCCAACATGTGTTCCATTTCCCCACAAAAATCACTTTTCAACAGTTTTCGCAAAGTCTGGACTCAGTGTTTCTTTCTCTACAAAACTCAGATGTTGAGTCCCTAATTCTGAGTTAGTGATTGTATATGGAAATAGGGTCTCTCTGCAAGTTACTAAGTTAAACAAAGTCATAAGGATGAGGCCCTGATCCCATAGGATGAGTGTACTTATAAGAAGAGACACCAAAGAGTGCTTGCACTTTCTCTCTTTCTTTCTCTCTCTTTTTTTCTATCCCTCCTAGTGACTCACACCAAGTACAGGCCACAAGATAAAACAAAAAGGTGACATCTACAAGCAAAGAAACAAATTCTTACATGAATCACCTGGTCATAGACTTCTAACATTCAGAACAAGAAGAAAATAAATGTCTATTATTCAAACTGTAGTATGCTGTTGCAGAGCCCAGATTGACTTAGACACCTAATCATTGGATTTTCACTACTGGAAAAGATCCATTCGGATTTTTAAACCTTCTCCTGAGACCATCTGTAAACTTACTTGTAAAATCCACATTTAACAAAAACCTTGTTAAATCATTTTAGTGAGAACCCCCCACAACCTTAATATCTGACAGTCCTTTATCATTGGATCAGGTTCCTCAACCTTCACCATGCCCATGTGATGTTAGATCACCCTGTCCTTACTTCAACAAGAATCCTGTTAAGTTGGTTAGCCAGAATCCCCCTTATCTCTGATGAAACATCTTAGTCAATTTTCATACACTGACTCCTTTGTGACTTCTTGACTGTGAATTTCCATTTGTCCAGGCTATATTTGGCATTGAACTCAAGCTCTCTCGACCACTGGAAGACCTACTTCAGTACTTTCTATGAACTTTTGCAATGGTTCTAAATAGCCTGACCTATATTACTTCAGCACACCATTGAATAGTATTTTTTAAAGACTACTACTTATAAACTCAATTCATGCCCTCCACACAAGGTAACTGTTGAAGTGAGATTATAAAATTTGGAAATATAGAAATGAAAAATATGCTTCTTTTAAGTTCCACATTTGCTGTGATGTGGGTGAGTGTCTCCCACAGATCCATCTGTTTTAACTGCTTGGTCCAGAGGGTGGCTCTGTTGGCAGGTAGTGGAGCCTTTGAAAAGTGAGGTGGGGTCTGTTGGGAGGTCTTTAGGTCATTGGGAGTAAGTAGACCCTTGAAAGTGATGGTGGGACCCCAGTCTCTCCCTATTCTTTATTTTTTGGCTCATTGTGTAAGCAGTTTGCTCCAAGGTACACTCACCTTCATGTGTCACCCTTACCAGAGGCCCAGAGATCACCTGACCTTGAACTGGAGCCTGCAGAATGATGAGAAAAATACCTCTTTTCTCTTTATAAGTCAATGGTCTCAGAAACTTTGTTATAATAATACAAAGATGATTAATATAACATAAGCTTTTTAATCTGAAGACATAACTTGGATTCATACCTGGATGGGAAATTATCACTGAAAGAAACATACATATATGAAACTATAAATAAGGTGATTTTGCTTCACCTTATTTATAGTTTGGACTTATTTATAATATGGGCAATCCATGTGTCCATATTATTCCTGAGTCAGACTCTAGCTATTGTGTGGATTTATGTCAACACATGATTGCATCTAAACTTAATGGTTTTGTTTTATTCACCAATATTGTGCAGGCATAAGATAAATGTCTTATTCCATTTTATGTTGTTTTAGTAGAATATTGTAAACTGGGTAATTTATCAAAGAATTTATTTAGCTCATGGCTCTGGAGGCTGTGAAGTCCAAGGAAATTTTGTGTTTTGTGTTATAACATGGTAGAAAGTAAAAGGTGAGAGCAAACCAGCAAGAGAGAGCAAGGAGAGAGCAGGGAGAGAGCAGGTTGCTTCCAGAACAAAACACTCATGGAAACTAGCCTACTCCTGTGACAGTGATTTTAACTTGCTGTGAGGGCTCCACCCTCATGACTCTTCACCTCCTGTAAGTTCTACCTCCCAACATAGCCACACCAGGGAATCAAGCCTGCAACACTTGAATTTACGCGCACTCAAACCACAGCAATAAGCAAATCATTTTAACCTATTTTCTATTACTATACCCTATAATGCTATTAATATAGCATTCATTATTTAAAATCCCTGGGTCCAATTCTAGACAAATCAATTTTAGGCAAAACAAACAGAAATATAAAAATGACTTTTAAAACTCATTTGTATTATATACACTTTAGCTAAGATGATCAACAGCCAGAGTCAAGGTTGTAATTTATAAGCATAATGTACATTTTCTAATTCTAATATTAGGGGCCATTACAAAAAAAATAGAGAACAAATTTAAGTTATAAGAGGATATCAAATATGCAAATCATACATGATGATTTCCAGAGTTAAAATACTTACGGGCATAACATAGTTGTTAAGTGCTTACTTTAAGTGAAAAGGTGAAAGTATGGTTAAGTACAGTAAGATATTTTAAGAGAGAGAGAGAGAACACATTTCTATAATATTTCTATAATTATTTTATCATTAGTTATTGTGGGTTTCTTGCACTGCATAACTTATAAATTAAATTTTATTATAGGTATGTGTATATACATATAGGAAAAATATAACTTATACAGAGTTAGTACTCTCTGCTCTTTCAGGTATCCATTAGGGGTACTAGAATGTGTCCCCTATAGATAACTGAAGACTACTATACCACCCTACATGACATTTGTGGCCAAAATAAGTATTTACCATATAGAAATATAACATATGGAATACTTACAGCAAAATAGGCTTTTTAAAGAAAACATATTGATGACTTTATTGATAGCAACTGAATCTATTTTCTAGAAAGAAAATTATACTTATTTCCTACAACCAAGTTCTGTACAGTAAGTTAATCTTTATTAACTTAACTGACGCCAACCTCCTCTGTAGGGATTGAACCACTATGGATTTTTCATCACTGCTTCCAAGAAATACTTGTATATCCTCTATGGTGAGTCCATGTTTCCCATTATCCAGATCATCTTTTAATTCAAGGTTTTTAAAATACACCATGGAATTTGGTATTGATAATGCACTCCTTCCTATGCATGCAGCCTTTAATACTTTATCTTTACCTCTTGATTACCAAAGAAGATTTATCTTGTTCTCTCTTGCTTATAAAATACTGATTATGAGACCACTCTAGCTTTCTCTCTGTGCATCCTAAGTAGTTTCTTCTCTGTGTTCTCTTTGTGGCTGCATTTTCTCTGCAAGAGATGGGTTTCCTTTTTATTATGTAGTAATGAGATGAGAAGCTTAAAGCATTTGGAGTACTTTCTGTTTAAGGTTCTAAGAGTAAAGCAGATTCTCTTGTTTTTATAGGATGACAAATTTCCTGCAGGACTTCAGAACTTATTGTTTGACTTTTCTACTTGCTGAAGAATGCGTTACTGAAAATGTGAAAGATCTGAGTTACTGTGCCAGATTGCACCATAATGTGTGTGTGTGTGCATGATCAGGCGATAGAGGATATAATGGTGTACACCGCTATGCCATGTTGATTACAATGTTGAAAATATGTATACTGAAAAATCATATATTTCCTCAATTTTATAGCTTTTTATAGTATCTGATTTTGTATATTTGGGTTTTTCTCCTTTTTGCTTACTTAGGCTCCCTATTGTTTTGTTTGTTTTATTGTCTTCAAAGAACCAGATTCTACCTGTATGTATATATTTTACATTTCCATTTGGTTATCAAACTCATCAGTTACTATTTTGCATTAATTACTCCCTCTTTTCACTAATATCTTGGTTTATGTTCTTTTTCTTGATGTTCTGGGACAATGGGTATTGTCTCTGAGCACATACTGCATGGACTACTAGATTATAGGGTAGAAAAGGTTCCAAATTTTGTGAGTTTCCCTTGCACTTAACCATAAATAAAGGCTTCCTGCAGATTTGGCTGAAGTTTTCAGATTAGCTCATTTAACTCTCTACACTACATGAAGACAAGATGGCTAAACTCACGGATGACTACCTACTTGTGATTTTTCCCCTTGGGTCTTAGAACTCTTAGAAGTACATTTGCCTTACCACCATTTTTTTTTGCATAGTTGCTAATAATGAAGGCAGCATGTTACTCTTCGTGGCTGGACACCTTCCAAATGTGCATTGAGTTCTTTAGAGATACACTATCATCTTTTTTTTCTTAGATGTAGTCCATCTGTGGGCTTTTCTCCCCACCTTCCCTTACCCTGTGTTTTTGTGAGACACCATGAAGCTATCACCATCTTCCCTTGACTTATTTTTCTTTCCTTTTATATACCAATTTAGTTTTGACTGATTCATTAAATATTAAAATTATATATATTAATGAAGCAACTTGTAATGTTTTGATACATGTATAAATTGTGTAATGAATCAGGTTAAACATGAACAAATCAGGTTAAACCATTTAACTTCTTAAATGTTTATCATTTCTTTATGGTAAAAATTTCAAAATCCTGTCTTCTAGCTTTTTGAAAGGTACAGTATGTTACTGTTATCTCTAGCTGCCCTACTGTACAATAGCCACAAGGATTTATTGTTTCTATTTAACTGTAACTTAGTGCCTTGCTGATCAAGTGGCCATCCCTTCCTCCCCTGCTACTCTCCTCAGACTCTGGTAACAACCATGTTATGTTTAGCTTCTATGAGATCTACTTAGTTTCTACCTACAATTGAGACCGTATAGTATTTGTCTTTCTGTGCCTGGCTTATTTCACTTATGTTTTAGTCAGCTTTTTTGCTACTGTAACCAAAAGACCTGATAAGAACAATTACAGGAGGAAATGTTTATTTGGTGGTTCACACTTTCAGGAGTCTCAGTCTCTTGATGGCTGATTACACTCCTCAGTGTCTGAGGTGAGGCAGAACATGCGGGTGGAAGTGTGCGGCCCAGGAAAGCAATTGAGGACATGGTGCCAGGAAGCTGAAAGAGAGATTTCCACTCAACAAGAACATAATGTATACCCCAAAGGCATTCCCTCATTGACTCACTTCCTCCAGCCATACCCTACCTGTCTACAGTCACTGCCCAGTTAATTCTTATCAAGGGATTAACACTCTGATTAGTTTAAGCCTCTCATAGCCCAATCATTTCATCCATAAACTTTCTTGCCTTTTCTCACACATGAGCTTTGGGGTGACACCTAATTTCTAAAACATAACAACTTAACATAATGATCTCCAGTTCCATCTATGTTGTTGCAAATGACAGAATTGCATTCGTTTTTATGGCTTAATAGTATTCCTTTGTGTGCCATATCATCTTTACGCATCCATTATTTTTTGGATACTTAAGTTGTTTCCAATACTTGGCTATTTGTGGATAGTAATGCAATGAACTTGGGGTGCACATGTGTCTCCTACATATTGATGTCATTTCCTTTGGGTAAATATCTAGTAATGGGATTCCTGGATCCTATGGTAATTATTTTCTTAATTCTTTGGGGAAACTCCATACTGTTTTCCATAATGGCTGTACTAAAATTTATATCCCACAAACAGTGTGTGAGGGTTAGCTTTATCCACATCCTCACCAGCACTTGTTAGCATTACTTTTTTTGATTAAAACCATTCTTGAACTAGAATGAGAGGATGTCTCATTGTGGTTTTGATTTGAGTTTCCCTGATGATTACTGATGTTGAACTTTTTTGTCAAATACCCACAGAGAATTTCTGTGTCCTTTTGTGAGAAATTTGAGTTATATTTTAAATGAGCATTGACTGCTACAGTGGAGATGCAGTCCAAGAATGAACTGGGAGATAGCAGTTCTGAAGCTATTGCAATTTTGCAGGTGAGCGATGAAGGTGATGTTAGTATGGTCAGAGAAAGCCTCTTGTAAGCACCAACTTTTTAGTGGGAACCAGAGGATGAGAACAGACACATAAAGAGCTGGAAAAAAAGCCTCCAGGTAGACACAGGTATACATGAGTGGTAATGAGCTAGAGAATTAGAGCAGAGATGCTGACCCAGGGAGAGATGAGAGACTATCTTAATGAATCATTTGAGGGTTCAAAATGCATCCTAAAGTCATTTCATTACACAGTTTATGTATCTACACAAGGAGACAATTATAACAGGAGGGAGCAATGCAGAGGTACAATGAACTCACTGTTATACTAGAAATCTTAATTTGACTTTGATGTTGTCATAAATTCTTTTGAAAAAAGAATAGCATTAATGCCTTGAAGTAGGATTTCAGTGGATGAGGAGGAATGAGTTGAGAGCTTTTCATCTTTTTCAGAGTGACAAATACCTGGGTCCAGTGAAAAGTTTGCTATTGGATAACATATTGAAATATATCCAATAAATAATACTCTCCCACATTAAATAAACCAAAATCTTATCACCCTCAAAAAAAGTAAATTTAAGGTATATTATATTATATTAGCCCTCACCCAAGTATATTATGGTTGATATATGATCACCTAGGAAAACTGAAATGCACTGGTCATACTTATATTTTATTCTGGGAACTTACACAAATCATATAGGGAAAAGGGACCAAGTTTTCCAAGAAGCAAGTACACCATGCTTGAACTTCTTTTTTTCTCATCCCCCCTCCCATTTCAATTGGTTCTTAGTTATACATGACAGTAGAATCCATTTTGATAGAATTATTTGAGCATGGAATATATCTTATTCTAATTAGAACACAACATTAAATTTAGTTCCCTGTGAAAATGTTTAGGCTAATAGGTTTCATACCTTGTTGCACAATGGTGGGATTCACTGGGGTACTTTCATATGTGTACATAGAAAAAATATGTTAGATTTATTCTACTGTCTTCCTAATCCTATCTGCCCTTCCTTCCTTCATTCCCCTTTGTCTAATTTACTTAACTTCGCTTCTTCTTCTCCCCCTCTTATTGTGGGTTAGCTTCCACATATTAGTAAAAACATTCATCCTTCAAGTTTTTTGGGGGGATTGGCTTATTTCACTTAGCATCATAGTTTCCTGATCCATTCATTTACTGGCAAATATCATAAACCCATGCCTGGTCTCTAACCCTATTAGGTAATGATAACTAATTGAAACAGATACTCAGCACATTTTATTGGAATGCTGTATAATAGCCATGATGACTTATGGAAGCAAATGAACACCTAATATGTACTAAATGCTTTGCATGCATCAGCTCACACTTCTCATTATTATGTCCAGATTTACAGGTGAGTCCATCAAAGTTCATGTGACATCTAAGGATATTCATCTGTGAAACTGCTAAACTAAGAGCCACGCAAAATTCTTCCAGGGACCCATTATTTTGTTATCACATTCAACTGATGGATTCATTTTTTTCACTGGATGAGAAGAGACCTTTGCCTTTGAATTCTGTAGAATTTTTATAAAATTAAACAGATATTTCAACATCAATTTGGCCTCCTGTCCTAGGATAAATTCATTGGCTGGACACCTCAAATAAGGTTGAAATAAATGGCTCCAGACAAATAAAGTATATTAACACAAATATTTTTTTCAAGGGTTAATTTCATCTCTTTTGTATGCACTTTTTAGTTTAATATAGGTTATTTTCCTATAAAAGCAAGAGTCTTCTTGATATGTTGTTTCAGAGCTAGCTGCATGCCATTTGAACAGAAGGGTTCATATGATGCTGTTGTTTCATTACTTTCAGATTAGTTGATGAACAACCTGCAACACAACATTAAATTTAGTTCCCTGTGAAAATGTTTAGGCTAATAGGTTTCATACGTTGTTGCTCAATTTATCAGCCTATTAGAAAAAGTCATTAAGTAGAAGAAAACAGCTTTTAGAAATAATGAGTTTTTCGTTTACTGGTACAGGCATTTTTCTTTAAAAAGGCATCATTAATCACATAGTTAAACCACTAATTAAAAATGCTTCACTTTGATTTGCTTTATTTTCCTGAACTATATTAAATACTACTTGGTCATGTGGATGGCATGCAAAGATCAAAGACCTATGTGCTCCCATTTGTCATTAAAAAATTAATAATGCCCCGCTTTGCACCTCTTTTGTCATGTGTCCTTGTACACGTGCTGTGTGTGGGAGCATGTGTGTGTGTGTGTGTGTGTGTGCATGTGAGAGAGAGAGAGAGAGAAAGGGGGAGAGAGAGAGAGAGATTGTACAGGGTAGAGGTGTGGGGAGAAGTAGAGATTCTAAGCTCAACTACATGAGTAACAGATACATTTTCCACTAACGTAGATACCATCTTTCTAAATATAGAAGTTATGCAAAATATAGAATCCAGTTATTTAAGTATATTAAATGTATCAAAATGTAAATATATGATAGTTGCTTAAATTAGATTTTTATTTCTATTTGTTGGTGTAAATGTAAAAAAGTTCATTTCTAAACATTTTTTCATGATGGATTATGTTTTGAGGAGAAAGTATTATAATAGTGGTTCCTTTACCTTCTGAATATAGTCCTCATTGCTCTAAGGTTTATTTTTTTAAAAAATGTGTTTTCTTTCTTCTCCCCTCTCTCCCTCCCTAACACGATTAGGAAGACATTGTTCTTTTCTTCCCCTAGTAAATTCCCTTGAACACACCCACTACAGGAAGGAGATGCCTACTGAGGATCTGTGAAGTGAATATCTCCCAAATTAACAAGTAAATCCTAACATGCCATCAGGGTGCCCTGGGACCCTCTACTGGAATATAACGCTTGAAGAGTTCCTTTAAAACTCCCCTGTCTCTCCTGATTGAGTGAGTCACAGCTTTTACGACAAGAGTCCCCTGTGTTTCTCCTTTGCTAGCAAAGCAATAAGCCTTCTTTTTCCTTTTTCTCAAACCGTGTCCTCATTATTAAATTGGCATTGATTGGCATTGGGGACAAGGATCGAGCTTTTGGTTACAGTATCAATTCCAATTCTTTCTCAATTTAGTAAATTAAATGTAATAAATTATCTAATCTGCCACTTATTTGCTCTCCAATTCAGATTACTAAAAGTCCTTGAGTCTCATCTTTCCACAATTGCAAAATGGTAATTTTGCAAAGGTGAAGTTCGTAATTTTATGTTTTCTTCTATATCTAATGTTCTATGCCATTAAATTATCTTTTTGTTTTTAGATAATTAAAAAACATTTCCAGGAATATAGATGCATGCCCTATATTTTATTTCCTTAAATATCTTACTATTTTGTAAGGCTTTATATTATGCTACTTGATTTGAAGGTTCTTAGCCACTGAATTAAAGCCCGATATTTAGTGAAAACAAAACAAATAAAAAGGATAAATACCTTGCTTTCACCTTATCCATGAAAAACCAGAAATCTGTAATGTTATATTAAATGTTTTGCATGTGCTAAATCTACATACAAATCTACATATTATTCACACAATATTGCATTGCATGCCAGCATTAATGAAACTTCAGCATTTTCTAACACAGCATATACACTTCTGAGAATAATCTTGCACTACTTTAATTTTCATTTTGTCACATCAACATTGAGAGCACTAGAGAAATATAACTGAAGGTATAAATAGATCACCCATCTAGCTCTAATTTATTTGAAAATGTCACCTATTTTTAGTTCAGCAGCTAGGTCGATAGCTAAATTGTCATTGGTGGGAATGCTGATAAAAGAAACCATGGCAACAAGTGATACCGGGAAGTAGCAAGGAACCTTCTATTCAGCAATACACCAATGTGATTTACGTATGTTTTTTCTTTGCTTTTTTTCCTTGAAGATTCAAAGGTACTGTAAAAGCATAGGATTGGGAGTAAAGGCAGGCTCTAATTGGAAAATTAGGCAAGGTATTAATCCTTAGTAAATAAAATTCTTAACATTTGTGAAATGGGTCTAGCACATCTTACTTCATGGTGTTATTTGATGGCTGAATGGAATGCCATCATCCATTTAATAGCATTCATTAAATGCCTAATATTTCTTAAACATGAGGGTACAGTAGAGTTGTCCAGGTTTTCAGCACCCTGAGAGCTAATTCTTGCTAATTCTTGCTAATTCTTGCTTGGAGGTGTGAACAAGCTGGGAAAATTAAAAGTCTGAAAACAATCAATAAGGAACAAAAAACAAGAGGCAGAAAATAGTTTTCAAAGCTGGGACCTGGTGAGTCTTCTATTCCTGATAGGAACTGGAATTGAAATAGGAAAAAGGCCCCAAATCTTTATTTAAGGGGGAACACATCAAAAGGTTTCAGTGTGGCAGGCTTCTTGAGGAAAACAGGATAAAGATAGGAAAAACAAATTGTGTGAGGCTAGGGAGGCTAGGCCCACCTCCAGGGGCTGTGTTTGAATCTATGGCTATGAACTAAGGTAGGGTCTCAGCTTTAATCTGAGAAATCTGCAACCAATGGATTCATACCAGGAATTCTCAGTAAAGCACCCCCCCCCCCGCCTTGTGATGGCTCAAACAAACTCATATTTCATATATGGCCTCCAACAGAGAGTAAGGATGGCAAGCCACACTCTAATGGTTGTTATATTCTGGTGGCAAAGACAGTATACAAAGAATATAAATATATTATATAGTCCCTTGAAGGGGTAATTACCAGACATTTATACAATATTTATTAACTTTCTCATAATATGACTGCTTATTAAATGTTTGAATACATTGTACAATATATTCTTTAAATCATTATTTATACTTTACTTAAAACTACATGTTGCAGTTTAGATCACAAGTTTCCCCCAAAGGCCCATATGTAAAGGCTTAATCCTCAGTGTGCTGCTACTGGGAGGTAATGGAACCTTTAAGAGGTAGAGCCTAGCAGGAGGAAGTTAGGTTATTGGGGAAGTGGCCTTGAAGGGGATTGTTGAACCCTTACCCCTTGTAATTCTTTTTTATTTTTTTTGATACTGGGGATTAAACTCAGGGGCGCTCAACTTCTGAGCCATATCTCCAGCCCTATTTTGTATTTTATTTAGAGACAGGGTCTCATTGAGAAGCTTAGTGCCTCACCATTGCTGAGGCTGGCTTTGAACTCATGATCTTCCTGTCTCAGCCTCCCCAGCCAACCGTGCCCTGCTGTTTGTTTTCTTTTTGTTGTTGTTTTTGGCTATAAGGTGAGTGGTTTTCCTCCCCCACCAACTCCTTGCCATAATGGGAGACTTTGCCATAGGCCCAAAAGCAATAGGGACAACTGATCATGGACTGAAACATCTAAAACTGAAACATAACAAACCTTTTCTCTTTTTAAATTGATTTACCTCAGGTATTTGTTATAGTGATGCAAAACTGAATAAGATACCACAGTAACTAAGAACTTACCCAAACAAACAAGCAACCCTATTTCTTCAGTGGGAAGCACTGGATATAAGCACTTTCACACATGAAATAATCTTTGCTGTACATGAGAGACAGTCAGATACTTGAAGTCTGAAAGGTCTCTTTCTTGCATCACCTTTTCCCTAGAGCAGCACCTTAGTTCCTTGAATCATTTTCCATGCACATTGTATTTTGGATTCCTTCATTTGTAACGCCCTTTAGTTTTCTAATTTTTCCCTTAAAAGTAAAGCTCTATCAGGCTATGTCAGTATAGAATGATGTGCACTTATGAATCTGGTGCTAATGTTCTCTCTGTCTGGATTTTTCCTAATGGCTTAGCTTAATCTCACATTAATTATTTTGGTAACCCTGTGACACTGTTTATGTCATATAGGCTACAATTAGAACATTTGAGACTTTTAAATATTTCACTTCAATTTTAATCTGTTCTTACTTAAAAAAAAAGTTTGATTAGGCTTATTTCCATTCTTTTTCTGGAATTGAAAAACTAAATGCAGGATTGACCATTCTTCTTTTTTGGCGGGTTACCAAGGATAGAACTCTGGGGCACTTAACCACTGAGCAACATCTCCAGCCCTTTTTTATATTTTATTTTGAGACAGGGTCTCACTGAGTTGCTTAGGGCTTGCTAAGTTGCTGAGGCTGGCTTTGAACTTGCAGTCCTCCTGCCTCAGCTTCCCAAGCTGGCTGACCATTCTTTTCATAAAACTGATTTTGAAAGATGATTTTGAATTATGTTGTGTTTTGATTACTACCAAGTTCATAAGTGGATTTAACAGGATCTTTTTGAAGTGATTGTTTACATGTTACATACTAATTTACATGCAACTTGTCTTCTTTATCGCTATAGTCCACAGGCACATCAGGAAGTATGATTCCATCTAATCTAAGTGTCAGTGCTTGATACATGGGAAGTATTTCATTTTGGAAGTATAATTTTAAATGACAATGTATTGAAAGAAAGATGTTACATGGGAACTTGATTTGATTCTTAAAATATTTCAAAGGTACTTCATGATTATATTTTAAAATTTAATTTATAATCATTATACATATTCCATCCAAGAAATTTAGAGTAAATATTTCTTGAAAATAAGAAAATACTTTTATCAATATATTTTCCTACCTTAGTCAAGCGTGGAATAAAGAGTTGCAAGTAGGTCTTATGAAGTAACCTTCTATAGGGATCGCTATTTGATTGCATTTGCCCTCTCTGGGCACAAGGATCTTAATTTTATTTGCCATTTGAGATCCTGTGCTGCAGATTCCTAGTTACAAACAGTATCTGGACTGTTTTTAATTTTCTTGAACATCATAAAGAACTTGAGCTCTGAAAAAAACATTTCAATTTTAGAAATAAGACATATTCTATTCAATTACTATAAAATTGAATAATTTCTGCCTAATTTACATAACATCATACATGCTATTCATGAAATTTGCACATAAATTTTCAGTTTCTCTTCACTAAGGAATGATAAAAAAATGTTAGCCAGGTTTGTTAGAGGATAAGCTTTGCTCTGGTTTGGTCTAGATTGCTCTCAATCTATGTGATTGAATTTTCCTCATATTTTTGTGGGATAGGTCACTGTCTTCAATCAAATTTCTTAAGGCTCAGTGTCTGCTTCTGCATTGCTCCAGTTCACTTAAAATGTGACTTTCATAGTGACTTGTCTCAGAGGATTTTTTCCTCTAATCATCTCTGTATTGTAACCTTTGCTTCAGAATTCCTTTTTTCTTTTTTCTTTGTCCACTTGTGAAGTCCTGAGACTTGTATTAAGTCTGTGGGGTTGAAAGATTTCAAATCTTGGTCCCTGTATTCCATTTGTTTAGACGCCAACTTATACTGTGCTTGATTAGTATCCTGTGCCATACTGTATGGAAAAGAATGTTTTTGATACTTTTATTGGTAAGAGAAGCTTCTCAATTGAGTATCAAATTTTCAATGTTACACATGGACAGAGTTGTTGATATGGTGGTACATCCAATGTAGCCACATTTAACATAACTTTCAGCAAAAGCGATTTTAGGAAAGAATTCATGTATTAGAGAGCTATTTAGAAAAGTACTGTGTGGTCTTAATTTTCTTTCATCTAAAATATTTATTAATACTTAGTAATGACAACAATTTTTTATTTTACTCTGGCCCCACAGAAATACTTAGAAAATCAACTAGCATTAATACTCATTATGCAATAATTCTATATACCTGTCTGTTCATCTAACAGTTAATTCACTATGATTTAATGATGACACTCCACATGGTCTAATCCCTTGAGAATTCATTTAGGAAATACTACTTTTTCTAAGCTTATTTATTGATGGTTTTATGAATATTTTATTAGAATTAAATCTTTTATTTTGAGATGATTATAAATTCACATGAAGTTGTAAGAAGTGATACAAAGAGCTCCTTTATGCTGTTTCTCCCAATCGTAATACTTTATAAAAGTTATTGTACCTCACACAGTCAGGAAGGAGAAACTGATGCAGATAAGACAGGGCATATTCCTATCCCCACAAGGATTCCTTCAGTGGCCCTTTCGTAGCAGCATGCTCTTTCCTCTTTCCCATCAGTCACAATAACAAATTCCTGAGAAAACCAACTTTAAAGAGAAAAGAATTATTTGAGTTTATAGTTTTTGAGGTTCTAGTCCATGATTAGTAGACACATTGGTCTTTGACCCAAGGGGGCAGCATATCATGGCAAGAGCATGTGGTGAAGCAAAACCACTAACCACATGACCAAGACACTGAGGTCCCACAATGCCTTTCAAGGGCACAACCGTCCAGGACCTGAAGTTCTTCCTCTATGCTCCACCTCTTGAAGAGTCCCACTACCTCCCGACACAATCTATCTGAAGACCAAGTCTGTAACACTGTAACACATGAGCCTTTGGGAGACACACCAGATCCATACTATAGCACCAGAAGCCACCAATTCCTTTGCCAATTCTATCATTTTGCAATTCTCAAGAACATTACATAAATGTGCTATGTAACCTTTACATCCCTTTGGAACTGGCTTTGTTCAAGCAGTAGATTTCCCTGATGATTCATCGCTGTTGTAGTGTTTCAATAGTTCTTTCATTTTAATTACTGAGAAGCATTCTATGGTTTGGTTGTACCGTAGGCTTTCTTTTCTTTTTCTTTCTTTCTTTTAGCCATTTACCCATTGAAGAACATTTTGCTATTTTCAGTTTGGGGCTATTATGAATAAAACTGCAATGAACATTTGCCTATAGGTTTTTGTTGAATTGTAAATCTTACTTCTCTGGGAAATCCAGTGCAATTGCTGGGTTCCATAGTGTTTGCATAAAATAAAAGAGATTTTAATTTTTATAGATACAGTCATAAATTGCTAGAAATTATACAGGAAAAAGATGTATAAATCAAAGTTTTATGTTAATCACATTTTAATATAATAACAGAGTTTTGTATTTTGAAGATGAAGACTATTTCTATTAGTGATAATTATTGCTTAATTAAAAATTTATTCCATAGCTCCTTAATTGCTAACTTTATTCTGTATATAGACCACTGAATTGACAGCCTCAATTTTATTTCTATACCATCTGCTTATTTCATTGGAGTAGTACTTGAAATTATCTCTGTCTCACCCTGTAGACTATTCTGAAAATCGGTTATCATGGTCCCAGGTATTATTTTTATCTTATCTTGTATATAAATTGGGGTTAAGTAGATAAGTTTTACATTGTTTGGATCTTCAAAAAAGAATTTCTCTTTCTCTTTCTCTGAACTGCTCGTCATCAAAGAGCAAGAGGTTATTTCAACCCTAAAGCTCTTGAGAGTACCAAAACAAACAAACAAACAACAATAGCAACAAAATGAATACAAAGGCCTGGGGTAGTTAGATTGTTTATCCATTCTGATTCCTTGAAAAATACTGTTCTTTCCCCTGAGGTTGCAGACATAACACAATTCTATTGCTCATTATTTATTTATTTATTTAGTCTGTTTGTTTGTTTGTTTATTTATTTATTATTTTTCTGTGCTGGGGAATGAACTCAGGAGCTCATGCATGCTAGGTAGATGCTGTCAAACTGTGCTTTAATCTCAAACTCATTATTTTATGATATTTTGGGACAAGGTTTTGTTAAATTGCCAAAACCACCCTTGAGCTTGGATTCCTCCTACTTTAGCTTCCCAAGTAGCTGAGATTGTAGGTGTGCACCACAGTGCCTGGTTGACATAATGTAATTCTTAATTTGAAACAAATATGTGGCTTTGATAAAATTTTTTTTAGGTTTAGGTTTAATAGAAGACTTCATTGTTCTAGTTTACTTAATTAAAGAGTTTTGTTTATGTATGTGCTACAAGAATGGAACCCAGGTCCTTACACATGCAAAATAAGTGCTCTGCCACTCACTTAGACCCAAAGTCCTATTTATTTGTTTGTTTTTGAAGTGGATTTTTCAGTATATGCTGCCCACATACTTAATTATATTATACTTATTAATAATTCTTAATTATGCAAATATAAATTTCATGTATTAATTTATTTTAATTTTGCAAATGTATTTTAATTTTGAAGTCAAACAAAAATGTAAAACATTTTAGAACTTTAAGATACATTTAATTTATTTGCCATTTACTTTGCCCCTTTTTAAAAGCAAAATTTATTTTTTCTATGGAAAGTTCTATTATAATTTATGAAATCACTGAAATTATATATAAAAATCTCTGAGAAAAAGCATATAGAATTAGATGACACTAGCAGCACCTGGGTGAGACTCTTTATACTAAATGTTCACAGCACACCATTCCACCTGACTTTCATGTGGAAAGCAACACCCTCTCTGTTTGCCTGCTAAATTAGAACAAAAGCTATCTAACCTGTTATAATCATTCTAAAATAATGACTCTCATCTTCTAAGTTATTCGAGGAAGTGAAAGTTACACTTAACATTTGGTTGAAATAAAATAATTACTTGGAAGACAATCTAAAGAGAATACCATTGCTATTTTGTTAACTGAATTTTAAATGTTGTATAATTTTTAATCATAAAATAAGTGAGAAATGGTCATTGTATTCTTATTAATCCAATACTACTAGGTGCCCCTTCTGAACAGATTACTAAGTGTATGCGTATGGAGGAGACATAAGGAGAAAACAGTTTTTAATCAATAGCTAAGGACATTACCTCAAATCCTAATCCAGTTCTCAGGTTGTGAGCTGGTGAACTGAATGAAAGAAAATTTAGTTCAATGCCAAGGGTTGAGCTGACTTGAGCTTAATTGGCTTCTTTTCCACATCAAATAGTCACTTCAGAAAAGGGCCATCTTGGGATCTGGTCCTACCAAACCAACTGCACTGAAATAAAGAACAAGGTGGGGGAAAGCACCAAAAAACAAGCAAAGAAAAGATCTAAAAGAAGAGAGAACCTGATCTCAAGTAGTTCTATGGGTTTTCTTCTTACTCCTATAAGCTCTCTTTCCCTGGAGGGAAATTTATGTGTCCTGTGGACCCCACATTTTTCTGATAATGGAACATATCCATCACGAGCCTCATATAATTATGACAATCTAAAGAGGCCTGTAAACTCTCTGAAGAATCCCTGGTCAGAGTGTGTTTTGGAAGAGTGAAAAAGCTAGAGTCTTATGTCCTCAGGTGATCTCAGCGGCAATGGAAGCCACCCGCTCAAGAAAAATGGTGATTTCTTTCTCGTCGGTTTCTTCTTTCCCTTTTCTTCTGTTCGGGTCCCCAGCTTATTAAACTGTGCCACCCACATTCAGGACAAGTCTTCCCTCTCAGTTTGCTGTCCTGCATGCGGATCGTTTCTGGAAACACTGATGCCCAGAAGTTTCTTAATCTTAGGCATTTCTTTTTTCTTTTGAAATTTGCTCTAATTAATGTGACAGTAAAATGCACTTTGATACATCATACATAGATATAGTATACTTTCTTATTCTTCTGGTTGTACATGATGTAGAATCTCACCAGTCATACAGTTATATATGTACATAAGGTAATAATATCTGAGTCATTCTACTGTCCTTTCTACCCCCACACCCTCCTCCCTTCACTACCCTCTACCTAATGTAAAGTAACTCTATTCTTTCCTCCCCCTCCCTTATAGTGAATTAGCATCTGCATATCAGAGAAGACATCTGGCCTTTGGTATTTTGGGATTGGCTTATTTCCCTTAGCATGATATTCTCCAGCTCCATCTGGCAAATGCCATAATTTCATTCTTCTGTAAGGCTGAGTAACATTCCATTGTGTGTGTTTGTGTGTGTGTGTCTGTGTGTGTGTGTGTGTGTGTGTGTGTGTGTGTATCATATTTCTTTATCCATTCACGTGTTGAGGGGCACATAGGTTGGTTCCTTAGCTATTGTGAGTTGAGCTGCTATAAACATTGATATGGCTGTGTCACTGTAATGTGCTGATTTTAAGTCCTTTGGATATAAACCAAGGAGTGGGATAGCTGGGTCAAATGCTGGTTTCATTCCAAGTTTTCTGAGGACTCTCCATACCACTTTCCATAATGGTTGCACCAATTTGCAGTCCCACCAGCAATGTATGAGTGTAATTTTTTCCCCATATCCCCGCCAACATTCATTGCTGCTTATATTCTTGATAATTGCCATTCTAATTGGGGTGAGATGAAATCTTAGTTTTGATTCACATTTCTCTAATTGATAAAGATGTTGAACATTTTTTCATATATTTGTTGATTGATGATTGTATTTCCTCTTCTGAGAACTATCTGTTCAGTTCCTTAGCTCGTTTATTGGTGAAGTTATTTGGTTTTTTTGGTGGTGTTTTTTGTGTTCTTTATACATCCTGGAGATTAATGCTCTGAGGTGTATGTGGAAAAGATTTTATCCCATTCTATAGGCTTTTTCTTCATGTTATTATTTTTTTTTGCTGAAAAGAAGCCTTTTAGTTTGAATCCATCCCATTTATTGATTCTTGATTTATTTCTATGCTTTAGGAGTTTTATTAAGTAAGTCAGATCTTAGGCTGACATGGTGAAGATTTGGGCCTGCTTTTTCTTCCATTAGGCAGAGGTCTCTGTTTTAATGCCTAAGTCTTTGATCCAATTTGAGTTGAGTTTCATGCAGGGTGAGAGAGAGGGGTTTAATTTCATTTTGTTACATGTGGCTTTCCAATTATCACAGCATCATTTGTTAAATAGGTTATCTTTTCTCCAGTGAATGTTTTTTGCACCTTTGTCTGTATGAGATAACTGTATTTATGTGGGTTTGTCTCTGAGTCTTCTATTCTGTACCACTGGTCTACATGTCTGTTTTTGTGCCAATGCCATGCTGTTTTTTTGTGAGTATGGCTCTGTAGTATAGCTTAAGGTCTGGTATTGTGATGCCTCCTGCTTCACTCTTCTTACTAAGGATTGCTTTGGTTAGTCTGGGTCTCTTATTTTTCCAAATGAATCCCATGATCACTTTTTCTCTTAATCCAATCAAGTTGACCATCAGATTATCTATCACAATAAGTAACTGATTACTACTGATGTTATTGATAATCTATACCAGAATTTTATCTTAATGGTGAACTATAGAGTTTATACATAGGGTTGTATTTATGAAAATCATATAAACTTTTAAAACTTCAAATCTGTGAAAATAAGAGACTGCACCAATAGTACATATTTATATATTGGGAAACAAAGGCACAGTTGGCAAACACATTGAACGACTTACTTACATAATTATGATAACAACTCAAACTATGAATGTGTATAGTCAGAAAAGCTACTTTCAAGTGCACTGATAAAATACAGGATAAGTTTACAATGATTCCTTGGAATGTCTTGATGTGTGTGGATGGGGAGAAGGCAGATTGTTTTGTAAGAGTCTGGAAGGCTTGCAAACAGTAAATGGTGTCAGGATGCCAAATGTACTTTCGTGTTCCAAATACCTTTCACAGTTAAGGATTGCCCTACTCTTTCCAATCCCACTTCTGTTATGAAACACAGTAAGACACTTGAAATGCTCCATGCATATGAACGCTCTTGCTCTGATTCTATGTCCTTCAGAAACATATAGCAGAATTATGTTTGTTTTCTACTGTGGGATAGCAGTGAGTCATATGGTATTTTCATTAGATCAACTCTGTATTCTCTGTCATCATTCCAATTCAAAAGAAATAACTACTTTATAAAATCTACTTTATATAAATTTGTTTGCCATTTGAAGATATGAAAAGAGCAAATTCATTTTTTATCTTTTGAGTAGGAATTACAATGCGCCTTTCTTAATAATGGATTTTCAAGGAAGAGAGGTTTTAATATTGTAGTGCTGATGAAAATTTAAGGAGTTGTGAAATATTTCCCACTTGCAATAAAGCATCACAGGTATTAAACCAAATTTCAAATTTCAAACAAAACAAATAATTAAACATAAGGTAATTACTAATGATCACAAATAAGTATATGGTTAATGCAATTAAAAATCAGTGAAAAATATACTTCATAAGATAATGCATATGATATAATGACTCTCTCAATACACTAATGAGTAATATCTATGAGCTAATTTACAATATTCCTTCTAGTCTTAGTTACAAACTATCTCTGCACTAGTAAGTGCAGAGATAGTTTGTATCTCGGCATCATTAGTAAGTGCAAGATCATAACTGCATATATAGTTCTCTTATGATATAAAAGAAGAAAGACACAAAAATGGTAAGAAGTTCCATGTCAGTGTAATTCTTACTCAAAACGTTAGTTAGAAGAAAACTTGTTATTTCCAGACTCAAAGGATATTTTTTTCTTGAAGAGATGAGCAGAACCTTTTTTATTTTTTTGTGTAAAAAATAAAGGTACAGATTAAGAAACTAACATTTGTTAAAAATTATTCAAAATTGATACGGAAAAACTAAATATTGTCAGAATTTTGAAGTTTTCTTCCATTTTAAATGTCAAGAGCCATGATGTTACATGTAAATAGTCCTCTAATTTTCTTAGTGGTTTAATTTTCAGCATGCATGACTGCTTTACACTTTTCAACCACGTATTTAGTAACAATCATGACTCCTGGAACATTTGGAATCCGCTGAAGCCTTCTAAACAAATGGGTAAAAAGGCGTAACTCATAGATGTGCAAACTTGTTATTCTAGAACCAAGATCCATTCTGTTTTTGTTTAAAAATATTGTATGAAGACAAAAATGATCAGAGAGCTGGCAAAATATACTTGGTATTTAAGCCCTACAGGGACTGGCTGTCATGAGGAAGGGTTCACAGGGAACAATTTGCTTCACAAACAAGGTGGAATCATTTTATACCATTTCATATATTATTCTTTGTGACTATCAGGGTGGAATAAGAATGTTCCCATTTTTCTTTCTCAGCTGGTAATCATTAATATGTATTTGTTAGAATAAACAGCCCTATGCCTTTTAACCCCATTCCTCTATTGTATATTTGGATTTTTCATGCCAGTTAAAGACCAGGATAGTAGTGTAGGCTGCTTTATATTGTCTTGCACTTCCTCTCTCTCTCCTCTCTCACCCAATAAAAAGAAAATGGAGGAATGGAATATCTGGCACCAATCCTTGTGGTATTGCTGTGAGATTCTTATTTGGTTCTTATGTTTTAAACATGAAATCCTGCATAGAAGGAGCGTTTCCTCTTGTGATGTTGAGTATCAGCACCAAGCATCGGCATCACGAAGCTCTGCTCCATCCAGCCACTCATCCTGTTTGTGGTGTGTTTTCTATTTATGTAGGGTGATTGGAAGGGGACGCTGCCTTCATGTGATTTCACTTCCTATGCATCTAACTTGAGGGAGGCTATATTGATAAAATATTGTCTTAAAGACATCAGATTATCTTTTATTTTTTAGGTGTACTTTAGTAAGAAATGAAAATACATTTATTTTGAACTCAGTATATACTATTTCACATATATTATGTCATTACCAATTAAACTTTTAGATTATTTATTATCTCTTATACAGATGGGAAAATTGAAGATTGGAAAGAGAAAATAAAGCACACAAGTCCGCCTCCCAAAGAAATAGTGAAAGAAGGGATTTAGACCCAAGTGCTTACTCTAGGCCATTGTTGAGCTAGCTGTAGCTGGGAACTTTACAAATGCCCTTGGCTTTGGAAACACACAAACAAAATTATTCATCCGGCTTAATGAATCTAATGTTTCATGTAAGTTTTCTGATGGCACCTTGAATATCATCTTCCAACTGTGCCCACTTTTGAATTTTTTTCCAGCTAAGCAACTCCTGAGTGGGTGATTTTCAGAGGACAGGAACAGAGCATTTTCTTTACTCCACAAATCATTCTTCAATCTCCCCCCACCATAGTCACTCATTTTCTCCTCTTAGGTCCATGAACACCTTGGTTCTTTCCACATCTACCTATAAGGCTATTGTAATATTTCAAATGGAAATGAAGTACTTATGGATGATATCTTTGATTCACCACCATTAATTTAAAATTGAATTTACACTACTGTAGGAATAACTGTTTGATAATGATATATCATGCACAACGTCTAATGAACAAAGCATGTTTTTTTTCCCACTTTTTAAATACCTTTATTTTATTGATTTATTTTTATGTGGTACTGAGGATTGAACCCAGTGCCTCACATGTGCCAGGCAAGTGCTCTATCACTGAGCCACAACCCCAGCTCAATGACCATTCATTTTTACGAAACTGAGAATTATAAAGAATTTATTTCCTAAGGTTTTCACTATTAGAATGCCAAATTCTTATGCAGAATCTATCTGGAGAGAAAGAATTCATCCAGACAAGAGTAGCTTTCCCAATGATTTTCATGAAGGGACCTCTACTTTTTTCCCCCCTCTTGCCTGTTTAGCCTGTTAACCCACCACGGGTACATAACTTGGGGGAAAAAAACCAACAGATTCCTAAAAGTTTAGTGTGAAACAGAGTGAAGTGAAGGTAAAGGTGAGGTTCATTTCCAGAAGGTGCAAACAGAGGACTGACTGAGATTTATGCCTACAAAGGGAGAAGATCAGAGAAAATAAGATGTGCATCCAATTAACATGGCAGAGAGGTGGGGAGTCAGGGAGTCAGGAAAAGTGCATTAGTTTCCTATTGCTGCTATAACAAATCACCACAAATTCAGTGCATTATGACAATACAAATCTCTTTTCCTTTAGTTTTACATGTCAGAAGTCTGAATGGGACTCACTGTGCTAAAACCAAGGATTCAGCAGGTCTTTGTTCCTTTCTGGTGGCTCTATAGGCGAATCTGTTTCCTTGACTTCATTTCCTGGAAACAAATCTATTTCTTTAATAGCTTTAAAATTATTAAAGACTTTTGAGCAGCAGGAAAGCTTGATCCAGATCTCTGCACTGGGGAGATGGGTAGGAGAGATAAGAGTGAAATGGGTGACTAGTTACTGTCATATGCCTGCCCCTATGGAACTACATTCCACCAAAGTTGGACATAGACTGACTATATGTTCACCAAAATCCATTTTCTCTCACTAAATATAGGGTTAAGCCATGTCTTCCAGCATCCTGTATTTAAGTGAGGTTTTATGGTAAGTTTTTGCCAATGCATTGTGACCAGAGGTGGAAAAGGAGCCAATGTTTGTGTGCTCCGTGTTTTTTCTTCCTTTTCTGTGGAGATCTGGGATGGAAGGTGTAAAGATGGTTACATGACAAGAAGGAAGAAGCCTGGGCCTCTGCATGACACTGTGGAGCAGAACCGCATTACCATTATGATTGATGAGGGTGAGAGAGAGAGAGAGCAATAACCTTCACTCCATTAAGCCATTGAGATTTTGGTATTATCACTCATGGAAGTTAGCTAATCTGGGTTAATACATAAGGAGCAAACAAGTAAATAAAATAATTCCAAGTTTTAATAATAGCTAAGAAGGAAACAAATGCAGAATGTGTGGTCTTGACATAGTGACAAAAACTGTTGTATACAAAAATTGATCAGCCAAGTGCGGTGGTGCACACCTGTAATCCCAGCACTTTGGGAAGCTGAGACAGGAAAATTGCGAGTTCAAAGCCAGCCTCAGCAAAGGCAAGACACTAAGTAACTCAGTGAGACCCCATCTATACATAAAACACAAAATAGGGCTGGGGATGTGGCTCAGTAGTTGAGTGCCCCTGAGTTCCATCCTGGTACCAAAAAAAAAAAAAAACCAGATCAAATACAGTCATGATAATATTTAACATAGGCCTTCTGTATTTATCTATAATCTTCTAAAAGTACATCCTTAGTTCCTGTTGCATCTCATAAAGGTTATAAAATATTTACTAGCATCAAACTCTTTTCTATGGTGCTAAAACATTAGAAGCTTTAACACAAACCCTCAAGTTCACAATAGCCATTTTCTTTTCTTTTTTTTTTGGCACCGGGGATTGAACTCAGGGGCACTTGACCACTGAGCCACATTCCCAGCCCTATTTTGTGTTTTATGTAGAGACAGTGTCTCACTGAGTTGCTTAGCGCCTCTCGGTTGCTGAGGCTGGCTTTGAACTCTCGATTCTCCTGTCTCAGCCTCCCAAAGTGCTAGGATTATAGGCATGCGCCACTGTGCCCAGCTACAATAGCCATTTTCTAGGCTTGTTTCATTAGCCTGGGAACTCCCAGGTGACAATAAGAAGAATTTTACACATGAAAAAGTAATAAAGACTTAGGATCTTGTCAAATTAGTGTCTTTATAATAGCAATGATCTATGAAAAAAAGCATGCCATGTATAAAACTTTCTGATATTCTGATTTGTAGTCAGTGATTCTGTTTATTATGATGATTTTCTTTTGATTTTCTTTAAAATGGCACAGGGCACATATCTGAGCTATACATCTATTTGCTTAACATTAAATTATAGTTGCATGACTTATTTGCTATATCAAATCTATCAGGTTGTCATTTACATTTAATGATTGTAAGAAAGCTATTTTTTTATTATATTAAAGCAAGGCCTTTTTTCCTCCAGGTGTTTGTTGTAGCCAAGAAAATGTATAAATTTAAAATTCCATCAAGTCTTTCAATGGTTCATGTTTATAGACCATTCTAATTAGTGATTAAAAGCAAGGATCTCCTCCCCACCATCCCAACTAATTTTTCCTAAAACATTTCCTTATTTAAGTCATACTATTGAATAAAAATGTGTCTGATGTTTCTATGACCTTAGGGAATAATTTAAGGGTAGTGCAAGAAAATAAGCTGATAGCTGTAGCAGATGCAAAGTAAGTGAGAACATCTGTATTTACTTGTGGTAACTTTAGAGCTTTTCATAAAACTACATGGCAGGTCAGAATATCAGAGACAGTAGATATGAATGGTTGTCAACAGCTTCACGTCAAGCAAGATGTCAACCAAGTATGTTATCTGAGATCTCCTTAAGGGAAGATCAATTTTCACTTTTAATTAAAGGAAGAAAACCCAACCTTCTCAATGAAGTGTGTTTGGAAAATTACATTGCTAGAAAAAACAAGACTCTTAATTTCTTTTGTCCATGTCTCCATTTTGAACTAAATCTTCTGAGGGAAATACCTTTATATACATATAGATATATATTTGTCTTAATTAAAGCAAGTTTTCAAACAAAGTGATGTTGTTTAATGCAGCTATAACTCTGCATAATTTCAAGACAGGAGATAGAGTTAAAGGTAGACTAGGGACCTAGATGCAACTTCTCTGATCCAAACCTCTTGGGTGCTCTTGGTCACTGCTTATATTAGCTAAGGGGTACATTAGTAGTGCTTAACTTTTAAAAGGATATTGTATAATGAGGTAGTTACTCATCAGCAGCAGATGGGGCACAGGTTTTTTTCCTTCTTTCTTGATTGAGAACGACTCATTTTTATCTCTTCACTCAGTCTGAAGGAAGAAATATCTATGTGTATTATTTTAAATAATATTGCAAAATATCCATGAAACCCTTTGTAATTCTGGGTTATGGATAGAGCTGACATCAGCCATAAAGAAAAGAGCTGTTGATGTAGCTCAATGGTAAAGTATCCCTTGGTTAAAGCCCCAGTACCAAACCAAAACAAACCAAACTGAATGGTAAGGAGGAGGTACAGGTCTTCTAGAGTAAGAGTCAGAAATCTCAATAGGCTTAATTTAATTGTCATTTATGTGTGCTATTAATATAGAAATATATGTATTCTTCAAGTATCAGATTATATATGCATATATATAAATTTGTATTCAATGAAATAAAATATTTAATTAAAATCACAAGTAAGTAATTTCAAAATATTACAGAAACCCAAGTCCCATTAAATTTGGATTTTTTTGTTTTTTAATTAAAGGCACTGACCCTAAAAAGGCAATCTAGAAAAATACTATTAGATTGACTCTGTAGAAAAGTTCTTTCATCTGCTCTTTTTGTGTGTAGATAGCAGAATGGCCTGTGGGCACCAGGTCTGAAATAGAGGGCAGTCAATGCTTTTATACAAAAGTTTTATTTTGAGGGTTTTTAATGATCTACAGAAAGCTGTTTCCTGATTAATTTGCCATTTTCTAAATTTTATTTTCTATTTTATTTTACCAAAATCTTACCTGCTTGTTTCTGCTTGTATTCTTCTATGTTACAATTATTTTAAAGAAATCAGGTGCAATACATTTATTTTCAATATTCAATATTCAATCCAATAGGGAAAGATCCCCTATTTTCAATCAAGAAAAGCTGTCTTTCTTGATGTTGTATCCTCTGTGAATCATTTAAATTCATGATTCCATTTTACCCATCTCTAGTGCTTTCCATAGTAGCTTGAAATGTAGATGATTTTTTAATTCAGAGGAGTCTTTTAGGAAGAGATTCTAATGCCTTGTGCAACAAACTTCAAAGAACACCTCAGGGTGAAATGTTGTCAGAGTTGGGGGCAGACCTCCTTACCCAGGATCTATGATTAAACAGGAAGGAAACTGGGAGGCTTTTATTGTTGTCCTAAGGTAGAAACTCAGGGAGAAGCAGCTCCTAGGTTTTTTTCTTTAAATCCCTGAGTCATTGTCACATTCTCTATGGCAGAAGGAAATGTCACCACCGCAGATTAGCCCTAAGGCAAAAACAAACAAGTAATTTGCCCTTAATAATAAAATAGAATTGAATCATGAGGTTTAAGTATTCCCCACTTGCCTCTGTCTCCTTGTCTTGGACCTCCCACACTCCGACATGGATTCACAAGGACTTCCAGGAGCCTGCACAACTTGCAGTGACCAACAGCCTTCTCTGACTCACACTAGGTGTTTTCCTTGTGTCTCTGATTTAATAAATGATTCAGCTTAACTCTCTGAATTGATGAGCCCCGTGGGGTATTAAAGCTCAAAGTACCCAGACTGAAGTCTTCCTAGTGGTTAAAAAGCATTGGAAGGATTTTCTGGAAAGATTTATTTAAAAACAACTTTTCACCCACATAGAGTTGCAATTTTTAAAAACAAACTTCTTCTATCTTAGTACTACACTTTACTGCAATAGCCTGCTTGTTTAATTATCTGAAAGTAGATAACATTACTCTTTTCTTTTTTCTATCCTTAGGACATCATATAGTGTCTAATGTCTTGTAGTCAGTCTACATGTATGTGTATATGTGTGTATCCTTCCTATCTTTCTATTTATCTCCATCATCTACTCACTATATGTCTGTCTACATATATGCTTGTTAATACCTATATAAGCATGCAATGGGCCCTACTTATTCTATTTCAGATGTTGCTGTACATCACACAGACTTCAAGTTTTTTATTCCTGTACATCCCTGTAGCGTAGGCATTGCTTTAGAGAGATTAGACATCTTCCCCAAAGACACATATGTTTGTGGTTGGGCTACAATTCAGATCAAGTCCTCTGTGAATTCAAAGTGGTTCCACACTGACTCATATATAGTAAAAAAGTGTATTAACTCTATTTTTTTTCGACAGTAAAAGACGTCTTTCCAGAGATTTAATGAAAACCAGCATTACCTCATTTTTCTAAAAGTAGTAACACTGTAAATATTCACATAAAAATGAATAATTACTAGTTAGCATTATTTGATATTGGCCTCTCATTTCTCCCAATGCCCAGCAAAGTGGCATTGAAAGAATACAGTTATGTAAGTATAAAGGAAAGTAAATTTAGAGATTGATAAGATGATACTGAATAAATTTCTGGAGGAGAGACGATGAAGAAAACTTTATTATATTGTCCAGGAAACTTTCATTGTATCTGCAGCCTGGGCGTGTAGCTCAGTGGTAAAGCAGATACTTAGTGTGCCCAAGGCCATGGATTCTTTCCCCAGTACTAGAAATAAAGTAAGGAGCCAGGGATGTACCTGCATGGTAGAGAGCTTGCCTAGTATGCACAAGGCCCTGGGTTCTATCTCTAGGCCTTCAAAAATAAATAAATGAATAGAAATAAAATAACGGCCACTTTGATGACCACTTTGCACCTATGCCACACAGACAGCCTATGCCAACAGCATATAATATAGGGTTTTTGTAGATTGTTAACCAGTAGGGCCATGTGATAAAATAATGACAATTGAAGTTTTTCCTATATGTAAATTGGATGGTGAAGAGACGTTGAAAATGGCAGGACTATGTGCAAGAGGGAGAGATGAGAGGGCAAGACAGCTGAGAGAGTTTTGCTGCAACCCTGAACTCATAGGACTCAGGACCTTCAGCATTTCACCTCACAACTAACAGATTGTAGAAGGGATTTCTTTAAATCAATTCTTTAAAAATTGAAGAAAAGTTTTGCTGCTAGAGCAGAAGGGAATACGGCATTTTGAGGAATTCTTTTCCAAAGCCTGGTTCCCCCACACCTGCTTATCCCAGAAACTGGGCTTTTGGACAGAGACACAGGACATTTAGAGTCTAGATTCCTAGAGTCCTAACAGAGAAAATTCACAGAGCTACTCAGTCTGATAATCCAGAAGCTTATTCTCAAACGTGAACTTGAAATCTAAGCCAGACAAATGTAGAAACTAGTAACATGAAATGAAAATAAATTAAATAGTACGATTTATTGTGGGATGAAGAGGAAAATATCAGATAAGATTTGGGAAAAGAAGAAAATCAAAACATACACGTACACATCATTCATACAAAAGAAATGAATGACTGAAAAAGTGATGTCAGGAGACAGGGAAGAGCTCTTGGGATAATACGTGCAATTTGTCTAGCCTATGTGAGTAGGCACACACGCATGTGTGCATATGTGCAGAGAATAAATGTTTTAAAAACTGCCATTATGACTAAATTGATTTTATTATTTGAATACTAATTTATAGAATCATTCAGAAAAGCATATATAAACAATGTTTTGTTTTTGGGTGTGATTTTCCTTTTGGAAATTTGACCAAAATTTAAATAAAAATTTTCATATTCCCTAAATCCAGATTTTTCTACTCTTCTCTGTTCATGGGCAACTAACTTATTGGGCCATATTTAGAACTATTTGCAGACAATAATTTTGGCAAATATATGTAATCTATAATTTGTCATTGTATTAGTTGCTGTTACCATAATGAAATACCTGAGGGAGGCAAATCCAAGATGGTGGCCTAGACAGATGCTGTGTTCCTAGTCTCTCCAGGAGGAGGAAATTAAAGTAGTGGAAATACTATTTCTCTGTGAGTTATTAGAGGACCCCTGACAGTTGCGTCCATTCAGGAATTCCAGTTGCATGCCCACGTGGGTTGCCAGGCCCGAGTGTTTACATAGGACTCCAGCTGCTTTTACAATTGCAATTACAGGCAATAATTGATCCATCCAACAAAGAGAGTAGAGAGCAAATATAGGCAACAATTGATCACCACAACAAAGAGATAAGAGAGCAAATACAGGAAGCAAAAAAGATTACTTTAAGAAAGAGATAGAGACATTTTTTAAAAAAGCAGAAATTCTTGAAATGAAGGAAACAATAAACCAAATAAAAAATTCAATAAAAATCATCACCAACAGACTAGATAACTTGGAAGATAGAACCTCAGAAAATGAAGACAAAATATATAATCTTGGAAATAAAGTTGACTACACAATGAAGATGGTAAAACCATGAACAAAACATCCAAGAATTATGGGATAACATCAAAAGACCAAACCTAAGAATTATTAGGATAGAAGAAGGAACAGAGATACAAACCAAAGGAATGCACAATCTCTTTAATGAAATAATATCAGAAATTTTCCCAAACATGAAGAATGAATTGGAAAATCAAATACAAGAGGCTTACAGGACACAAAATGTACAGAACTACAACAGATCCACACCAAGGCACATTATAATGAAAATGCCTAACATACACAATAAGCATAGAATTTTAAAAGCTGCCAAGAGAGAAGGAACAGATTACATACAGGGAGAAACAAATTTGGATTTTAGCAGATTTCTCAACCCAGACCCTCAAAGCCAGGAGATCCTGGAATGTCATATACCAAGCTCTAAAAGAAAATGGGTGCCAACCAAGAATCTTATATCCAGAAAAATTAATCTTCCAATTTGAGGATAAGATAAAAACTTTCCATGATAAACAAAAGGTAAAATAATTTACAATGAGAAAACCTGCACAAGAGAACATTCTCAGCAAAATATTTCATGAGGAGGAAATGAAAAACAATGAAAATAAGCAAAGGGAGGGACTACACTAAAGGAAAAGCCAATCAAAGGAGAAACCAAATCAAGTTAAAAACCAGAAATAAACCAAAACGAATGACAATACAAACCATATTTCAATCATAACCTTGAATGTGAATGGTCTAAACTCATCAATCAAAAGACAAAGACTGGAAGATTGGATTAAAAAACAAGACCCAACAATATGTTGTCTTCAAGATACTCATCTCATAGAAAAAGACATCCACAGACTGAAGGTGAAAGGATAGGAAAACACATAACACTCAAATGACCCTGTAAACAATCAGGGGGTCCCCATCCTCATATCAGATAAAGTAGACTTCAAATAAAAAATAGTCAGAAGGGCTAAAGAAGGACAGTCATACTGCTTAAGGGAACCGTACATCAAGAAGACATAACAATCATAAATATGCCTCAAACAATGGAGCATCCACATATATCAAATCCTTCTCAATTTTGAGAATCGAATAGATCACAACACAATAATACTGGGTGACTTTAACACACCTCTCTCACCACTGGACAGATCTTCCAAGCAAAAACTAAACTAAGAAACCACAGAACTCAACAATGCAATCAATAATTTAGACTTAACAGACATATACAGAATATTTCATCTATCAACAAGTGACTACGCATTTTTCTCAGCAGCGCATGGGTCCTTCTCTAGACCATATGTTATGCCACAAAGATGCTCTTAGCAAATACAAAAAAATAGAGATACTACCCTGCATTCTATTAGACCATAATGGAATGAAATTATAAATCAATGATAAAATAGAAACTAGAAGCTACTCCATCACCTAGAGACTAAATAATACACTATTGAATGATGCATGGATAACAGAAGACATCAAGGAGGAAATAAAAAAAATTCTTAAAGGTAAATGAAAACTCTGATACAACATATCAAAATCTCTGGGACATTACGAAGGTTGTGTTAAGAGGAAAATTCATTGCATTGAGTTCATTCATTAAAAGAAGAAAAAGTCAACAAATAAACAACTTGACATTATATCTCAAAGCTCTAGAAAAAGAAGAACAAATAAACCACCAAAGAAGTAGAAGACAGGAAATAATTAAAATCAGGGCTAAAATCAATGAAGTTGAAACAAAGGAAACAATTCAAAAAATTGACAAAACAAAAAGCTGGTTATTTGAAAAATAAATAAAAACTGATAAACTCTTGTCTACTCTAATGAAGAGGAGAGAAAACTCAAATTACTAAAATTCGAGATGAAAAGGGAAATACCACAACAGACACAGAAGATAATTAGAAACTATTTTGAAAATCTATACTCCAGTAAAATAGAAAATCCCCAGGACACCAACAAATTTCTAGGGGCATATGATCTGCCCAAACTGAATCAGGAGGACACACACAACTTAAATAGATCAATTTCAAGTAAGGTAATAGAAGAAGCCCTCAAAAGCTTACAAACCAAGAAGTGCCCAGGACCAGCCAGTTTCTTAACTGAGTTCTACAAGACCTTCAAAGAAGAATTAATACCAATACTCCTCAAATTATTCCATGAAATAGAAAAGGAGATAACACTTCCAAACTCATTCTAAGAGGCTAATATTACCCTGATTCCAAATCCAGACAAAGGCACATCAAAGAAAGAAAACTTCAGACCAATATCCCTGATGAACATCGATGCAAAAATTCTCAATAAAATTCTGGCAAATCATATACAAAAACATATTAAAAAGATAGTGCACCATGATCAAGTGGGTTTCATCCCAGGTATGCAAGTTTGGTTCAACATATGGAAATCAATAAACCTAATTCATCACATCAATACACTTAAAGTCAAGAATCATATGATTTGCTCTATAGATGCTGCAAAAACATTTGACAAAATACAACACTTCTTAATATTCAAAATACTAAAAAACTAGAGATAGTAGGAACATACCTCAACATTGTAAAAGCTATCTATGCAAAACCGAAAGCCAACATCATCCTCAATGGAGGAAAATTGGAAGAATTCCCCCTAAAAACAGGAACTAGACAAGATATCCTCTTTCCCCACCTCTATTCAACATAGTCCTTGAAACTCTAGCCAGAGCAGTTAGACAGACATAAGAAATTAAAGGGATAAGAATAGGAAAAGAAGAAGTTAAACTATCATTATTTGTCGACAACATGATTTCTTACTTAGAGGATCCAAAAAATTCCACCAGAAAATTTCTAGAATTAGTAAATGAATTCAGCAAAGTAGCAGGATATAAAATCAATACCCATAAATTAAATGTATTTCTATACATCAGTGATAAATCCTCTGAAAGAGAAATTAGAAAAACTATCCCATTTATAGTAGCCCCCCCCCCAACATAATACTTGGGAATCAATTTAACAAAAGAGGTGAAAGACCTCTACAATGAAAACTACAGGACACTAAAGAAAGAAATTGAAAAAGACCTTAGAAATGGAAAGATCTCCCATGCTCTCAGATAGGCAGAAGCAATATTGTCAAAATGGTCATACTATCCAATGTGCTATGCAGATTCAATGTGATTCCAATTAAAATCCCAACATCATTCTTTATAGAAATAGCAAAAGCAATTATGAAATTCATTTGGAAAAATAAGAAACCCAGAATAGCCAGAACAATCCTTAACAAGAAGAGAGAAACAGGAGATATCACAATTTCAGGCTTTAAATTATATTACAAATCTATAATAAAAAAAACAGCATGGTATTGGCACCAAAGTAGACATGTAGATCAATGGTATAGAATAGAATACACAGAAACAAACCCACATAAATACAGTTATCTTATACTAGACAAAGGTGTCAAAAACATACACTGGAGAAAAAATAGACTCTTCGACAAATGGTGCTGGGAAAACTGGGAATCCATATGCAGCAAAATGAAACCAACTACCTATCTCACACCATGCACAAAACTCAACTCAAAGTGGATCAAGGATCTAGGAATTAGACCAGAGACCCTTCACCTAATTGAGGAGAAAGTAGGTCCAAATCTTCATCATGTCAGATTAGGCCCTGACTTCCTTAACTTCCGACTCCTAAAGTGCAAGAAATAAAAGCAAGAATCAATAAATGAGATGGATTCAAACTAAAAAGCTTCTTCTCAGCAAAATAAGTAATTGATGAAGTGAAGAGAGAGCCTACATTCTGGGAACAAATTTTTGCCACACACATGTCAGATAGAGCACTGATCTCCAGGATATATAAAAACTAAAAAAACTTAACGCCAAACAAACAAACAACCCAATCAATAGATGGGCTAAGGAGCTGAACAAACTCTTCTCAGAAGAAGATATACAATTGATCAATAAATATATGAAAAATTTTTAACACCTCTAGCCATTAGAGAAATGCAAATCAAACCTCATCATCTCACACCAGTCAGAATGGCAGTTATCAAGAATACAAATAACAATATGTGTTGGCAAGGATGTAGGGGAAAAGGCAGACTCATACATTGCTGGTGGGACTGCAAATTGGTGCAACCAATCTGGAAAACAGTATGGAGATTCCTTAGAAAACTTGGAATGGAACCACCATTTGACCCAGCCATCCCACTCATTTGTCTGCACCCAAAGGACTTAAAAACAGCATACTATAGTAATACAGCCACTTCAATGTATATAGCAAGTTCATTTTCTTTTTTTTTTTTTTTATTATTTTATTTTTTTTCCCAAAAGTTGCATTTTAATACATGTTGGCAAACATAACAGAAAAAAACAAATTATCAGAAGCTGTACACACTATTCACTGAAAACATTTGTTGAGGCAAATAGAAAAAAATTGTTACAATCATAATTTTTCTAACTTTGCACAAAATTATAAGCAGATTCATTTTCAATAGCTAAACTGTGGAACCAAACTAGATGCCCTTCAATAGATGAATGGATAAAGAAACTGTGGTATATATACACAATGGAATATTACTCAGCATTAAAAGAGAATAAAATTATGGCGTTTGCTGATAAATGGATGAAACTGGAGAACATCAAAGTAAACATATCCCAAAAAACCAAAGGCCAAATGTTTTCTCTGATAAATGGATGCTGACCTGTAATGTGGGAGGGGGTGTGGGAAGAATGGAGAAACTTTAGTCAAAGGGGAGAGGAGCGAAGGGATGGGACATGGGAGCAGGAAAGATGGGGGAATATGATAGACAACAATGCCCTAGGTTCATGTATGACTGCAAATATGGTGTAACTCTATATTATGTACAACCAGAGAAGTGAAAAGTTGTGCTCCATTTGTGTACAATGAATCAAAATGCATTCTGCTGTTATGTAAACCCAATTAGAATAAAAAATATATATTGAAAAATAAAAGAAAGAAGTACCTGAGGCTGGGTAATTTATAAAGTAAAGAGATCTATTTAGCTTACAGTTATGGAAGTTCAAGAACATAGAACTGATTTTTGCTCAGCCTTGGGACCTCATAGTGATGAAATAAAAATGGCAGGAATGTGTGCAAGGGGCAGAGTTGACAGGGCAAGACAGGAAACCAGAGCATGAGTAGGGGCCTGGGGGCATGGTCATCCAAGGAACCAAGCACTTCCCACTTGGAAATATGTCTTAAGGTTTCCATCACCTCTTCATACAGGGAACCAAATTTCAGACACATGAACTATTGGGGGACAAACCACATGCAAACTATAATAGTCATGAATCCAACATTTAAACTCCATTAAATGTCATCTAGTCATTCAAAACTCTTTGTTACCTCAATTTCTTCATAGACCTAGAGATGATTTTAAAAAGTTCCAATTATATCTATTATATGCTTAAAATTATTTGATGGACTAAAGAAGCCTTCTAGGACTCCTATGATCTGGCATACCAAATTATGTTATAATGAGTATTGTTCTACTTGTAGAATGAAAATAAAAGAGTATTTTTAAAAAATAGTTGATTTAAATTTTTCAGTATTGCTTGTAAGTAGTCAAACATCATTCTCCCCACCACCAACCCTCTCACTTAACAAACTGATACTAGTCCCCCTAGTTTATTAGCATTCCACTTTTCCAGAAACTCCAAACAGTTTTCCCTAGGTCTCAGGTCTTCATTTCTAAAGTCTCATGTAATGAGTTTAATAACACGGAAAGCATTGATTAAATAAATGTTTCATGCATCTTCCGATCATTCTCTTTTAATGTAAGGATATCAGTCATGAACCTAGTGATGAATGAGGGAAAAAAAAAACAATTTGATGGGAATCACTGGCCAAAACTGAGGAAATTTGAGCAGTGATACTATAAAGCAAATACAAAGAAACAAAATGATCTCCTATGTTTTGCTCCCAAAACATAGGCTCTCTCTTCACCTCGATTACTTCTTTTGCTGAGAAGAAGCTTTTTAGTTTGAATCCATCCCATTTGTTGATTCTTGCTTTTATTTCTTGCACTTTAGGAGAATATCTATCAAATAATAAAAGAGGAACAATAGACACAGAAAATCAAAAATTTGCAAACATCCTTTCTTTGCAGTGCTGTTTCATTCGAAGACTCTAAGGAACATTTTTCCCTTTACCTTTTCCAGTTTCGAGAGGCCACCTGCATTCCTGGGCTTATGGCCCCTTCTTCCATCTTCAGAGTCAGCCTTCAAACTCTCTTTGGCTCTGACTCTCTTGCATGACTCTTATAAGAAAGTATGTGATTATATTGGTCCCATCCAGATGATCTGGCCTTCTCAAGACCCTTACATTAATTAAATGTGAAAAGCCCTTTTGGCCATGTTAGGCAACACACCATAGGTTCTGAAAATTAATATGTAGATACCTTGGGGAAGTAATTATTCAGCCCTCCACAAAAGGCATGTGGAAATTTATTATACTTTTGCAACTTCTCTGTAGGTCTGAAACTTTTGCAAAGCAAAATTTTTATTTAGAATGAAGTATATAATGCAAAGAAATTGATACCAATTTCATCCTAAAATTTTAGATTATAATGATAATGATGGGAATGTTGGGAGGCATAAAACAAAGGTACTAGTGAGAAACTTCTACCAGAGAATAACGAACTTAATTTGTAAGGTTAAAAAAGTTTTAAATACAGGCAAACATACGCATGAGACATATATTTTCTTTGATAGTTAACATTAAAATAATCTGCTTCTATTTTTGTATTTCCTGACTGAGCAAAACTTGTTGCAAAATCCTTAAAAACTCAAAGTTGTATCATTAGCTATTCAGGTAGCTTTTTTTTCTAGTACTTTAAAATTTTACATGCAATTATGATTCCAAATTTTTCTCCTTGAGATGGTTAGCCACTTTTCCTGATGTAATTTTGCAAATGATGTTTATTTTCCCATGAACTGTAAATAATACTTTTATTAAACATTGAGTAGCTCAACACTACATTAGCATAGTAGTTTCATCTGCTTAGTTGAGACACTGGTTTTGTGTGGTCAGTGTTCATTTTGTGTTAAATATTTAGGTCTTTGAGATCACTGTATTTAATAGTGACACATTACTTGAAATCATAATGCATTTATTAAACATGATGAACAATATCTGTGTCAGTGTCTGATATTTAACACTGAGATTGAAAGATGCTATTTTTTTTTGGTGAAAAAAGTTTTTTGATAGACCTAAGGGCAATTTAAAAATTCATGTAGTGTACTGCAAGAAGCCTTTATAAAATAGACATTCAAAATTCATTATATAGAGTCTCTGAGTTATATATTAAACTTTAGTTGCAATTGAACAGTAGCAAGTTTCATCAAATATGAGGGCTCCACAATATGTGACTGGCATCTCCAATATGCATTTCAAAAACTGCCTTTTTCACTGAGGACATGACCATTTCACACAAAGAATTGTTTATACTCTGACTTTCCATAGCAATGACTTTGGTTTACAAAGAAGGAGAAGAAGAGGGCTAGGGATGTAGTTCAGTGAAATAGAATGAGCATTCACAAAGCCCTAGGTTAGATGCCCGGATACACACACACACACACACACACACACACACACAATTTAAAAAGGAAGAAAAGAAAGAAAGAGAGAGAGGGAGGGAGGAAGGAAGGAAGGGAGAAAAGAATGAAGATGAAATGATTCATCAAATCTTCCCATGACTATGATGATACATGTAGCACCAAGTACAGTCAGCTCTGAGACCACATAACTCAAGGTAAGTATCTATTTAGTAACAATTTTGAAAATTATATTCTAACCAAGACATGTGGAACTTCTCCTTAGGGTTTTTGAACCCCAAAGAAGAAACAAAATCAAGCAGATTAACAGAAGTTAATTTTGCTGGATTCATTGAATTCTAATTTTATGCATATTTTTACTCTTGAAATTATGCTCTTTAAAACAAAACAAAACATTGGTCCCAGTGGCTGGGGAGTGGGGGACAGTGGCACTGAGGCAGGAGGAATCTGGAGTTCAAAGCCAGCCTCAGCAACTTAGTGAGGTCCTAAAGCAACTCAGTGAGACCTTGTCTCTAAATGAAACATAAAAAAAGGGGTAGGAATGTGGCTCAATGGTTAAGCACCAATGAGTTCTATCCCTAGTATCCAAAACCAACAAACAAAAAAACATTGGGATGAAAATATGAAGTTTTCTGTTGATTCCTTTTCTCTCTTTTTCTTCTGACATATCCCTCCATGTATTTTGACTAGGACAAATCCTGTGATACTTTCATTATTATTATAACATATTATCTATCAGTGTAAAAAACAAAATATTACTTAGGTTTATTTATTTCAAGGCAAGAGATAAATTTGTAATCACATCAAATATAGTAACATACAGAGATTTGGTTGAAATCACATGGTTTTGGCACCAAGATAAAGACTTTTCTCTGAATTCATGAACAAATAAATAGCCCAGCAATACAAGTAAGACAGTTTTGAAAGAATTATATTCAAAGTTTCAAAGAGTCACAGTAAAGTTAGGGATTCACTTTGTCAAATGATTTATTCATCTGTCATCCTTTTACCCTCCATAGTGATACAGAAAATTCTGACATGTTTATTTTCTTAAATTTGGATTTTAGTTTGAAAGCTACATAGAAAAGGTGACCAGTGTGATAATAAGTCTCAGTTTGTCTAGGATCACCACACTGGCCCTTGTTGTCCTGGAATAATTATTAATAGTACCCCTTTTGCTCTAAAAATGTCCTGGTTTATGATAATAAATTATATGATCACCCTACTCATGACCCATTCTCTTGATTCCAAATTACAAATTTTTTCCAAAGTGACATCTACATAGATAAACAAATAAGTCCTTTACTAAAAATTTATAATTATGTTGTTCATAGGTGCATAGAATATAGGGAGGTAATTGACCCTGGTCATTCCAAAAACCGCACAGATGATTATTGCTGACAAGTTGAAACCTTTAGCTACAATATTATTATTAATCACAGGCTTTCCAGAAATGAAGTCAACCTCTGGAAATTCATTGCACCATCAAAATCATTTAACCATTAAAAGAACACTTTTGTTAATGAAAAGATAAATTGAGCCTTATGAGTAGAAGGGAGAAGGACATCAGCATGCATATCAATGTGTTTGCCTCTGACAAAGAAAACTTGAGTTTAATTGCTTAATCTCCCATCAACCACTAACTAATCCAATCACCTTTTAGGAGCAAGTTCTTCAAAAGTTCTGGGTTTATTTATTTATTTATTTATGTATTTATTTATTTATTTATTTTGCTTGTCAAAAGAGTTGGTCCAGATCAGAGGCTGGTCAGAATAAAGTTTTTCATTAATCTGTTGCATAATGCAAAAAAAATCTTTTTTTCTGAAGTTAAATTAGGTCAATGTAAGCATGGATGGTTTACTCTTAGATTATATACTTGGCATATTTGATTTTGATATGAAATAAGGTAGTTGGTATAAATCTACCTCTTGCCTTGTGTTAGCTCAAAAGAATAGTTTTGCAGAAGGGAGTTAGGATGAATTAATGGATGTGGTGCTTAAGTGGTTGTTACTAGCTCCATTTCAAAGAGCAGAGGCTCAGCTTTCCAGCTTTTGTGCTTCGAATACATGTATTCCATTGATTTGGCACAAAGCTGTATATGAGGATATTTGGTGTAGATGAATAGCTTTCTCAGTATTCCATAGGCTTAGCTATACGTTAAGATATGTGGAAGCTGAATGACTCAAAGTTGTAGCAGAAATAAACTGCTATTGCTCTAGAGGCAAAGCCTTAGAAAGAAAATAATAAATGCATTTATCCATTGGGAAAAGCATTTATTTTTGTGAATGCCCAGGCATGCTTTTCAACTTAAAAGAAAATTTTATACGATGCACTTTCTTTTATCTTGTTAATTGTACTCGAATGACTGCTGGAATAATCACAGCAGTGCTATGGGAAGTCAACACTGGCTTTAAAGAAAAAGATGAGAAGGAGAGAGGAAGAAACGGAGAAAAGCTTTGCTTGTGCCAGAGGAAACAACTTCAATACTCAGGTCGGCATAAAATCCATTGAAAACATGAAAATGCATACTCTGGGTTCCATTAGTAAGAGCATTATGTGGAGATGCGAGAAATGCCCACAGAAAAAATTAGAATATTATGAAAATGGTCATAAGTCTATCTTGACATCTGAAGCTGATTACCAGTGTAGCGTCCCATTTTGAACTCAGAATGAAATATTAAATAGTCAAGACTGATCATCCTTTTGTTTGTGAAAAAATGCCAGTGTACAGAGAAACTTTGTAAATAACAAAAAACTTCTGAAGTCAAAGCAACTTCACTTAGCAAACCACTAGTTAATAAACATTTAGAGGGTACCCATTCACCATAGGATTTAGTAGCTATTCCTTGGAGTAACTGAAAAGTCTTTGAATAAGGCATCCTTCTTGAGGAAGTTACTACTTTGTGACTAGCAAAAGTAAGCCATGTAAGATGCAAGAGACCAGCATATGTCACTAAATAAATCCCTTTAGCATAAGAGTTATTTTAAGTTGATTGTTTTGGGCTGACCTCTGAAAACACTTTATCCTTTTGCACACAGTGTAACCACAGTGAAAAATTCAGAGAGAGGCCAGCCTATGTTAGATGGAATGAGATTCAGTTCCAGGCCTTTCTTTTTGTACTCTCAAAGAAAGCTACCATTCTACTAGATTTGCTGCTGTGATAATGTAAATACAAAGCCACCAGTGGTTTTTGGAGAGGATGTTCAGCACAAGGAGACTGAAGATGGAGCCAACAACTCAGAATAAGCAAAACTGAGAGTGACATTGGTATAACACAGAAAGAAGAGGCATCCAAGCTCAATTCTGCCTCTAAATTGTTGAGTTCCATGAGCTAATGGATTCTCCAATGTTTGCTTGTTTATTGACAACTGAAAGGATCTTAACTAGTATGTGTAATTTCCCTTGACACAGTGTATCAGTCAGCTTTCTATTACTGTAATAAGTACCTGAGATAATAAACTTAAAAAGAAGAAGGGTTTATTTTGGCTCAACTTCAAAGTTTTCAGTCCATGGTTGGTTGGCTCCTCTGCTTTTGGCCTTTGGCATGTGGTGAGGCAACACTTGATGGTGGGGAACATGTAGTGGAGGAATTTGCTCACCTCATGTCAGCCAGGAAACGAAAGAGAGAAAAATGAAGAGACAGTGGTTCCATGATCCCTTTGAGGGCACATCCCCAAACACCTAAGTTTCTTCCACTAGGTGCACCTCCAAAAGCTTCTACTTCCTACTAGAGCCTTGATGGACACTTAAGATCCAAGCACTCAAGAGTCTAATAATTTATCTCCAAATCTAAGGCTAATAGGAGAGAGGGGAGGGGTAAGACAGACTATCACTAGAGTTAGTTTCATAATAAATTAAAACTGAATCTACTAAATGGTGATATAACCTAGGAACAGAATAGGCTGAAACATTTTTAAAAGAGTAGTATAAAGGATTTATGACTCATGAAATTATTGCAAAGGCAGCTTTTTAGAACTTATCAATCCAGACCTAACCTGTCTCTAGGGAGGCAACTAGAGACACCCAGCCTTGCTGTATTCGAGCAATCATGTGGAGTTTAGGTAGTCTAAAGATCAACAGATTTTTCCTAACTTTTCTTTGTTCCTTGTGAACATTTTCCCACAGAAGTCTCTTGGAGTACAACATCGTTGAGAAAAGAATTTGGCTACTGGATAAAATCCTCTGAACCTGATTACTTTTTTCTAGTCTCAGTAGTAATCACTGAGTGGTGCTTTACTTTATTTTATTTATTTACATTTCATACTTTTTAAATTAATGTTTAGCTTTTGTGAAAAAAAATCAATTAAATAAGGACCAGCAAGAGAGATGAGACTTAGGATAATGTATTGGTAAGGAGGTTTCCAAAGGCGAAAATCTTAAGAAATGTTGAAGGAAGACTGAGATGAAATCACAGGCATGCACAGGATGTACGGAGGTTCAAAGACCAGAGATCATCCTACTCAGTGATGCTCCAAATGGGAACTGGTAAAAGAAAAGGCCAAAGATATTTAGGGAGGAGGAATAAATGTGGAAATTTGGAGGTCTGAGTAAAAGATGTAGAACATCTCATATTTTATACTTGAGAGTGGAACATTAATAACTAAGAAAAAAAAAGTTTTGTTAAGAAGATCCAGTGGAATTTGAAGAGCAAGTAGTTCTAGGATGTCCAGTGCTCAGGTTACCTGATATTCATCTGCCAAATAAAACAGTCTGTTAGAACATAACCTCTTAGCTAAACGAACTCCTACATTTTACAATTAAACAGGAAGAAAATTCATAAATGTGTCAAGAATTCTTTCCCTGCTGAGAAAAACTTTAACCTTGACAAAACATCAGAGTTCATTTTGTGAAGCAGAATTAGTGCAGGTCAAGTGTGTTTGAGATTCCTAAGTGAAAAGAATAATAAAAGTGCCAAGTGCAAGTTTCTTGACCCTTATTTGAGAGATTCCTGGATCTGTCAGAAAAATAATTGCAGTCATTAAACCTACATCTGACAGGGTAGGGTGTGTGTTTATGCATTTTTACTTAACTAAATTGGCCAAGGAAACAAAACATTTATTGTGTAATACTTTTGTCATTTTAAAATTGTTATTAAAAGATTTTGTTTATAAGTATGAAGAAAGGCAATGATGTTAGGCTTTTTCTCCCATTTAGTAAATGGAAGTAAGGCCTTGTTTGTATTGGAAACAGCAATAACATAAGAAATGGCCTGACATTTTTCCCACTGATATCTTTTTTTTCTTTTCCAGCTAACTTGTTATATAATGGAGGAACAAAGCAAAATAAGACAGAATTCCTTAAATTTAAACATGAGTTCATTCATTCATTCATTAACTTACCTATTTATTTATTTTGCCAAGATTATTTCTAGTCTCAAATAAGAAAAATGAGTCCTTAAAGATTAAATTGTTTTAAAATTCCACAAATGTGAGAGAACAGCTCTTATAAGGAAAGTAGATGTTTTTAGGGTCATCTTAAGTTAACAAGAAGTTTTGATTTACTATAATTAGAATGGAATCCTTGAGCATGATTGCTTGAGTTCCAATGGCAATTCAGTGCCTCATTAGTCTAATAATCTCATTTCCCTTTTGACTTTAAATTTTTATTGAGGGAAAATTCATATATTAAAGTGAAAAATTTATTGGCATTTGGTACATTCAAAATGTCGTGCAACCTCTACCTCTATGTGGTTTAAAAATACTTTCATTGCCATGAAAGGACCCGATGCCCTAAACAGCTACTTCTCATTCTCCCTGCCTAGGCTCCCACAGCCAAAAATTCTGGAATATATTTGAATTTTGACTTTCCAAGTCTGATTTATTTCACATAGCATGCTATTCTTCAGTTCCATCCATTTACCAGAAAATTCCATCATTTCATTTTTATGGTTGAGTATATATACCATATTATCTTTATCCATTTATCTGTTGAAAGGTTGCTAATTCCATAACTTAGTTATTGTGAATTGTGCTCTATAAACATGGATGTGACTGTTTCATTTATTGTGTTCATTTTAGTTCTTTTGGATAAATACTAAGGAGTGGGATAGCTGGGTCATAATGTTATTTCATTCTTGGTCCTTTGAGGAATCTCCATATTGCTTTCTAGAATAGTTGTGCTAATGTACAGTCCCACCTATAATGTATGAGTGTATCTTTTCTCCAAAATTCTCTCCAGCATTTATTATTTTTTATATTCTTGTTTGCCATTCTAACTGGAGTGAGAGGAAATCTCAATATAGCTTTGATTTACATTTCCTGATTACTAGAGATGTTGAACATTATTTTAAATATTTGTTAGCCATTTTTATTTTTTCATTTGAGAAGTGTCTCTTTAGATCTTTTGCTCATTTATTGATTGGGTTACTTTTTTCAATATTAAGTTTTTTGAGTACATCATTTATTCTGGATATTAAAACTCTGTAGGAGGAGTAGCTGACAAATATATTTTCCCATTATGTAGGCTCTCTCTTCACAGTCTTAATTATTTCCTTTGCTGTGCAAAAGCTTTTAAATTTGATGCATCCCATGTATTGATTCTTGGTTTTATTTTTTGAGTTACAGGGATCTTACTCAGGAAGATAGTGCCTGGTTCACAGGTTGATATTAACCCTATCTATGCTTTCTTCTAAAAGCTGCATAGGTTCTGAACTAATTTCTCAGTCTTTGATCTGCTTTGAGTTGACTTTTGTGCTAGTTGAGTAAGAGGAATGCAGTTTCATTCTACATGTGAATATTTAGTTTTACCTGCACAATTTGTTTAAAAGACTATCTTTTCTCCAACATGTGTTTTGGGAAACTTTGTTGAGTATCACATAACTGTAACTATGTGGGGTTGTTTCTGTGTCTCCTATTCTATTCCATTGGTCTTCATGTTTGTTTTTGTGCCAATACTATACACTTCTTCGTATTATATCTCTGTGGTATAGTTTGAAATCTAGTATTGTGATGCCTCCACCCTCATTGTTCTTACTTGGTATTGTCTGGCGGTTTCTGCTGTTTCATTATTTTGTATGAATTTTAGGACAGTTTTCTTTCTTTCTTTCTTTTTTTAGTTCTGTGAAGAATATCATTGGTATTTTGATGGAGATTGCATTGAATCTACATATCACTTTCAGTAGTATGACCATTTGACAATATTGATTCTTCCTACCCAACTACAGGAGTGTTCTACAATTTCATTCTTTAGTGTTCTACAGTTTTCATAGTAGAGTACTTTGACCTCCATAGTTATGTTTATTCACAAGTTTTTATTTGTTTTGAGGTTATTGTGAATTGAAGAGTTTTTCTGGTTTTGTTCTTAGAAGATTCATTGTTGGGTTATAGGAAAATTACTGATGTTTGTATGCTGATCTTATATCTAGCTATTTTTCTGGATATGTTGATCTACTGTAGGAGTCTTCTGGTAGATTTTTTTGGGACTCATTGTTACAGGATCATATAGGAAGAGAAATAAATTAAACCTTTCTTTTCCTGTTTGTTTTCCTCTAATTTTCTTCTTTTGCCTGATTTCTCTGGCTAGAGTTTACAAAATTATATTGAAATTTTTGGTGAGAATCTACACCCTTATCGTGTTCCTGACTTTAGAGGAAATGCTTTTGGTTTTTGTCTGTTCAGTATAATTATGGCTTGGGGTTTGTTGTTTATGATATTGAGGTAAGTTCTTTCTATCCCTAGTTTCTTCAGCAGTTTTAATATGAATGAGTGCTGGATTTTGTTGAAGGCTTTTTATGCAGCTATTGAAATAACAATGTGATTCTTGTCCTGAATTCTATTTATGTGGTGAACTATTATTGATTTGTGTATGTTGAACCAGTGCTGCATCCTTCACATAAAGCCAGCTTGATCATCATGTGTTCAATCTCATTAATGTGTTTTGCAAGGCAGATTGGTTTATATTTTATTAAGGATACTTGAATCTATATTCATCAGGGATACTTGTCTGTAGTTTTCTTTCCTTGATTTCTCTGTATCTGGTTTGGGAATCAGGGTTATACTGGAATATATAATGAATTTGAGAGTGTTTCCTTCCACTCTATTTAATAGAATAATTTGAGGAAGAAAGAAATTAGTTCTTTTTTAAAGGTTTGATAGAACTCAGCTAAGAATCCATTTTGTCATGGGCTTTTCTTTGTTGGAAGACTTTTAATTGTTGTTCAACCTCATTGCTTGATATTGGTCTATTTGTGTTTTCTTTATTTTTCTGGTTCAAATTGACCAGGTCATATTTGTCTAGAAATTTGTCAATACCTTTTACATTTTCCATTTTATTGGCATATAAACAATCTCTAATGATCCTTTATATTTCAGAAATGTCTCTGGTGATATCTCCTTTTTCATCTCTAGCCAAGATGAAAATAAAATATGAAATGAAAATATGAAAAAAGTTCCTATTCCAATCTTGTTTATCTTTTTAACAAACCAACTTTTCATTGCATTGATCCTTTGTATTGTTTTTTTATTCTCAATTTATTTAATTTTTGCTCTAATCTTAATTATTTCCAGTCTTATCAGATTTTGTCTGAATTTAATTGGTCTTAGTTCCTCAAGTCTCTCCAGTGTCAGCCAGGCTCTACTCAAGAAAACTCAGATCACCTGTTTAAAGTGAAAGAGTTCTTCAATTTTCTTGCCTTTGTAGACTCAATTTGCTGGTGCTGAATTGCTCCTTTAAATTACCCTTGAGGAGCTGCTATGACAATTTGGCTTACTCTGATCCACTTATTCTATTTACCAAAGGCATAAATCAAATAAATTAAAAATATGTTAAAATATAGTTTATTGAGGCAAAAGAAATTGGGGTATGAAGACAAAAAGAAAGTTAGAATATTCACATGGTGAAAGGATAGAAGTGGGCAAAAGATAACATATGAAGGCCCTAAAGAGGGTGGAAGTGAAGAAGAAAAGACAGAGAGAGAGCACAAGATATTTTGTGATAAGAGCAAGAGGTAAGCAAAGTAAGAGTAACAATGCAGGGGCTGGGGTTGTGGCTCAGTGGTGGAGCGCTCGCCTAGCATGTGTGAGGCCCTGGGTTCCATTCTCAGCACCACATATATAAATAAATAAAATAAAAGTCCATTGACAACTAAAAAATATTTTACAAAAAGAGTAACAATGCAAGAAAACAAGTAGAGCAAAACAATAGCCTTCCTAACTCGGAACAGACAAATTAAAAAAATAAAATAAAATCACTACCTCTTTAAAAAACTAAACTAAATAGTAGAAGATTAATAAAATAAATTATAAAATGGGAACAAAGTGGAAACATATGTGTATATATATACACGAATCATTCAGCAAATATAACCAGAACGATGACCGAAATGATTATGATGATGATGAAAAACAAAAAGAAAAAGTGAAATAAAAAATGCTAGAATTTTTCTACCAAGGTGGCTGAAGTTGTGAATATTTAATCCTATTCCAGACCAACTCTTTTTCTCTTACTTTTTATGTTGTACATCTCTTAGAGCAAGGGCTGGATGCTGTCTAACCCACCCCACTTTTGTGATTTTTACCATTGTTCTTTTTACCATTGTTCTTTTGGAGTGGCTTGGAAGTATAGCTGATTGATAAGGCTCTCAGCTTTTCCTCTTACCAGTGGAAGGGAGAGAGAACTGGAAATAATGGAGTTTTGTCCAGACATCTTAGATCACTTCTCTTCTTGGTTGGAAGAGATCTATTTAGAAAGTTCTGATGCTGGGGTTTAGCTCTAAACACAACTTCAGACTTCTCTTTGGGGCATCTATGCCAGAACAATTAAGTCCTTGTACCCCTAGAGCTAAGTCAATGCTGATATCAACTGGGTAACTTGATTTCTAGCATCTCCCCAGATTCCTGTCGATAGGTAAGGGGTGACAAACCTCTCTGTGTGGATGGTACCTGGCAGGTTTCCTTCGCATCAAATATAAACGTCCAAGCCTCCATCCCTGAATGTAATCCCACCTGTCAATTCAATTTCCCTAATCCTTTTCAGCTGATTGTTCAAGTCACAGAGCTCAAAGGGAGTGCAGGTTGTACTTTCCTCCAAGTCTCTGTCTTGAATTTTCTTGTATCCACTACTCTCTGTACCTATTTCGGGATCGTGTTTTTTCAAGTGCACTTTAAGTCACACAGTGTGTACTGGCTGAGACAGAGTGGAAGTGTTTTCTAAGAACTCTCGGCTTCCTCTAGGAAGAACATTCAGTGCAAACTCCTCGGTTCGAATCTCCATCTTAGTTTTTCACGTCTCAAACCCCAGTCCACCATGCAGTCATTGCATTACCTAAGTACAGACAGCCTTCTAGAGTGTTAATGTGACAAAGTGGTCCACTGCTTTTCTCTTTCCCTTTGTGTTGCCCCTCCCTTTGAGGTAACATAACACCACTGCCCCTGCCCCATTCAATGTATTCCTTTTTAGCTTCTATTCAGAACAACAGAATCTTTGAGTTTCTTCAAATATCTAAAAAGCAGATATTGATTGATCTATAATAATTTTCATAAGACACCTACCTGGTTATAAAGCAGTATTTCTGTTATTTCAATTCTGAACAGCAGAGCAATTGGGAAGTACATTTTTCCTCTATTCTGCTATCTTTTAACTTATTTTTTCTATTTTTTAAAGAAAACACTTCATGTTACTTTAGATTTACAGAAAAATTGAGAAGATATAAGGATTTCCCATTTTTCCCTGCACCCAAACCCAAACACATATAGTCTCCCCCGTTAACCAATATCAACACCTTCACCAAGTGGTACATTTGTTACAATTGATGAACCCACAGTGACATACCATGGCCACTCAATATTCGTAGTTTGCACTTTTTATGTACATTTTGATGGTGTACATTTTATAGGATTGAACATACATTTATGACATTTATCCATCATTATTCTGTATTATACAGAGTAGTTAACTATCTTAAAATCATTTTGTTCTCTGCCTATTCATGACCCAACCCTTGCTAACCCATGTTAACAACTGCTATTTTATTGTCTCTATAGTTTTGCCTTTTCCTAGACTATTATTTGGTTAGAGTCATACAGTATACACTGATTTTAAATCAAACTGGCTTCCTTCACATAGCACTGTGAATTTAAGTTTCTTCCATTTTCTTTTCATGGCTTGATAGTCTGTTTTCTTTTTAACACCAGGTAATTACACACTTCATGAGTGCACCACAGTTTGGTTATTCATTCACCTTTCTTTATCCAGGTTGGCTCCAACATCAGGCAATTATGAATGAAGATGCTATAAGCACTCAGGTGCAGGGGATTTTTGGAAATATGTTTTCAACTGTTTTGAGTAGATACCAAGGAGTGTGTTTGCTGGATCATATGATAAGAGTATGTTTAGTTTTGTAAGAAAATGCCAAACTGCCTTCCAAAGTATACAGTTTTGCTTTTCCACCAGCAGTGAGAAAGTTTCTGTTACTCAATGGAAACATTGCTGTGCTCAATGCCTGACAAGAACAATTGAAAGGAAAAGTTTATTTTGTAGTTTCTGAAGTTCAGTCCATGTTTGGCCAACTCCATCACTCTGAGGTGGAGTTGAGGCACAATATTATGATGGAACAATGTGATGGAGGAAAACTGCTCAGCTCATAGAGGACTGGTGGCAGAGAGAAAGACCTGACAATAAGCCAGGGACAAGATATGGTCCCCAAGATCATGACCCTAATGACCTCCTTCTTCCAGTCATGACCCTTGTCTATAGTTACCACTCAGTAGTCCTTTGAAGTTATTAACACATCAAATGGATTAATCCTCTGATGAAATTACAGCTCTCATAATCTAACCATTTCACCTCTGAACATTGCTATATTACCTAACCCATAAACTGTTGGGGACATACCTTATTTCAAACCATACATTCCAAATTCTTGTCAAAATTTGATATCAGCATTCTGGATTTGGGTCATTCTAAAAGGAGCAGAGTTGTATTTCATCATTGTTTGAGTTTGCATTTGTTTTGTCACATATTATGTGAAGCATATTTTCATATTCCATTTGCCATCTGTCTTCTTCTGATGAAGTGTCTGTTAATGTCTTTGGAACATATTCTAATTGGTTTCTTTGTTTTCTTATTGTTGCGTTTTAAGAGTTCTTTATATATTTTGGAAAACAGTCCTTTATCAGATGTGTTATTTGCAAACATTTTCTCCAAGCTTGAGGCTTACCTTCTCATTTGCATGGCATTATCTTCACAGAGCAAGAATATTTTATTTACATTTTAAAATCATTGGGAATTTTCAAGAGCAGCATAGGTAGATCTGTTGCATTCATTTTGGTGGTGGTATGTATGTACCATATGTTTCATATGTATGTACCTTAATTTATTTAGTCTGCTCATATTAATTCACCTTTGCATTTAGGATTGAAAGCAATTTTAAAAATCAGGTCACCTTCTTACTATAAAAATGTCATAGAAATAAAGAAAAAATGCATGTTTAATAATCCAAGAATGTATATTGATCAAACCTTTATGAGAATATTTCTTTTATTGATGTGATTTTTAAGTTACAAAGAAAACATTGATAGATTCAATTGTTATATAAGTCCATATTTTACAAAATATTTAAGCAATATTTTGGGAAAAAAGCCACATGAAAAGAATAAGTCCTGGATGCTATTTAAAATAATAATAGCAGTTAGGTAATATTATATCAAATATTTAAGTAAATGAATTATGACTAGACTACTTACATGACTCAATAAAATTTATAAGAAATTTGAGTTCCCAAAAGATAAATGAACAAAGTGCATTTCCCAAAAGAAGAGATACTTATAGTAAATACATATTAACTATAGTAGCAATGGAAAATACAAATTAAATTATGGCAGACTAGCATCAAGAAACTCTAAACAACCAATAAATATAATTAATTTAATACTCAGAAACAATGGAGACTTTTATGATATAAAAATGAAGAATACAAAATAGTAATCATTCCATGAAAATAAGTAATTAAATATATGCACATACCAGGTACAGGAGATAAAAAAAATATAAATAGTTGCTGGTAATATATTAGTTATATATATTTTATATCTTTAAATGTTGATGTTGACTTATTCTTATTTTAAAAATAACAATAACCAGGAACAGGTATGGAATTCCTGAGTCTTTCTTCTACCTTAAATGTTTGGCATTCTATGGGAGTTAACTCTATTTTGTCTCTATGCTGTGAGATTTGCCATTAGACAATATTTTACTTGATGTCAGAAAGCATATCTTCTATAGTACAAATGTTTGTGTCCCAGAAAATTCATATGCTGAAATCTAATCACCAATGTTATAGCATTAAGCCTTGGGGATTTGGGGAGGTGACCATGTTTTGAGGGTGGAGTTCTCATGAAGGGAACTATTGCCCTTATGAAAGAGGCCCGAAGAAGCTTGTTTTCTTCTTCCATCATGTTAGGACATAGCAAGAGGTTTCCATCTATGAACTAAGGTAATGGCCTTCACCAGACATCCAACCAAACCTTACCTTGATCTTGGATGTTCCAGTGTCCTGATTTATGATTAATAAATTTATATTCTTTTTAAGCCTTCTCCCCTGTGTATTTTGGTACAGCAGTCTGAGTAGATTAACACAATCTGTAATTCATCTTAGCAGTCTCAACACTTCATAGAACCCAGTATATAAGAGAAGCAAAAAAGAAAAAAGTACTAAACAGATATAAACTGGCAAATTTGCCATTTATTTAAAGGTGAACTCCTTACTCTTTGGTTCCCTCAATGCCATGGGGAATCTTTAGGAACAATAAAGTGTAAAGCTTCTCCAAGTTTAAAAGAGGTTTGGATGAACTTCTATTTCTGACAAATCCCTGCATATTAATAGAAAATGGAGAAAAACTGAAGTAGAGGACAAGTGTTATGTAGTATGTTATGTTACTAGAGTTTCCATATTACAGGATGGTTTGCTTGAACAACAGAAATTCATTTCTCACAGTTCTGGATGCTGGAAGTCCAAGATAAGATGTCTGCTGGTTTGGTTTCTTAGTGTCTTGCCTTGTAAGTCTTCACTTGTCTTTCCTCTGGGTGCTCTCATCCCTGGAGTTTCTTCCTTTTCTTAGAAATGACTTGTTTTGGACTAGGGCCTCAGTTTTACAGTCTCATTTAATTCAATCACCACCTTTATGGCACATGATATTGCATTAGCCATAGTATGAATTTGAGGGGAACACAATGTCACCTTTAAAATACAGTGTAATCAAATGTTTGCATTTAATAAATTATTACTTTTCAAATAAATTGTTTACTTTTATAAAAATGCAATAGATACTTATTATAACTTTATCTGATGATGATATCATAGTTAACACTTAAGAATCTTTGTGAAGAGAAGTCTAAGCCACAAGATCTTCTCAATCCCTCTCCTGCCCATGTAATAGCCCTGTCTGAGTGGCATCCATCTTCTTGAGTTGCCATGAAAGAGGACAGGAGATCCACCCAGGAAGTGCACAGGAAAGACTTGGTGAAACTTCAACAGCTGGAAAGAGAAGATGGGCAGGAGCTGAGCAGATGATTGCCCTCTGTTTTCTCTTTGGTGAATTACACTTACATGTGCTCCTCCTAGAAATTCTTTCCAAAGCCTTAGCTGGTAAATGAACACAGTTCCTTATGACTATCTCTTCATGACTAATTATAGAACTGTTGCCAGTGCAATAATACATTTCATCATTTTCTTCCACTCATTTGTTTTAACCCAGAGCGGTTGTTTTAATCCCTATCTCAACCTCTGCTTCTATCTCAGAGAAACATGGGTTAATATAATTTGGTTGTGGAATGGCTTAGTTTGTTGTTTCAGGAAAAGACATGGCCTAGGTAAGGGTTTGCCTAATAATATAGAGACTTTCAGGTTTTTAGTAAGAACCTTCCAAAAATGATAATTATTCTGTATTAATAAGCCAAAATACTGTTAATATTTGGAAGCTGGTATATTTAAATGATTTAAAACCATATAAAACATAAATCTGGAAAAGTATTACTATAAAGATTAAATGCCATTAAAGGCAAAAAGGAAATATTACTATAAAGATTAAATACCATTAAAGACAAAAAGCTAATTATTTGTAAATGCTATTCAAATAATCGGCAGGGGTCTTTTTTTCATTGCTACAGCCAGGCTTATAATCTTGCATGAAGACTTAGTCTTGAATCCATCATATTCTGTAAATTTTCATGCTAATCTGAATGAACAGGTGGTGTTGACACTAAGCAATGACAGTGTTGAAGTGCTAGCATCTTTATGTAATCAAACAATTACTGTCTGAAGGTTGTATTTATTTTTATATTATTATTTGTGCATGACATTTTTTACCCTGAAAAATGATGATATGTGAACTATGAATTCCTCTGTGAATTATAAGTAGATGTTGATTATTAGGAAGGTTTCTGATTTTAAAAAGTATTCATTTCATATGTCCTTGTAATTATCTCAAAGTTTGATTTTATGTGTTTCCATTATCATACATGTGTTTCCATTATCATTCCCAATGATCTTTGTTTTCCTCTTTCTCCTTCAAAATTTGGTTATTTTAGTAACAACTGTTCTCTATAACATTTTTATTTTATATAGCAATAAATTCAATTTCCTTGGATAGTGTAAAAAATAAATGTAAAAAATAAATCATAGCTATATAGAATGCATTCTGAATGAAATTATAAAAGGTGGGCTCCACTTTTTTAAAAGCTTGAACCACAAGCTTTGTAGGTTCCAGCCAGCTCTTCGAATGCTTGCGGCTAAGTGTGAACTCATTTGAATCAACGCTCAACTCCTTTGCAGCTCTTTTGCTGTATTCCATTTCCTTGGCTTTAAATTCAGCTCTCCAGCTACTCCGCACTGCCATCCACATGGAGAACCACAGTTGGAAGAAAACATATGCACAGCAACTGGGCTCACTTAAATTTACAACACCAACCTCTGGACAGCCTCTTATGCTGTCCAGATGCCATGCTATATTTGCTCTATCTTCATTCTTTGACTCTCCTAATTAGCTATTTTATTGTTTCTTTTGTCTTCTGAAATCTTTGATGCCTGTTTCTTCATTGTTAATCTCAATCATTGAGCTTAATTTCTATTTCACTGAGAAGCAAGGGACAAACAGAAACCATTCACAGCTCACTCTACTATGGCTACTCACTTACTGCATCTGTGCATGTCAGTTCTTCCTCACTGCTTCTGCAGGAAACGTTCTTTTTGCATATCCAGCATAGAGCAACTCCTCCATCTCTATCCATTTGCCTACTTAGGACATTGTGGCCATCATTCTTCCTTCTGCCTGCTGCATTATCATTATTCTCTTTATATTTCAATTTTATCATCATACACATATGCTATTTTCTCCCCTGTAGAAATAAAAATAAACAGAAGAACAAACCAATTTACTGATCACCTCTTCTAATTATCACCCCATTTAATTCCTTCAATTTACAGCAAAACTCTTTCTATAAGTAATCTCTACTTGTTTGCAATTTCTTTCCTCTTTTCTTTGGAACCCTCATCTTCCATGTATTTCATCCACACATGTTTTAGTTAGCTTTTTAATTACTGTGGTCATAATACCTAAGAAGAACAATTTAGAGGGAGAAAACTCTTTGGAGGTTCATAGTTTCAGAGGTCTCAGTCCATAGATGTCTGACTTCATTGCTCTGGGCCCAAGGTGGGGCAGCATATCATGGCAGAAGGGCCCACAGGAGGAACGCTGCTCATCTCATGCTGGGGTCAGGAAGGAGAGATAGAGAGAGAGAGAAGGAGGAAGAGAGAAAGAAAGTGGCTTCAGAAAAGATGCACCCTTCCAGGGCACAACTCAGTGATCTTCTTCCTTTAGCCACACCTGGTCTGTCTATAGTTAGTCCATTCAAACCTGGATAGACTGATTAGGTTACAGCTTGTCAGAAGCCATTCAAGGAATGCATAAAAGGCTTCTCTTCGGCATTGTAGCCAGGGGAGAGATGGGCGGCACTGGGAACTTTCTGTGGCATTCCACAGTTAGGTAGGCCTAGTGCAACTAACTGCCTGCCTCTTCCGCAATGCTAAGGAAGTTCTTATTGCATCACTGGGAATGGGCACATCTCCATAGGCACTGAGTTAGCTTACCTGTCCCTGCCTTCTTCCTACCTCAGTAAAGAATGTTCTATGGAAGGTCTTTAAAGTTCCCCAATATAAATAAAGCACAAGCGGTGTCCCTTTTGCCATTTTCCAGAAGTCAGAAACCAAATGCTGGAAGTCGGAATCATCTGACTTTGTGAACCCGTCCTACCTCTGCATGTTGAAACTATTTTGTGTTCTGTGGTTATTTGCTGTTTTATTTCTTTTAGCCAGCCCGTTACCAGTCAGAGAATCTCGTCCCCATTGTCCATGTGAGATGGAGACAACAGCTCTCATAAAAAAATCATTTTACCTCTGAATATTTCTTTTTTCTTTTTTTTTTTTTTGGTACTGGGGATTGAACTCAGGGGCACTCGACCTCTGAGCCACATCCCCAGCCCTATTTTGTGTTTTATGTAGAGACAGGGTCTCACTGAGTTGCTTCGTGCCTTGCCATTGCTGAGGCTGGCTTTGAACTCGTGATTCTTCTGTCTCAGCCTCCCTAAGTGCTGGGATTACAAGCGTGAGCCACCGCGCCCGGCTACCTCTGAATATTTCTACATTAACAGGAACTTTTGCAGGACACCAGACCATATCCAAACCATAATAGTTCCTTTCCATGATAACTAGTTTTTTCTAGATCTTTAGAATACACTATGATGCCAGTTCTTGAAACTCAGCCTATTTAATCTGTCAGCACCATTGGATACAGCAAATCCCTCCCCTTTAGGCCTCTAGGAAACCACACCACACTGTCCTGATCACTTGCTACATTACGAGTCACATTTGTTTTCTCCTCAAGTACCCAATTTGTAAACATTAGTTTGTTCACACAGATCAGTTCTCAGGCTTCTCTTTTCTATTTAAACTCATTCTCTAAGTCTTGAGCTCATTATTTTAATGATATTAATATCCCAATGACTTCTGAATGCTTATCATCAGCCAAGACTGATGAGTATTGATTATTCATTAGGGATATAAATTCAACATGTCCCAAACTGATCTCCCCTGAAAACTGGTTGCCTCTGTGCCTTCACCACCTCAGTAAATATCAACACCATTTTTCTAGTTGCTCAGGTGAAAAACCTTGAATTTATCTTTGACTTTTGTACTTCTCACATCTAGTACAGAAGCAAATCAAAATTCATTCAGAAAATGTTTTTGTTGTGTTTTCTTATCTTAGCCACCATTGTGTTTTTGAATGTGTGGGAGAATTTCTTCCTGCTAGCTATTTCTACAATTTTTCTCCCTTTTGTTCTTTTTTCAATTCAGGACACAGAAGGATCCTAGTGAAAAAAATTTTTTTTTCTCATTCAGGGCAAAATCTAAAATTCTATGAATTTCTGTACATCACATTTTAAGTTAATCTTTTACAATTTTCCATCTTGCTTACTCAGTTCCTATCATGCCAACCTCTTGGTCGACCTTCCAAACAAATAATATTAGCCTTGACTTGGGCAGTTTGTACTGGATGTTTCAGATGTCTAGAACCTCTCCCCCCCAGGACATAGACTGCTTGTTCATTTCCTTCAAGTGTATCTCAAATGCAATACTTTTGTCAAGCAATCTCTATTCATCTCTTTCTATCCCAATCCTCTGCTTTATTTCTCCGTGATATATATATTTCCACTTCTTTCTTCTTTCTATTCCAAAATGAATTTCAGGGTACTAGATATTCTAGGTATTTTTTTTCTTTTGTTTCTTAAACTACCAGTGGATAAAATAGGGTCTGGCACATGTAATTACTTAGTAAATGTTTTGTTGAATGCATAGATGGTTGGAGGAGGTTACATTGTGCTATTGAAATAACACTGTTTTCTTCCACCTGGAACTCATTCATTTAATACTAGCCTAGAGCTACATATCAGGGTTATAAACATGAATATTATACATCCCTCAACTTTAAGGAACTCTCATATGAGAGAAGAATGATTCCATTAAGTATAATTACTATAATAGGGTATGGAGAATTCTAGTAAAGAGGAAAATATTTGATGAGATCAACCAAGTCAAGTCTCAAAAAAAATGATAAAACATAAATAAGAGTCTAGAAATACAGGAGAGAAGTAGCATGAACAGGACCCTAGGGTTGAAACAAAACAGACAATAATAGTGACCTAGGGCAGTGGAGGCTTTGAGTATTTTTATGAAACCTTTGTGATAATCCTATTGGCATATGAATACCTTGAAAATTTTGGAATTGAGCATATAAGCCCCAAATATTGAATGTTCAAACCCAGAATATCCCATTTTCTTTCTAGTAAGAAATATTTTAAATCCCCCCAAAATCAGGAAATTCTACCCAATGTATCCTTTCTAAGCTCCCTAGAAATGCTTTACTGAAGAAGTTAATGTTTTTATTAACATGTCCTATATAAATACATTGATATGCATGTATATTTGCTATTTCAAATTCAAAATTGTATGTAAAACTTAAGACAGAATCACTTACAGATGGATCCTTAATAAACATGTTTACATGATGAAGTAAGTGTATGAGAGAGATAATAGAAAGTTTTGTTTCAGTCTCTAAATCAGGACTTAATGCCTATTTCTTACTAAATATTCATCTCCAGTCATGTTTTCATATCATCTCCTACATAATTCAGGGTTGTCAATGTGATGGTATTAGGAGATGAGTCCTTTAAGAAGTGATGAGGTCATGAGGACTACTCCACTGTGAATGGAACCAACATCTTTATAAAAGAGACTTTAGGCAAACTTCAGCCTGGTTTGGCCCTGGTTCCCTCTGCCATGTGAGGATGCAGCAAGAAGGTCTTCATCAGACCAGCCTTGATCTTGCACTTAGTATACAAAACCCTAGGGAAATGAATTTATGTCCCTTGCAAATTAACCATTTTTTTGGTACTGTTACAGTAGCACAAATGGATATACACACTTTCCCCAGATTCTCTCCAATCCAAAATTTGAGTCTGAATCTGTAGTGTGGGGCTAAAAGCATATTTTGCAACTTTCTTATTGATTCCAATATAAAGTTTTAAAACTTGGCTTGGCTTTCAAGTTCTTGGTTTTGTGTGTGTGTGTGTGTGTCTGTGTGTGTGTGTGTGTGTGTGTGTGAGAGAGAGAGAGAGAGAGAGAAAGAGACACAAACTGACAACTGGAGTTGTAAGAGATTTATGCTCTTTATTTCACCTCGCCTTAAAACTAAAGATTACCTGCTACAAAGCCGTCTCCTTTCAATAAACAAAGCTTCACTTCCCAAGGCACATTTGTGTCAGAGACTAGGTTTTATGTCTTGTACGTGTGTGCTTAAGGCCTGTTTTAATAGACTTTGCACATAATAGGTGGCTAATAAAGGCTAATGCTAATGAGAATTTTTTCTAATCTTAATAACTTTTACTTCAAATTACTTTTCTACATGTTAGTTTTCTCTGATTTTAAAAGGATCTATTCCCTTATCCGCGTTTCCTTTCAGAATTTAAATAACTTGACACTAGTCATTGACTGACTCTATTTTTTCACTTTGCAATCTAGCTAAGTCCATATTTCCTTTGGGATCTATTATTCTATGCTTTCTATACCTCTACTGCTATTTTTTGAATCCCCTTCAATTTCTTTATATCTCTAATGATGCTTGAGTGCCTTATCTGGATCAAATCTTTATATGACAAGGATCAAGTCAGATCTCACAAATGGTGCAGACCTTGGTCTTTTTTTTTCACTATCGTATTTTCCTTTGTTCAACAAACATATATTTTGCTCACTACGTGTTTATCACTATTCTAAGAGGTCTACAAATATATATTTGATCCTCAAAACCCCTTCATATTATCACTATTCATATTGCCATTTAAAAATGAGGATTTGAAGCACAGAAAAGTTAAGTGACCTGCTAAAGATCACACAGAAAGTAAGTAATAGAGATGAACTATGAACTCAGACTGATTCCAGAATTCATCACTACACTGATCCCTTTACACTTCTTTTTATACTCTCCTAGTTTCTTCCATTTATTTGTCCTAATATTTCTATTCTTTGTTTCCTTTTTTTGGTGAGGGGGATGGTTGGAAGTTTTAAATTTTATTTTCCTTATTAGATTGGAATTTACACATTCTCTCTCTATACTTTTAATGGATCATTAGAACTTTTAAGATGAATTTTCATGTAGCACATTTTAAAATCAAATAGTATCTTAATTCTCCTTCCTAACAATATAGGACTCTTACAATATTTTAAACTTCATTTTCCATCTTTAAGTTTATTTTTTTTCAGGTTTTTTAGGAGTTTCTTTCATTTCTCATCTTTGGAGACATATTTTATTATTATCCATTGTGATTAGTGTGTCACTTTTATGTTTTTAGTGGGTGTTCACCTGACTACTAGTGGAATGGAACCTATTTTCAGTGTTTAATAGACTTTTGGGTTTCTTCTGGGAATGCTTTATCAATTATTTAATTATATATTTCTCATTGTGACACAGAATTTATTTATTTATCATAGATATTAATGAATTTTAAGAATTACAAATGTCTTAGTTTAAATATCTGGCCATTTCTTACTCCATGTGATGTTATTTTGAGGCACAGAATTTCATTACTTATGTAAGAAAATTTACTAATAATATCCTTATTGTTTGTGTCTGTGAATCTAACTTCATAAAAATTTCTCTCACCATTTATTCAAAAAGCTTTGAAGGTTTGTATTTATAGTTCAATGTGTAGCTAATTTAAAATGTTTGTTGTTATTGAAAATATCAAATACAATTTAAAAAATTATATTTTCTATTTATGTTATGGTCAGTTTCAATAAAATCACCAATTCTAATACCTACTATGTAGATTTTTCTTTTACTATATAGGTAGCCTTAATAAATGTAGATATTGATTTTCTATTTCTTTTGTTCTTACATTTTATTTTCATTTTGATTGCATTATTAGGACTGCTTTGTTACATTGATTTTCCCTTTTTTTTCACCTTTGGATTGATATCACCATTTATTCACCACTAAATATAGTGTTGATTGCAGTCTTTGAAATATAGTTATATTAGTTAGAAGGAAATAAAATTATTTTAATAAAAATCCATATGCTGATTCCCCTGTAGAAAGTGAAATTATGACTCTGGTCACATTCTGTAATAATCAGAGAATTAGTCTGTTTTCTGTTGCCAGTAACACAACATCACGGACAGGATGAGTTATAAACACAAAAGGTTTATCTTGGCTCATTGTTCTGGAGGCCCAAGGTTGAGGGAACATATCTGATGGTGGTCTTCTTTCTGGAAGGTGGTACAGAGCTTTATTGGCAAGACACATGGAGTGCACATGCGTATATGTATCTTCTGTTCTCTCTTTCTCTTCTTATATAGCCACCAGGAAGGATTCAGTCATCTGAGCTTTATTTCAATGACCTTATCTAATCCTTTTCTCTTCCTGAAGATCCCGCCTCTAAACACCATAGTCAGATTATATTTACACCCTCTTAATACCTCCTGATAGGGATTAAATTTCAAATATCAATACATAAACTTTAGAGGATACATTCAAACATATCAAAACCACAACGTTTAGTGTTCTCCAGAGAAAGAGAATCAGTGTGTGTGTGTTAATGCATCTTTATCTATTTATCTATCTATCTATCAATCATCTATCTATCAATCTTATTAGGGGAGCAATTGGCTCATGTGATCATGGAGGTAGAGAATCCTGTAGTAATGATATTCACAGGCTGGAGAACTAGGAAAGCCAGTGGTGTAATTTAGTCTCATCTCAGAATGGGGGGTGGAGAGGAATGGTTTAAATTCTGTTCTGAAGCTGAAAGCCTGAAAACCATTAGAACTTAAGTCTGAAGGTAGAAGATGATGGATGTCTCAGCTCAACAAAAGCAAATTTGCCTTTCTACCTTTTTGCTTTCTTCAGGCCCTCAAAGGATTGCCTGGTGTCCACCTGGAATGGTGAAGATATGAAGATACTCTTCTTTACTCAGCCTAAAAATTCAAATGCTAATTTATTCCAGGCACCGTCACAGACATACTAATTTTGGGGGAATCTCTTAGCCAAGTCATGTTGATGTACAAAATTAACCATCACACCTTGTATTGGTGATAATTATTTACCAATAGATCACCAATCTAGAATTGCTAAGAAATATCATCTAAAAGAGCAGCAGTATGAAAGAATAAAAAACACATTTGGGGGTTGCAGTTGTGGCTCAGTGGTACAGTGCTTGCCTAGCATGTGTGAGGCCCTGGGTTCAATACTCAGCACCACAGAAAAATGACTAAATAAAATAAAGGTATAAAGAAATGTTTAAAAAATAATAATAACCCAAACATATAAAAAATTTGATTAGATATCAGGCACAAAGTCTAATTAAGTTAGGGAAGAAAGATTTGCCTCCTAATTGAATAAGGCTATGTTATTAAAATGATATAATATTGTAATTTTTGGATCTATAAAAATGAGCATTTAAAAAAATTTGTAATAAGTAAGAATTCAGTTTGTCCTCCTAATGTTAATCTGTTCCTGTATTCCAGGGATTAATAAAATTCATTCACTTAGTTTGCCTACAGAGTTCATCATTTGGATTGGATTCAATTTGCTAAAATACTTCTTGGATTTTTGTGTATGTTGTTATCAAAAAACTGCATTTACAGCAGGCCACGGTGGCACATGCCTGTAATCCTAGCATTTTGGGGGGCTGAGACAGGAGAATCGCATGTTCAAAGCCAGCCTCAGCAACAGCGAGGTGCTAAGCAACTCAGTGAGACCCTGTCTCTGCCTAAAACACAAAATGAAGCTGGGGATGTGGCTCAGTGATCTAGTACTCCTGAGTTCAATCCCCAGTACCAAACAAACAAACAAACTGCATTTACTTTTCCTTTTTTTTCGTAGTATTTTTTAAAATTTTTATACTAATAAAAGTGATGTGAAGATGATGCTAGAGGTTTGTCTGCATTTTGTTCTTTTCAAAGAGTCTGCTGTTGAGCTTCTCTAATTTATTTGATGTCTCTGTTTTTGGGCATTAGTTACCATTTCTTATCCTTACTATTTACTTTCCTTAAGTTATTGTTAATTTATTAACCTATTTTCAAACTTTTTTTTTTTTTTTGGTACCGGGGATTGAACTCAGGGGCACTCAACCACTGAGCCACATCCCCAGTCCTATTTTGTGTTTTATGTAGAGACAGGGTCTCACTGAGTTGCTTAGCGCCTTGCCGTTGCTGAGGCTGGCTTTGAACTCGCGATTCTCCTGTCTCAGCCTCCCTAAGTGCTGGGATTACAGGCTTGCGCCACTACACCCGGCTTATTTTCAAACTTTTGATTGTCTATTTTAAAATAACTTTGTCAAAATTTTAAAAATAAACATTTAATACTTTGTTCTAAATACTGTCTTTTTGTACAGTGATATATTTCAATGTTATATACAATCAGTAATTATGAAATCAGAGTAATTAGCATTTATTATTTATTTATGTTGGGAACATTCAAAATCTTCTATACTTGGTCCTTTGGATTATGCAATTAATGTGAACCATAGTTACCCAACTATTGTGCTATTGAACATTAAAGTCACTAGTCCTATTCAAAGTTTCAAAAATTTAGGTTATGATGAAGAAATAGAATCTATGTGGTATCAAGTGTTTGGAACTTGTTAAACTTACCCTAAAACCTTTACATGATCAATGTTCATAAAGTTTTCATGTGTGTTTAAAAACAATGTATTTTTGAAGCTGCTTTTTTCTATGGATTGAATTTTTCTATCAAAACAATTATTTCAAATTCTCATGATGAGAAACTATTTCATGTCAAAGTGTCTCTCTTTTAATTTTGACCTGAAAAATTTTAATTCATTCTTATCCTTGAATGATATTGTAAATATCATTGTATTTACAATGATATTGTAAATAGGTATAAAATTATAGAATGATCATTTCCTTTTGGCACTTTGCAGATTTCAAGCATCCGTTTTTGTTGTTAAGGCAAACTTTCTCCCTGAAACTTTTATTTGCTTACAGGCAATCTGTCTTTTTCTCTATGATTACTTTCAGTTGGCAACTATAGTTTGATGAATTGTGCCCTTTTACTATAAGATGAATACTAAGAAAGTAGTTACTATTTAAAGATGTATACATTGAGAATTATGATAAAATTTGATATGGCCAGTTTTCCTTTATCATATGAATAAAAGTGAAAAACTTTGGGGAACTTTCATGTATTTGATTTTGAAATGACATGTTTTCAATTAGTTGACACATTTCTTTTCTATTATTCTATTCCATAATAAAAGTTGGACAGGAGTGGAAATGACAGCAGTTTCAGATCTGTAATATATCAAAATTAACCATAGGTAAACAGAAATGAGTCCTAACTTATAGAGTGCACATAGAAATATCTCAGACTATTGGCCATAGGCATCCACTTTCTTTAGAGAAAGAAGTTTCTATTATGAAACATAAGAAATAAACCTACATATTTTATACAGTCACTTTCATTTAAAATAATTGCTTAAAATCTTGTTATCCTTAATTTTCAATTAAGTGATAAATATGCTGTCATAGCTGTCATGGCATATAAAAACTATTTATTGATAGGATTTCTGTTTGCTTTTGAATAGGGCTCTTACTATGTTGCCCAGGCTGAGCTTAAACTCCTGGGTTCTACCCAAATAACTGAGACTTACATGCATGTGCATGGGTTAGTGATAGGATTATGTTAAAAAAATTTCAGTTCTTTTTTTTTTTTTTTGGTGCCAGGGATTAAACTCGGCCACTGAGCCACATCCCCAGCTCTGTTTTGTGTTTTATTTAGAGATAGGGTCTCACTGAGTTGCTTAGCGCCTCACTGTTGCTAAAGTTGGCTTTGAACTGGTGATTCTCCTGTCTCAGCCTCCCAAAGTGCTGGGATTACAGGTGTGTGCCACAGTGCCCGGTTATATCAAAATTTCACTAAAATAATATCAAATCTTTCCTTAGCTTTTACATAGTCTCCTATTTACAATAGCAGGGGATAGGATGTGTTTTAAATATCAGAACAGAGAGAATGACAAGAAGTATTGTATATGTGGACTAAAATAAATCTTCAGTAAAGAATAATTACTAATCATATGGGATTTTCATTATCTGTAAATTTGATTTTAAAAGATATTTGGAAAACACTCTGGCAGAATAAATATCTTTGGAACATTATTTAATACTTGGGATTTTTAAAACTAATTTATACAAATTAAAATTACAATGAGATATCACCTTACTCCAATAACAATGGCTACAATAAAAATGACTAAAGATAACAAATCTTGGTAAGGATGTGAAGAAAAGGGAACATTTGTACGCTATTGATAGGAATGTGAAATAGTTCAACTATTATGTAAAATAATATGGAGTTTCCTCAAAAACCTAACAATAGAATTATGATATGATGCAAAATCTCATTATCAGGTATATATCTGAAGGAAATAAATCTACTATGACAAAGAGAAATCTACACTCTCATGTTTATTGGAGTACTATTCATAGTAGCTAATAAATGGAAACAACCAAAGTGTCTATCAAGAGATGACTGGATAAAGAAAATGGCATATATATAACATGCAGTATTATTCAGCCATAAAAAGAAAATATTCCATGTATTTATAATTTTTTAAATGAATCTTAATGTTATGCATAACTAATATTAATTAGTAAAAAAGTGAAAAAGTATAATAGAGTATACATGGACATCATCCTTTTTTATTGGAATTAATTCAATAAAAGTTTGTTGAGCTGGATACAGAGGCACACACCTGTAATTCCAGTGATTCAGGAGGCTGAGACAGGAGGATTGCAAGTTCAACGCCAGCCTCAGGAAGTAAGCAAGACCTTCAGTAAATTAGAAAGAACCTATCTTAGAATAAAATAAAAAGGGCTGGGGTTGTAGCTCAGTGGTGAAGTGCCCTGAGTTCAATCCCCAGTATCAAAATTTAAAAATTAAAAAATAAATAAGTTTGTTAATGAAAGATGTTAAACAATTAAAAACAAGTGATGAAAATGGATAATATTATAATTTATGTCTTCTTGTCCAATATCACACTGTTCTTTAATAACTATATTCATTAAGATTTAAAACAATCTATGATTTTCATATGCACACTAATTTTCTTGAAGGTATTTTAAAAGATTTTATTAACTGTTGCATATCTTTCTAAAACTCAAATGCAAAATTTATTCATGTATGAGTTCTCCTGATTAAACATATTTCCACTATAAAAAAATAAAGATTGCATTCTGCCAGTTACAATGACATTGGTGTATCAGGAGGACATTGTATTAAAAGAAATATTAGGCACAGAAAGACAAACATTTCATGATCTTAATTAGAAGTGGAATATATTGTGTTTTCTTTGGTGTTAAGCTTTTCAATTTCTTTGTGTATTCTGGATATCCATTCCATGTCAGAGTAGTAGCTGGCAAAGATTTTCTTCCATTATGTAAGCTCTCTCTAAACAGACATTTCTCAAAAGAAATTCGAATGGCCAACAAACATATGCAGAAATGTTCCACATCTCTAGCAATTAGGGAAATACAAATCAAAGTACATAGAGATTTCTTTTTACTCCAATCAGAATGGCAATCTTCAAGGATACAAAAAACAATAAATGACAGCAAGGATGTGGGGATGAAGGTACATTCATACATTTTTGGTGGGACTGCAAATTACTAGAACCACTCTGGAATGCTGTATGGAAATTCCTCAGAAAACTAGGAATGGTACCACCATGTGACCCAGATATCCCACTCCTTGGTTTTTATCCCCCAATACTAAAATCAGCATGCTACAGTGATATAGCCATGTCAATTCTTATAGCAGTGCAATTCACAGTAGGCAAGTTATGCAAACAGCCCAGAGGCCCACCAACAGGTGAATGCATAAAGAAACACACACACACACACACACACATACACACACATACACGTGCAATGAAGTTTTTACTGATAAAGAAGAAAGAAATTGTGGCATTTGCTGATAAATGAATGGAAATGGAGAACATCATGCAAAGTGAAATAAGCCAGACTCAGAAAATAAAGGGTCAAATATTTTCTCTTATGTACAGAACCTAGAGCAATGTAAGGAGAGAAAAGCAGGTATTAGATATCATAAAGATATAGGGAAGATCAGGGGAGTAAAAGATGAATGTTCTGGGGGAGGGAGGAGGGACAAGAAAGGGGAGAAAATGTGTAATAAATTTGAAAAATGTATTCTGTGCTCATATATTATTATACCACAGGAATTCCACCTATATCTATATCTCTAAAGCATCAATTAGAAATATAAATAAATAAATAATAAATAAATAATAAATAAATAAGTAAATGGAAGAAATAACAGTAGAGGAGAGAAAGGGGAATGGGGAGGAAGGAGTGGAGGAAAAGCGGAGCCACTGGGGACTGAAATGAACAACTTAAATTCCATGCATGTATAATTACGTCAAAATGAACTCAACTACTATATATAACTATGAAGCACTAAAGCAGTAAAGAATTTTTAAAAATTTTTACAAATTGGAATATAAAAAGTTGATTTTATCAAAGTCAAGAGAGAGTGGGGTAGGTGGGAAGGGTGACTTTGGAAGAGGTCTTTCAATTACTGTAATTTCCAGTTAGGAATAATAAGTTCTGGTGTGCTATGGCATGATATGGTGAACATAATTAACAATAATTCATTATGTGTATCAAATTAGAAGAAAGAATTTGAATGTGCTCCACATAAAGCAATGATAAATTTTCAATGAAAGATAGGTTGAATGCGATTTAAACATTATACAATATGTACAAGTGTTGAAATATCATAGGTTCCTCATTAACATGTATGATTTTTAAGTATTTTATGTATCAAATAAAAATAAATTTAATTTAAATTTGAAAAACTAGTTTAGCTGCGTTAGTTCCATGTTGTTGTTTTTTCATGGGATTTGAGACAATTCTCAATACGTTAAGTGGTACAAAAAGTAGTAATAGCAAATTTTAACCTTAAGTCTAAAAGTGTTCATTCTTTATTAAGTTTTCTAGAGAATAGAGAATTCAGTCTTTGGATAAATTCCAAAGAATTTATCCCCCATACATACTGTTTTTGCTTAACTTTATTTCTTTTTAAATAATTTTCTTGAGTTTCATGGGCCAGTGGTGAAGATATTAGCCACATGTGGCTAAATTTAAAATTTCAATTATCTGACATAAACTTAAAATTCACTTCTTCTTTCACACCATCCACTTTTTAAAGTGTTCAATAGCCATACATGGCTACTGGTTACTGTACTAAACAGTGTAGAAAAATATTTTTGTCATTGCTAAACCTTCATATTAGTTAACTTTCTATTGCTGTGACAAAATCCCTGAGATATTCAACTTATAATAATAAAAAGTTTATTTTGGCTCACACTTCAGAGGTTTCAGTCTGTGCTTTCTAGACCCCCTTTGGGCCAATTCCATCATAAGGCATAGTCCATCATGGTAGAAGTATATGGTAGAGGATGTGCTCACTTCATGGCATACAGGAAAGCCAAGAGGGCAAGGAAAGAAAGTGCTAGAGTTCCAATACCCCCTTCTAGGAAATGTACCCAATGACCTAAGTTCTTCCAGCATGCTCCAGCTCCTAAAGTTTTTATCACCTTCTAATTATACCATGGGCTGGAGGTCAAGCCTTCATCACACGGGCTTTTGAGGGACATTCAAGTTCCAAATTAGAGGAAATTGGGCATCCTCTCTGTAGACATGAGAGTCTTTATGAGAAATTAACCGATTATACTTTCCATTGAGACTATACCTCTGATAGATACAGAAACTATTAGATAAATTAATAATGAAAATATACAATTTGATCGGCAGCCTTATTTTAATAAAATATTTTATCAAGAGAGTGATGGATTAAACAGAAATTAAACTTTTTAATTTCCTCACTGACTGCCTCACATCATGTGATTCCAATCTTAGGTAAAATAGTTCTTTTAAATCCAGACAACTCATTTTTTATTCATTTTCATATTAATCTAGAGTTTGTCAATTTTGACACATTGACTGTTTTAGTCAGCTGTGTCACTGCTGTGACTAAAAGACATGACAAGAACAATTTTAGAGAAGGAAAAGTTTTGGGGGAGCTCATGGTCTCAGTCCATATACAGCAGGGTCCATCCTCCAGGCTCTAGTTGTGACAGAACATAATGATGAAAGAATGTGGTGGAGGAAAGCAACCACAATGATCAGGCAACAGAGAGAGAGAGACTCCACTGGACAGATACCAAATACATGCCTCAAAGGCACACCTCCAATGACCCACCTCTTCCAGCCACATCCTAACTGCCTTCAGTTACCACTCAGTTAATCCTAGCAGAGGATTAATTCACTGATTGGGTTAAGTCTCTCATAACTTAATCATTTCTCTACTAAACCTTCTTGCACTGTCTTACACATGAGCTTTTGGGGAACAGGTATCTAACTCATGACACTGCTACACATTTTGTGGAACATACAGTTTCTTTAAAGCTATATTCTATGGCAATAATTATTTCTTTTTGAACAGTAGAAGCAAGAAAAAGAATTTTATGATTTCTTTAAATTCTTATTATGTATGTGGTAGGGAAGATCTAGGATATGGAACACTATTGCATAATTTAATAAAGCTTTTTGTTAGTGAAGTGTTAAGAAATCTTTCCTTTTATGTTACTCATATTACTATTTATTTGACATTTCTCTGTTTGGAAGCTCTTATTTTTACACTTTTACCCACTTCTTCAATGAGAGGATTAAATTTTTTCTTTTTCTTTTTTCCCAATCATGACAGCCACTTGACAAAAATGTTAAGGTTAGCCTGTTTACTGCATAACACAGATCCATGTTTCTCTACCAATGTTCTTTACATCCTTTCCATATCAGAAACCTCTGTGGTGCATTAACTGGAGGCATTTTAGCTTCTTAGTCCATACATAAACTATAAATCTATATATCTTTGGTTGTTGTAGTATCACACACATGCAGGCAGAAAACTCTGCATGAGGATAACTGACTGCCATGAAATGAATGGACCTGTCTTTCAGGGAGAAACGTAGTGAATTAAGTAATTAAAAAATAAACATACATAAGTAAGTAAATAAATATACCACTACACTGAATTCTTCAACTATTAAGTGCTGCTAATTCTGTATAACTCAGACATTAATACAGTATGGAAAGTGATATGTGACTTAAAAATATAATTCATGGATTGGGGTTGTGGCTCAGTGGTAGATCGCTTGCCTAGCACGTGTGAAGTTCTTGGTTCGAGCTTCAGCACCACATAAAAATAAATAAATAAAATAAAGATATTGTGTCTATCTATAACTAAAAATATTTAAAAAATATATAATTCATGTTTTCATGTATGTTAAAATAATTTTATTATAAATGAACAGATTATTAGATGGACTTTCCTCAGACATCTCAAAATGTATTCTATTCCATAGAAATGTGAATGATATATACTTCCATATGCATTGAAGCACATATCAAATCCCAGCTACTCAGAAGACTGAGGCAGGAGGAACACAAGTTCAAGGTCAATCTGGGCAATTTGGTGAGACCCATCACAAAATTTAAAAGAAAGTCTTGAGATATGACTCAGTGGTAAAGCACTTGCCTAGGATCCATGGTGCCCTGGGTTCCACTACCAGTACCAAAATAAAAAAAAATAATATACACAAAAATTTAGCAATAAGTGTTTGGTCGTAACATAATTTATAATTTGAAAATGAATAGAAGGAATATGAATAAAAATAAATAAACATAGTGAACATATAAATATGTATGAAATGGAAAAATATGGATTTTGTTAAAGGCTTATAAGAAATTAAAAATTATTAAATAAATATATCATGTACTAAGGTAGGAAGATTTTTACATTGTGTCCAATTGAGCCTATATATCCAAGGAAATTTCAATTAAATTACATGTTTTTTCATTTAATTGGACTTCTCATATAATTTGACAGTTGAAACATTCATGTCAAAGAATAAAGGATCTAAAGAGTTAATTGGCTTTTGAAGAAGGTAGTGTACTTTCATGGGCTTACTCTACCAAATATTCAGCCTAGGCTCAATTAACTATCTCAAATAAAATTTTAAAAAGCATTCTTTTTGTTCTTTGAGACAAAATAAATGTCAAAAGAATGATGGTACAAAATTAATATCAGGAGTTAAATGTTAAGACAGTAGATAGATTGTATTTACATAGGAGGAATCTTTCTGTGCAGAAGTTTGCAAATTTATTAAAAACCATTGTGTGTATGCTTGAAGAATCAGAGTGATCCACTCTCTTCTGTCTTATGCCACTGTTGTCAGAAGTGGGATAAAGTGGACCTTGCCAAGACAAAGTTTTGCCCATGTGAGATTAGTCATAGAGAATAATAATAGTAACTAATAATAAAATAGATCATTTATAATCATGTGCTATAATAAAATTGGCAGTATTTATATTTTTGTCCTTTGGGGTCGTTGATAAGTAAAATAAAGGTTACTGTCATACCACAACAGTCTATCTGATAACAAAGATTACTACTAAATGATTGAAAGGTGGGTAATGTATATAGCATTGCTACACTGGACAAAGGGATGATTCCCATCTCAAGCAGGACAGAATGTGAAGGCAGAGATTTATTTCATCATGGTGCTTGGAATGACACAAAATTTAAAATGTATGAAGGATTTATTTCTGAAATTTTCCATTTAATATTTTCAGCCTGTGATGTACTATAGATAATTAACATCATGGAAAAGAAAAGCACTGACAGGGACACTACTCTATATGAATATATAAAATATACCAGTAAAGTTATCCCTTGGTTTCCGTGGTGAATTGGTTCCAAGAACCCCCAGTAATTTGCTGATGCTCAAATCCTGTATGTAATAATAACACAGTATTTGCATGTAACCTACACATGCCATCTGGATATTTTAATCCATCGTTGGGTGTATCCACAAATGTGGAACTCATTAATAAAATGGGCTGACTGTGTGTGTGTGTGTGTGTGTGTGTGTATAACTACATATTCATGTAATATTTACAATTTCCATCAAGGCAGGTGTTATCATTATAACCATGTTTTACAATGAGGCTGAGAAGATGGATTAAAACTCAGTCTTTTTCTAGAGTCTTGAACATCTAACCATTGCTTCTCAAATAAGGAGTCTTCTGAGTGAAAATGTAGTTGAATTGCTTGTATCTTCATGATCAGTGCTATGAAACTATAAGGACTACTTTGAAATTGTGCAGCTTTTATCCATAATAATCCATGCATCCATGTTTTTGCATAATTATTCAAATATTTTTAGAGTGCCTGTCATTCATAATATTCCTTTCACTGCAGCTTATTTTAAATTTCCTAATCATGGCCATGCATATTGACTGAACTCATTGCTGAGTTCATTTTTCCAAAGTGACCAGACCATGACAGCTCTCAACTGACTGATTAAGAAAAACTTCATTTGTGTTTGTGTCCTTAAATGTTAAAAAAGGAATAATAGGAAGTGATATGTGAATTCAGTACATGATTTAAACATTATTGAGTATAACTGACAAAATTAAGATTTTAAAAAAATAAATATATTTGTGTATGTATGTGTATGTGTGTGTTCACATCTGTTTGCACATGCCATTATACACCCAAGAATAAAGCAAATTTGGACATACTGCAATTGGCTTTCTTTCTTACTCTATTCTCTTAAGTTCCTGTCGTAAGTTCTTGTCTATTAGAAAGAGAGTTGGAGAAATATCAAGGAAATATCATGGCTTCTGCAAGAAGCAGCAGGATACCTCATTTTTGTGTGTGTGTGTATGTGCTGGAAAGCACAAGTTAAAATTTTTTAACCTTTGTAAATGAAGGTAACTTTCACTACTTATGCTAGAACTATATTTTCTTAATTTCTAGTGAAGTCTATACAGAACTTCATTTTCCTTTGATCAGCTGTTGGAGATAATGGAAATCTAATTAACCAGCACATATAAAACTTCAATTTTCAATTTTATTAAAGGCCAGAAGTTATCTAAAGACTTTCTATACGATTGAAAGGAAATTTAATAAAACAAAATAATGACCTTTACTTAATCAAAGTTTAAAGGAAGACGCAAGACATCAGTAGAATCTTCTGAGCAACATTGACAGAGGTGGTTTATGAGGAGCAAGTTAGAAGCAGGACACAGGAACAGCCACCATGAGGAGCTGAGAAGAAGAGATGGGGGAAAGAAAAGGGACAGAAGCTTGTGTACTGCGCATAGAGTGATCCAGAAATGAGGAGAATTGTCATATGACCTGTACTAGGGAGTGCAGGGTGATTTTGCTACCATCAGGATCCCTGTTTAAAAGGTAAGTGATAGAAAGTGAAGGCTACCTCCTTATTACAAAAGGATGGACAGCTGCAGCATCCTGATGCAATTGCTGTACTTACTGAAAGTACAGCAATTTGGCAAAAGAATCAAAATGCCCAACAAGAGACGAGTGGATAAACAAAATTTGTTATGTATATACAAGTACATTGTTCAGTCATAGAAAAGAATGAGACTGTGAACCATGCTACATGATATATGAACGCTGGCATACGTTAATTTCCCATTACAGCAACCAGATACCTGAGCTAGTCAACTCAAAAAGAGGAAAGATTTGTTTTATTCAGTTTTGGAGGTTTGAGTCTGTGGTCGTTTGGCCCTTTACTTTGGGGCCTGGGGTGACTCAGCACATTGTCATCGGAGCAAATGGCAGAAGCAGAGCAGAAGCAGCCGTTCACCTCAAAGTGCCTGGAAAGAAAACAAGGAGGAAGAGAAAGGGGCTGGGGGTCTCAATATAATTTCAAGGGCAAACAATCAATGACTTAACTTCCTCTCACTAGGCTCTGCCTCTTAAAGGTTCCACAACTTCCCCAAAACACCTTGATCTGGAAACCAAGGCTCCCTCACATGGACCTTTGGGCAACACTTTAGAATCAAATGATAGCACTTTGTAACATTAGGTAAAATGAGCCAGACACAAAAGGACATTGTGTGACTCCACTTATATGAGGGATCTAGAACAGGTATATTGATAGATGCGGAAAGTATACTAGAGATTTCCAGGGGCTGAGGAGGAAAGGAAGAATTATTATTCAATAGGTACAGAATTTTGGTTTAGGATGATGTAAAGTTATAGAAATAGATAGCTGCTGGTTATGCAACACTGGGAATGTACCTAATGCCATAGAATGTTCTACTAAAGCTGGTTTAAAATGTTAAACTATAGGTTTTTACCCTAATTTTTAAAAACAAGGGAGTTCTAGGGAGAAAACAGGATAGGATAACATTATAGGATACCTATAGAAAGCTCATATTGCTTTCTGAGATTAATAATGTTTTAGAATTCTGTTATCTTCAGTGAATCAAAATATTCTATTTATTTTTCTTCCTATAATTACTATTTTATCAGTATATATAAAAGTTTTCAATTTAACTAATTTCCTCATGAAAGAGAGCTAGCAAAAATCTGTCCCTTAGCTGGGTGCGATGGCGCAAGCCTGTACCAGCATTTAGGGAGGCTGAGACAGGAGAATTGCGAGTTCAAAGCCAGCCTCAGCAACGGCCAGGCGCTAAGCAACTCAGTGAGACCCTGTCTCTACACAAAACACAAAATAGGGCTGGGGATGTGGCTCAGTGGTTGAATGCCCCTGAGTTCAATCTCCAGTACCAAAAAAACAAATAAATAAAATAAATCTGTACCTTAATAGCAGAAACCTTGACCACATGACCCCGTGGAGGCTTATTTGCAAGCTTTACCCACAGTTCTTCATGAGCTTCTGACTAGTTTCAGGATCAGGACAGAGAATGCATGAACTTATGGAAAGACAATGGGCAGCATGTCTATGCATAACAAGCCAGGAGGGCACAGAGTAGAAAAAGTCTCATGAGATACAATGGGATCATATTTTGTCTTATACCCTGAGATGGAAAGAAGATTTATTTTCTTCTTTGTGAGTAAGTGAATGATTTTTGATTAGACACTCTCAGGTTCATTAATACCTGCTGCCATAGCTGTATCCTAAGCTGGACATCACGAATCTTGCATATATCTACATTTCCAACTTGTTTTTAGTTTACAGCACATGGCATGTGCTAGTTTTGTCTATTATAGTTTTGTTACTCTAAATTTTTGAAAATAATTACTATGTTTTGCCTTAAATTTATAAAAACAAGTGTGTTTGAATTATTCATTTAATACTTTCCATCAACTTGAAATATTTTAATGAAAATTCATGGAAATTTGGAATGTTCTAATATTTAATTTTGGAAAAGGCTTATATGAAAAAAGGTTTTCTATGGAATTTGCTATTCTGCAACTTGGACCTAGTGAATCAAGCGCTTATAGAATGTTTCTATTTTTTTGAATTGTGTTCTTTTATAGAGTTCTTTTATTTATCAATTGTTTACCAGAAGCAAAAATAGATACCTTATCCTATCTCCTTCGACATAACTGCATTATAGCAAATATTTTCACTGTATGAAAAGTCTGCTTTTTTTGAAGGGAGTAAACTCATTTTGTGAAAATTAACAGTTTAAAACAAAGTCTCTAAAATTGCTTTTAGGTTGAAAGAAACTAAAATTGCTTGGTGATCTGAAATTTAGCAGCCTGAAATATTTTTTCAACACTGAAGCATTTCATGGGTTTTCCAAAAGATACTCTACTAAAACTCATATTCAAAGTTTTTTTTCTAGTAATATTAATAAATTTATTCATAAAATTTACCTTCACTTGTGAATTTGTACATTATACAAAGAGGAAAAAAGACTTTCTTTCAGAAAACTCACTGCAATGGAAAGATCAGAGTAATAAAACAAGGATGGTGAAATTCAAGTCAAATCAATTCTTTTCTCTAATTCTTCCTGGAGATTTCCAAGTGTTCTTATTTTTTATATTTTTATTGTTGGTTGTGTGTTTTCACTTTAAAACTTTTCAGACATCCTTCTGTAGCAAATTTCTAAGGTCTGTAAATTCATAGCAAATATGCTGTGAGCCCTAGCATTTCAAATCAGTCTTCTTGTAAGTTGTTGCTATTGATTGATTTGGAGAGGAGGGTTTTTATTATCTCTAACAAAGAGACTTTTACCTCTTCTGTGAAGTCGATGAACCTGTCAAGGTGTTAAAGTACTGTTTTGAATTTTAGTTTTTCTTTGTTACCGAAGAAAGCATTTTTACTAAATATGAAAACAGCCATTTGATGCTGTATAGAAATGAGTTTCCAAAAAGCCTGCAGAATGAATCTGCACAAGTTTTAGGACTATTAAGAAACACAATAACACTTAATGATGTCTTATTTCATAGTTAAAATCCTCATTCTCAAATCAGCTTCATCCTACTGGACTTAATGATTATCATAGAAGTGGTCATGATACAGCATCTTATATCTATGAAATTTTTATCTCCTTAAAGGCAAAAACAGTATTTCATGAGTCTTTTTGCCCTTTCACCATAGCCAATGATCTCCAGCCTAGCTCAGTTCTCTGTAGATGGTTAGTTAATAATTAAAGATTTAATTCATAATGCTGCTGAGGGCTGCCAGAGTCTATCCCCTTGGCAACTAGGAATGTGTATCATATAAAGAAGTGCTGTAAGATACATTACTATGTATTTTATCCAGCCCCCAAACTATTTATGTTAATCAGCAAATAGCTATTGCTTGGTATTTGTATTGAATTTGAATACTCTAGAAAGGATAGATAGTCTAATCTCTAGTTTTCCCTAGTAATCACTAGTGCCTCTTTATAAAAAAAGGAAGCAGAAAGTTCATGAAGTCATGAAATCATGATCTTCATTTTTCAATTGACTTTCAAAAGAGAGGCTTCTCCAGTACACTGCGATCCAAATTGAGATGCTCTTTTAGATTGCTCACCTCCAGCTAGCGTGGTGGCACAAGCCTGTAATCCCAGCACTTAGGGAGGCTGAGACAGGAGAATCGCGAGTTCAAAGTTTTGCTTGCTAAGCAACTCAGTGAGACCCTGTCTCTACGTAAAACACAAAATAGGGCTGGAGATGTGGCTCAGTGGTCGAGTGCCCCTGAGTTCAATCTCTAGTACCAAAAAAAAAAAAAAAAAAAAGATTGCTCACCTCCATTACAAAAGGATCCTTCATTCTTTCAGTCCTTCCTTCTTGTTCTTTCTCTCTCCCTTTTTGCCTTCATCTTCTGTTTTTCCTGTGGAACTAGGGAACTTTCTCTCTTTGCACTCCTCATTCAAAGGAAGTATGTATGTGTGTGAATGCAATATTAAAAATTTATTGAATGTTCTCTGCTTCCCAGAAGTATTTGTACTTTAAAAATATGGCAAAGGGATATGCCCTTAATGAAACTTAAATGTGTCTGATACTGAGGACAATACTTTATAAACTAATGTTGCATCAAAATCTTGCATCATTCCTGTGAAGAAACAAAATCCTTAAAATGTTAATTCCAAAGTCACACAGTTAAATATGGTAAAGACTTGGAACTTGAACTAAATTTATCCCAGGGGTAATGTATTGTATGGCTCCTATAGTCGCAATTGGAAACTAGTTTAAAGCCAGATACAATGAACTTTTGTGGTGTTCCAACTTAAAGAATCAGGGGCATATTTGCATGAGTTTTTCATCATCTTTGATGTATGGCATGAAATCTAATATATGAATTTCAGTTTTTCTATCTTGCCCTTAATACATTACAAAAGTCTATTTTTCTTAATGTTATCTTTCACCTAGAATAAAACTGCTTTATATAGTATTAAAAATTCAGCCTTCAATTTGGGCAGGTTTGTTTTTTCTTTTTGAGTGAGTTTTTCAATATACAAATAATTTCTCAGTAAAAATATTATTTAACAAGTCAAATTAAAGGGATAGCTTGCTGCCTTCTTATTTTGCTACTTACTAGCCCTGTGCCCCCATGTCCCTCTGAGTCAGAGATTTCTCATCTATATAATTAGAATACTAATATGTACCACATATGGTTTTAGAGGATTTTGACTGGGATAGCCTACTGGCCCTTAGTAAATGACAGTTCCTTCCCCTTCTCTCTTTGTCTCGAGTACTTCCAGTAAGTATGCATCTGTAAAACATCAGATATGTCACACAACAATATGAATAAATACAATTTCTATAAAATTTTATAGTCTATTTACACATATTCTCTACACAAGAGAAATGAAAAGTAGTTGAATATTTTACCAATAAGATGAGAATCAAGCATAATAGGAGATTTTTTTTCCCTTGAGATTTTTTTTCCATTTGTATTACATATTCACTTGTTTATTGAACAGATGTAAAGTCTTGGAAAATATTCTCATGGTCATTTAGGTATACGTTTTCCCATCCTTGCACTTCTTAATTATTTCTTTTGCTTATTTCTAGTGACTGCGGAATCAATGGGAACAAAGAGGAAATCAGCTCTTCAGGGTAAAGGATCCAAAAAGAAGGCACTACAAGAAGCTCTTTCTGTTGTAGCTTTCAGTGTTCTCAGCTTTTTCCATGTGGAAAAATGGAAAGAAAGGAAGTCACCCATAAATGCATTAAATAAATTAGCATGATGGTTACAGAAACTTCAGAAAGGAGAGAGGAAGCCTATGTACTCTCTATACTTTAGGTATTTTGTCTTCTTTATTCCATTGCTGACAACCACATTACCATCATCCTTCTTATTAGTTCTGTAATTGTTTACTGTCCACTTTGACATAGTAGGCACTAAGATTAGCGTCACATATATTTTCTTACTTGATCCCCAAAACACCATGATCTAAGTACTTTTGTTAAATCTCAGACAATCTGTAATTGAAGAAATTGAGACTTAGAGTGGTTAAGCTGCCTGCCTGAGGTCACACAGATAAAACAGAATTTAGAGGCAATTCTGTCTGAATACATAATCTGCGTGCTAAATCGCCATCCTTACACAGTTTTAAAATCTAGACAATGCAAACAAAAATTACATTTCAATCAATCTTTTATTTGTAGTTTAGAATATTGATCCAATGGGACTATCTTTCCAGGATTTCTGAAGTAAGAAAGCAAGTATATTGTTTAGGTGTTAAACAGGAAACATATCACATGAGGGCACTTGAACATCGCAAAGAAGTATTTAAAATCAAGCAGGAGAACAAAATCAGATTCATAGTGCACTGATCTAAGCTTGATTCCTTAAACAATTAACTTACCTCATTTTGGCTTCAGTTTTTCTTTGGTAGAATAAATAGATAAGGGTCAAATAACTGTTTAGAAACTCCCTTTAACCTTATATGCTTTTATGTATGTCTCTCACATATCACAAAATTAACTCAAAGTACACAGTTTTGTGATTTTCAACATATCCACAGAGTTATGCAACCATCATCAATATATCTAATTTAATATTTCCATCATGCTATTATTGGTTACAATCATTCCGCTCTTCCTTCAGCCCTTGGTAAATATCAGCCCATTTCCTATCTCTATGGATTTACCGTTTCTGGATATTTCATTAAAATGGGATCATTTAACATGTCATATATTATGATTGTGTTCTTTTCATTTAGCAAATATTTACAAAGTTCATCTATATCATTTTATGTATCAGTACTATATTCTTTTTACTGCCAAATATATTTATTTATGTATTCACCAGTGATGGGTTTTAAAGGTGTTTCAATAGCTTGGTTATTATGAGTAATGCTGCTGTGGACATTTGTGTACAAGATTCCTGGGAATATGTGTTTTTATTTCTTTCAAATGTATATCTAGGATTGGAATTGCTATGTCACTTGGGAACTTTATTTTTAATGTTATGAAGAGCTGCCTTTTGTCCATAGTTACTGGGCCATTTACATGCCCATCTACCATGAATGAACTCTCTCCATACCTTCCTGACATTTGTTGTCTGCCATCTTTATTTCAGACATATTTCTGCATATGAAAAATAACATCTCATTGTGAGTTTGATTTGAATTTCCATAATGCAAACTCTGAGCATCATTTTGTATACTAATTGAACATTTTCATAATTTCTTTTGAGAAAGTATTTTCTTATTTTTAAAAAGCTTTGTCTAAATTATTTTTCTATTTTTATTTATTTGTCTTTTAGTTGTTGAGTTGCAAAACATCTTTATATATTGTGGACACAAGTCTCTTTTAAGGCATAGGATTTTTTAATTCTAAGTTTATAAATTCTGTAGGCTGCCTTTTCAATTCCTTGATGGTGTCCTCTGCAACATAAAAGCTTTTAATTTTTGTGAAGATGATTTATTGACATTTTATTTGTCACTCATTTTTCTGGTGTCACATTTAAGAAACTATTGCCTTACTCAACATCACAAAGACTTATTCACATGGTTTCTTCTAGGAGTTTTACCAGTTTAGTTCTTATGTTTATGTCTTTGATCTATTCTGTATGCTAATGTGCATATAATATGAGGTAGGTGTTCAAATTTTTTCTTTCACATGCATATAGCTGATTGTCCAGCACCATTTGTTGAAATTCAGACTTTTTTTTCCACCACGGAGTTGTCTTGGCACTCATTAAAAACCAATTAACTATAACTTTCCCTGTTGATTTCTGGAGTTTTAGTTCTATTCCATTTCTTTATGTGTCTATCTTTGTGCCAGTACCACACTTAAAATGAGACAAAGTTTAAAGGCTCACTAAGCAAGGACTGCCGCACAATCAATCAGTCATTAAAAACAATAAAGCTGCATTGGGTTGCTCTACACCACCTGATAGAGAAGCTCACTTCTCAGTGATTGTTGCCTGTTAATTAGTCTCATGGTGGGTACAAATTAAATTAATGTATCACTGAAGTTCCTAAATAATGGATACTCAAAGACCTGAAGAATTACTTGCAAATAGTCAAATAGTCGATTTGTTCTTTTGGGGGAACACCAAGGGTCTAACTGTGTCATTCAAAAGGGACACATGAGTGTTACATTTATTTGGAATGAAAAAAGCTGGAAAATCACTATGTGCAAGAGATCTTGTAAGAAAGCAGTTGCTATGGCAACTGTGGCCTCATAGACTGCATGAAATGGGAGAACTTGCTTTAGCATAATCATGCAGTCTTTTGATGTGCATCCATCCCTAGGACAGACAAAAATCCATGTAACTTGTCTATACAAAGAAAAGTATCTTAATTAGAAAGGAATATTTTTAATATATGCTTATTAAAGTTTGAGTATTAGAAGTTGATGTGAAATTGTCTTTGTAGTTACCCTTTCAGAGACTTTTTAAAAAACATTCCATGTAAAAAGCTAAATATAATCATTGCTGTGATGTGAATGCCAATAATAGAGAATATGACTATGTGGCATGATTCTTCTACAGGATGATAAAACTGGTACCTTTGGCTTTTCAAATAAATCAAATCAAATTCAATTAACTAAATTTTGTTACAATTGTTAATTGAATTGATATTAGGCTTTCTTTACTTTCCATTTTGAATTTTTTTTAGAGATTTTCAAATTCAAAGTTTAATTACAGAAAGAGTACAACATCTTTTTTTTCTCTAAATGGGTTATTAATAGTAAAGTTGACTATTTAAAACAAATACTAGTGTGTACCTTTATCTCTGGCCTTTCTCATTTTGAAGGGAAAGAAGGTTTCTTTCTTCACAGAGAGAATGAGCTTTTAAAATCCCAGCTTCTAGACAGCAGGTGCACATTATTCGCAAATGACTGTGTGTGGACTATAACCTTATAATTGTTCTGCTGAAAGATATTTTTTGTCACTTGTTAGCAACAGAGTGGGTAAAGAGTGCACCTCCTTTTGGTGTTTATGCCTTCTGACATCTTGCAATATATTTTGCAGACAGAAGGAGCTTTTGATAGGACTGTGAAATTTTCCTTTTTTTAGTGGAACTCAAATAAGAATAAAAACCTCTTTGCTCTGATTTAGAGGCCTAGGGATTTAACCTCTGCTCTGCCATAGACAATGACACTAAATAAACCATCTGCATTACTGAATATTATATTTGAAACCTAAAATTGATACCTGAATCCTCTAACAGAAATGCTGTGTACTGTAAAATGGCATTTAGCCTCATAAAATAGACTTTCTATTAAGATTAAGCTTATATTAGGTTTAAATAGTATTACTTTATACTATTAGTATAGCTCATCATAAATACTCCAAGATGAGTCCTATCATTCTAAACTATTTAAAGTAGTAAAAATTAAGCTCAGTATTATTTTTGCCTCATCATCCCAGCAAGAAACACACTAGTTGATTTATAAACCAGTAGAGAGAAAAGCCAGTAACATCATCTTGAAAAAATTCGATTAAATCTTAATGTTCCAGCTCTGCAAATAACTGCTTCATTCTGCCCCCTAATAGCTTCCTGGAATGAAAAATAAAGCCAGGGTAAAACAAGAGAGAACATGGAGTGTCCTTAACCAGCCAGGCAGGACATCTGGGTCTACATCCTGACTCAAGCCCACCCTCCATCCTTCTTTATGTTTTCCCTCCCATGGAAACACACACACACACACACACACACACACACACTCATAAAAGAGATGCATAGCTTTCCCACTCTCCTCTATTTTTGCTTCTGTCCTGTGAGTCTGCAGTATCAGACTTTAATTTGCACAGTGCTATTTTACCCACCCCTCAATCAAGCTGTATCTTGGCCTTTGTGAAAGTAGCCCAGAGGCTGGCAGGTGGCTCAGTGAGAGTTGCAGATGTGCTTCTGTATTTTTTAAATGTGTCCCTCCATTCACTGTCCTATTCCTTCTTCTTATTATGAGCTGACTGTAATTTTCAATCTGTTCTCAGGATTTCATTTTAGACTTTATTCAGCTATAGCAGGACTCTCTGAAACTCCCCATATGTAACAAAGTAGGGGTGAATTAAAACTCCGTCTCCAAACCCTTGCAATGACAGGCTTGTGAATAGAACAGAAAGTGAGTATAATTTCCTGGAACCCAGCCTACTTCTTAATGCCACAGCATGAAAAATCAACTTCCTCCTGAAATGACACTTCTCAATATTTTTTATTCAGTTTTTTTCTATTTTTTAGAAATAAGAAAAATAAAATGCATGATAATATGTCCATGCCAACAGGAAAACGAATCTGTAATTCTTTTGTTTTTAATTATGGAAATAAAATAGTAGAGGTTATTCTCTACTTGGGTCTATCAAATGTGTTTTCCACTTAGTCTTTCCTTGATTACCATAAGCAATTAGATATTTCGGCACTTGGTACCTTGTTAATTCTTGTTAATTCTCAGAGTATGCTATGTTTACCTCTAATGAACATTTCTTATTTGTACTATAATCAAGGATTATCATTTCCTATCTTCCTTTGTAAATGTGAATTCATTGAAAGCAGGACATAGGTCTAGTTGCTTTCTCCATCTCAGGATATGACTCTGTTTGGCACACTAAGAACCACATTGATAGAACCAGAATGAATGAAGGATTGAATGAATGAACAAAACAAGACTCTGATGCTTTGGTTCCACCTCCTATCTTCTAAGAAATTAATGTCATTTGAGTAATAAGAAACAATTCTTGTATTTCTACAGCCATTTGGAGTAATTCCTTCACTCTATTAACTTTCTGTTCTAAAGATCTATTGAAACTTGTTTGGAATCAAGATATTCACCTCTCTGTCCTTTTCCTTCTTGATCTGTAGAATGACCAACTCAGCTGGGAAGCCCACCTGATGCACATAGAGCTTGAGACATGATCCATCTTCAAATAGAAAACAAGTCCCAAGGGCTTGTTTGACTTACTTTTCTGCAAAGTGACTTAAGGCTAATCAGAGGGATTTCTTTCTTTCATGAAAGTCCTCTTATAGCAAAAATTCTAGACCTTCCAAATAGTAGTTCTTGAAGTCCCTCCTAAGTTCAAGTATAAGACACATTTATCATATGCTTATTGATATCTTTACTATTTAGAAAACTAGTAACCATATCATACTGCAAATCTACATCCTTGACTTGATCTAGTTCCATCATTCTTCCTCCCTGCCCACATGATTACAGTCATATTTTTTTCTGTTTCTTAAAGATAAGATGACTCTCTCACTTTATAAACTTCATTTTCCCTTTTCACTCATTTCTTTTTTCCATGGTTTTCTCTGCTGTTTTCTTGTTGTCTTTCAGATTTGTATTTAAGTCAATGCTTCTAGAAATGACTTCTGTTATGGCTCAAATTTCGTCATTTAATCACTCTAAATTATTCTTTTAAAAATGTTCATAGCATTTACTACCATATAATATTTGCTAATTTATTAACTACCTCCTTCTTATCCCTCATAATCCAAGCGATGTGGAGGAAACCATTGTTCTTATTTGTGTTTTCTTTGCTAGGAGAGTTATCTGCTTTCTAAGACATACTTAAATGTTGTCAAGTGGGGGAAAACACTATCTCTGGAAATTACTTCATCCTTAATATTATGGATCTCCTGATTTTCACTATCTAGGACAGAATGGGACAGAGAGTCCTGAAAGAAAGATGAGGGGTGAAATAAGTCTGCAATTCATAGGACAGATATATATTCTGTGATATTTGCAGACTAGATATGATTAGTGAGCTTTGGAAAGTGAACTAGAGGAAAGGTGAATAGGGATCTACAATAAACCTTCTGTTGCCTGACTGTGGGCAGAGTTACCAACCATGCAGTTTGAGATGCTGGGGTCAAATGCTTTTAAAATGTGATAGCAACAGCAGGTGCAATAAAATGGTTTTTAGAGCACTTGATTTATGTGGTTACATTATTTTGGGATATAATTTTCCTTTAAGTTAGAAGATGTGACCATGTTGTCCCTAAAGCTACTTTGATCTTTCACTGCTACTTAGCTTTTCATATATGTGGCTCTGAAGAGGTGGTGAGTAAAGACAGGAAGATTTTATATCCCTCAAGATAATTGTCACAGCACTCGATTGTTCCATAGCGGATGCTCAGTCAACTACATTGACTTGGAAATGTCTTATGTCACTTGTGTAGTTATTCTGACAATTGTTTTAACTTTCATTTCTTAGAGAATAGGAAATTAGAAGTGTCCAAATTGTGGGAAATTTGATAAAAATAACTACTCTATATTTTTAAAAAACATTGATAATAAACAGCAAAAAAGATAGACTCTGTTCTAAATTTAAGAGAAATGATATTCAGATGAAATTAATGAGCAATTCTCAATTGGATGCTTGATTGAAAGAAAAGGCAGCCATATAGGTTATTATTTGGATAATTAGAGAATTTTGATTAGGAAAATTAGTATATATGATGATAGTATCATATTTATGTTGAAGTTCATGGATGTGATATTTATATTTCATCTTATGTTGGAAAATGCCCTTAATCTTAGGACACATGTGCCAAATATTTAGGCATAAATTTTCATGTGTTTTTATATCTTCAAATGTCTCAAAAGCTTAAATTCATACCTATTGAGCTAGAGAGAGAGTAAAAAATATTAAAATTATGAATTTTTATGAAAAATACAAATGTTTGTTGTATTATTCTTGCAACATTTCCATGATTAGCAGTAATTTAAAATAAAGAGTTTGGAGGCAAATGTAAAGAAATGAAAAACAGAATACATGAAATGGTGTCTTGAAATTTTAGTTTATATGTGCATTTTCTTTCTGATTTCTTCTTTCAAGAAAAATGATGTTTCACTATATTTTGTGAACTGATATGTTCAATAATTTGAAAATCCTCTCACCATAATGACAGATTTCAATCAAGTATTTAATCAAACAAGTCTTGATTATAAAGACATTTTGAAAAGGGGGTATGTCTCAAACTTAATAGTAGAATAAAAGATGTTTTGCTTCACAAGAATCCTCAGAATAAATGTACTTTTGGGATTATAATTTTTATTATGAATATAGCACATAAAGGATCAATTTTATTTTACACAAATATGTTATACAGATCTACTATCAGCAGAGATATACCTGATGACTAAAAATCATTGATATTGCTATAAGCATATATATATTTAGATTTATAAATGCAAGTATAAACTTTTAAATTTAACTAGTATAAATATTAGTCATGTTTCATGACATTTCACTTAACATATTTTGAACTTTTTAAATGCATTCAATTAAAATATTGTTATACTAGTAGTGTGGGTTCCAGGTCAATAGAAAGTAACTCTTTTTTTTTTTTTTTTACAGTGCTGGGATTGACCATGTGCCTTGTACCTGCTAGGTGACTACTATTGAGCTACATTCTATGAATTTTTAATAGTGGTTCCTTAGAATATATAATAATTTCTTAACATAAATTCCTTACAGATTGAACACACTCCTAAGACACACCTGCAAGAAACCTACTTTCTCCAGCTACATCCTACCAGTTTACAGTTATCACCCTGTTAATCCATATAGATGTACTAATCCACTGATTAGTTTACAGCTCTCATGTTTAACCATTTCACCTCTCACATTCTTGTATTGTCTCACCCATGAACTTTTGGGGGAAACTCATGTCTAAACCACAGCAAATAGGATTATCAGCAAGTCCTCATGAAAATGAAAATGACTTTCAACCCAAACAGGAAGGTGGTAGGAACTCAAGCGGTGAGGATATTGGGAAGAGTGTTCAAGGCACCCTGAAAAACCAGTACAAAGGCCCTTCTGAAGAACACTTGCCACCTTAGTGGGAAGATGAGGTAGGTGAGCTTAGAGCCTAACCATGAAGGGAGAAATAGCAGCAGTTGGGTGGAATAAGTTAAGGAGGTTGAGCAACTCACGTAGGGCCTTAGTGGCCTTGGTAAGGAATCAGGATTTTATTGTTTGCCTGATTTCTCAGCTTAAATACATAATTGATTTTTTTTTTGTTTATTAGGATTTTTTATTTCGCTTAGCATGATATTCTCCAGCTCTATCCATTTACCAGCACATGCCATTATTTCATTTTTCTTTAAGGCTGAGTAATATTTCATTGTGTATATATACCACATTTTGATTACGATGCCTTCTCATTATTCAAGGCTCAGCTCTTAGAAATTAAATGATATGCAAGACTATAGATATTAAGCAGTAGGTGAAGAACAAATCCATTCAGAAGAAGTTGAAATAGGCTCAGATTTGTAAAAAAAATTTTCGTGAATAATTAATCTCAAAGTAATGAATGTTTCTATGTAAATTGAATTATAATATTTCATTTATCTCTCCCAAGTTATTTATAATTGACAACAATTTTGTACCAATAAGACTAGGTGAGATTGTCTTGTATCTCTGTTGTGCTTGAGAATATCAGTGTGCAAAGAATAATACTTGTGAAAATCTGTGTGTGCAAAACCATAATGTTTTGACTTCAAAGACCCTCCAATAATTATTAGAATGATAAAAAGACACCTTGCTTCAGTAATCATATACAAACTTAATTTAAAGATGTGGCTCGTTTTCATTTTATTAGTGAAATTAACATAACTGGAAAACAAAGATGAGTATTATTTATAGAATTTACATCTAAATAGATAAAATATTTGGTATTGAAATATTGGAAGTATCAATATTAAAAATTGATGTGGTCATCAGGAGTCACTGTAAATATGGTAACACGTAAGTAAGTGACAGGTGATATATTCCTGGTTTAAAAATACAAATATAAAATGAAATAAACAGTGAAAAATCTTTCACTCTTGCTTTTAACCATCTATTCAACTTCCAAACTGGTTAATACTTTAACTATAGTAGAAAACATTTAGATACTTGTGATTCTATTCATAGATTATGCAGGAATGTTCTCCTTTTCTTCACATGGCTTGTAATCTGTCTTTTTCACTTAAAATATAAATTGGAAAATTTTTTATATCAGTTGGTGGTGTTAGAGAGTTCAGGGACTTCGAGGTGTCAAGGTACAAGAAAAATGTTGCTGGAGGACAAGACAGGGATATACATTATCATGTCCCTATTTACAATAAGTCCCATTACTATGACAACTCCCACCGCTGAGGACTTATTTGCCATATTTCCCACCACAGGTTTGGTATTCTAAAATAGCTAATGGGGTAAAGTGAACAGTTTCTAATTAAGTTTTCTAAAGTAAACACTGCTGAGGGAGTGAATTAAACACTATTCCAATCAGCTGTTATAATGTAATCAATGGGAGCAAATGGGGTAAATTCTTCAGTCTGGTCTGTATAGGGAAGTCAGTGCTTCACAGCTTAGCAGACACTAGTTTCCAGATATCTGGGCCTTGAGCTTCTCTTGCTCAGACTGCTCACTTCCATTGTACCTTACAGAGTACTACTTTCACCTTTAACTTCAATAAATCTGTGTGTCTTGCTCAATTCTTTTTTCAGGACACCAAGGATCTAGACCCCAACTAGACACCCTGAGGATAATAGTGGTGAGCCACTTTTTTTTTCCCCCCACCAACACCGGCATAGCAGCTTATGATTTAGTCTTCTATTAATTGGCATTCATATTGTTTCCAATATTTTGGTGGTTTGTGTACTTTAAGTATCTTATACATTTGTCATTTCACAAATATAAAAGGATATAATCATTTGCATTTCCATTATAAAGTTCCATTAGAGAAGTGTATGTGTATATACTCATATATTTATAAATTTATCAAATTGAACTCAATTATAGGTTCAAATAATTTATTCCAGAAATGTATGAGAATGCATTTCAGCAACAAACCAACAAAATGGTTATCAATATTTGTATCTTGCCAATAGAAGAAAAACACTATTTTGGTTTATATATGTATTTAGTTGTAGATGGACACAATACCTTTACTTTATTTATTTATTTTTATGTGGTGCTGTGGGTCAAACCCAGTGCCTCACACGTGCTATGCAAGCACTTTACCACTGAGCTACCCCAGCCCCCCAGTGTATTTTTAACTTGTATTTTTAATCTTTTTATATGGGTAAGGTGAAATATCTTGCTTGTGTTTAAAGCCATTTTATTTTGGTATATGTGAAATGTCAGTTCATGCTCTTTCTCTAATTTTTCTACTGTTTTGTCTCTGAATTTTTGGAGTTGTTTATATGTAAATAACCCTTAGTGAAATTCCAAATTTTTCTTTTCAAATTGTGCACTTTCTCAATTGCCTTTGCTTTTGGTTTTTCTTTAGAACTTATTTTTGTTATTCAAAAGAATTGAAATATTTTGGGTTTTTTTTATTGTTTTGTTTTTATTTGAGTGCTATCTCCTAGGTCATAAGACATATTTAGAAATGACTTCTCTGCACAAAGTTATGTGTCTTACATTTTATTGTAATACTTCAGTGGTCTTGTTTCTTTACATTTAGACCTTTCCTTTCTCTGGTGCTTGGGATTAAAACCAGGGCCCCACACATGCTACACAAGCACCATTCCACTGATCTACATCCCCAGTCCTACATTTAAATCATTAATGCACATGGAGTTATTCTAATGTACTGAGCAAGTTTTCATTTTTCATTTTTTTATGGCCATCCAGTTGTTCCCAGGAGCACTGATTGAAAAGCTAAAAGGACTCTCAGGGATTCCAGCTGAAGCCACTGCCCTATTCCAAATTGAGGTCTGTTTCCCATCTTTATAATTTGTCCTGTTTCTCTGACTTTCCACAAATGCATCTGAAGTTCTATGCACTGATGCCTAAGGTTTTGGTGATTTAAGATATGCATTGATGTCTGCTAGGTATAATATTCTTTTTCTTTTTTGAGTTTACTTTCATGACTCTTGCTTATCTGCTTTCTCCATATGAACTTTAGAATCCATTGGTTCTTGTGGAAAGAAACTTATTGGAGGGGCGGTTCCAAGATGGCGGCGTAGACAGTCCACTCTGCGCTAGGCTCTTAGGGACCAAGGCTGGAAGTGGTGGAGGCGCCGTTTTCCAGCCAGCTTCCTGGCATCATTCTTCAGCTCAACATCCCACGCAGGAATTTCGCTCGTGTATGTGAGTACAGATTCAACAGGAGGCAGCGGTAGCCGGGAGGCGTGGCTGCGGCGCCGGCCGCAGGAACGCGGTTGCAGCCCGGGCCTCGGCCCAGGGCTGCGACTATCTGAAACTGAGACTGGAAGTAGCGGGGTGCCAGCTTCCAACCAGTTTTTGGCAGCTCTCTACGCCTTGCCGCCCCACGCAAGAGCCTCGCGCACGTGTGTGAGTGAGCACAGGCCCACTGGGAGGCAGCCATAGCCGGAGGCGTGGCTTCAGCGCCGGCTGGAGGAACGCGGTTGCTGCCCGGGCCCCGGCCCAGGGCTACGGCTATCTGAAACTGAGACTGGAAGAAGCGGGGTGCCAGCTTCCAACCAGTTTTGTGGCAGCTCTCTGCGCCTTGCCGACCCA
>CM053408.1:26915855-26959050 GCA_028644305.1 Xerus rutilus
AAGTGCATATAAAGATGTTTAATATGAAGAATGTAATCTGCTTATAATTTTGTGCAAAGTTAGAAAAATTATGATTGTAACAATTTTTTTCTATTTGCCTCAACAAATGTTTTCAGTGAATAGTGTGTACAGCTTCTGATAATTTGTTTTTTGCTGTTATGTTTGCCAACATGTATTAAAATGCAACTTATGGGAAAAAAAATAAAATAATTAAAATAAATAAATAAATAAATAAATAAATAAAATCAAAAAAAAAGAAAAAAAAATAAAAAATAAAAATTAACTAAAAAAAAAAAAAAAAAAAAAAGAAACTTATTGGAATCCAATGAAAATTTTAACTGAGAGACTTGTTATTCATGTGAGGTTGAGTACTCTTAATTGCTGACCAGTCTTTTTATTTCCTTGGGGGTATTTTTTCATTTTGTTTGTTTGCTTTGAGTTAGATCTTGTTATTGTTGTTTATTTTCCCCATGTTGTTTTTGCATATGCAGGTTAAGTTTATTCTCAGGTGATTGTGGTATGTGTGCTACTATTTTCATAGGGTTTCTTTGCCTATTATAATTTCTAAAGGTGGATATTTACATAAATATCAATAATATCTGTGCATTGCTCTTTTTCAGATGTTTCTTATTTTTTAGTAGGTTTTCCATAACTATTAGAAGATTTCAAGAATATCAAATCATATTATGGCAATATTGATAATCTGGCCTGTTTCTTCCAAATTTTATACTTCAAATTCTTTTTCTTCATTGTCTGCACAAGTATACCTATGTATATATTTCCAGAATTGGAATGGCTTGATCAAAGCATTTATGCATGTATAGTTTTGATAGATATTTATTAATTATTAATAGTACCAAAATGATATTTTATAATAGTGGTGTGGGGGACACCCTTATCTTATTCTTTTTACCTTTAATAGGAATAACTTTGTTTCTCTCTAGACCCAAATTCAAGATTTCAAGAAATATAATTTTTCTTATAATATATAGATGTTTGTGTTTTACAATAGGTATGATAAATAATTTAAGTTCTATATATTTGCTCGTATGCACGTATGTTCATATTATAGGTTAATGTTTATATTATTTATGTTAATGAACTATTCTCTTCTAATGTATTAGCTATTGTTATGGTTTGGATCTTTAATATCCTCCCAAAAGTTCATGAGTCAGGCAATAAAGAAATGTCTGAGGTGAAATAAGATTATGAGAGCCAGTAACATTATCAGTGATTTAATCCACTTGACGGTTTAATAATTTGAATAGACTACTGAGTGGTAACTATAGGCAGGCGTGGCAGGATTGGAGGAAGTATGACCTACTGGGGCATGCCTTTGGGGAATATATCTCGTCCCTGCCTCCTTGTTCTCTCTCTCTGCTTACTGAGCAGGTTTCCTCCACCATAACCTACAATGATTTGTTCTGCCTTACCTCTGGCCTACAGCAATGGAGTTAGCTGACTATGAAATAAAATTTCTGAAACCATGGGCCAAGATAAAATTTCCCTTCTTTATGTTAATATTGTCAGGTATTTTGGTCAGTGACAAAATGGTAACACAGGTATTATTAGCAAATAAAAATATTTGTGAATTATTTCAGGTAAATTTTCACCATGTATTGAAATGATGAGTTGATTTTTATTATCTATCAAAAGAATGAATGATAATATGTAAATATTGAATAATTTTATATTAACTTTAATAAACCATTTTATTATGTTGTTGTATTCACTCCATATATTTGTTGGATTCTTTTAATGAATATTCCATAGGAGTATCACATTGGAACTTATAAGAATTTGGCTTAACTTCTGTGTATTTATGTATTTATGCATGCATTTGATATTTGTCAAGTATTGGTGCTAGAATTATACTCACCATATGAAATGAATGTTGACGTCATGCTTTGTGCTCAAATGCCTGCTCAGGAATAATTTAAATAGCATTAAAATAATCTGATTTCCACAAGTTTTGCAGAATTTGCAATGAAATCATCTCTGCAAGGTGCCTTGGGGTTGAAAGCAGATTGTTGAAATTTTTCTCTTTTATGTGGAAATTACTTTTCTATTTAGATTTGTCCCTACATGGTTCAATTTTGAAATTTTCTTAGAGTATTAGATATGTTACACAGGTTTGTAAATTGTATGTCTATATACATATAGATTCTATTATCATATATTATGCATTACGTAGTAATTTACCTAATTTTTGATTTTTATTGTTTGTTTTTTTATATATGTTCTAATACATTTTTCCAATATTATAATATTTAGTATTTATTTATACTTACGTTATAATTTTATTGATTCCATTATGTTTTTCCTTATTCTATTGGGTCTTCACTAATTTTTGAGTTTGCTGATTCAATAATTTGTGCTCATTTTTCACTCATATAAATATATAAAATTGTGAATTTTTTAATAAAAGTACTCTTTTAGTTATATTTCAAAGGGTTTGATGTTTTTATTATTCCATAGTAATATTTTGCTTCATATTTTTTGTTCGAATTTAGATTCAAGAGTTGTTAAATTTATGTTGGAAGAAAAATTCTATTTTGTGATTTTTGTCACCTTTTTAAATTACATTTTGATTAGGAAGTATTTTCTGTGCAATTTTGATTTCTTAAATATTGTAAGTTTTCTTTGTGGCATAATAATCAATGAAATTTTGTGTATAGATATAGGGTTTATTATCAGAATTAAAGTCCTTATCTTAATAAGAAAGCTAAACTATTTATTAATGTAAATGCTTGGTATTTGATGTTTTCTATGTTCTCTGATTCTGATTACTAAAGGATTTTTGCTTTGCAGTCTCTCACTTTGCTCTGGTTTGTGTCTGTGTTGTCTTCTGTTTTGAAATTTTTTGATTCTGTTTTGAAAGGCTATTATTCTTTTTATTCCTATTCTTAACACTTATATCTTTTCCTCTCTGATGACAAATTTTAAAAGATAATCTTTCTATACATAATCTACTACAAATAATGTTATCCTTTCTCCCTCTATTACCGCTCAGTTTTGATAAATAGTTTAAAAAATATTTACCTATATGTTCTATTTATTGCCATATTTTCTTTTAGGATTCAATTATATTTATGTTGCATTTTTTGTCTATACTTTACGTAACATTTCTAAAGACTGTTTCTATTTCATCATATTACTCTCATTTTTATACTCAATGAACTTTATAATGCGTTTCTTAAAATGTGCCCCTTGTGTTCTTGCAATATCGAATTTATTTTTGTTAGACATTTTTTTCTGCCTCTATTTTCCCCCTGAGACCACTAGCTCACATTCCATCTCTTCTTGTTATCTTGACATGACTTTCTGGAGTTCTTGTGTTTCTGATCAGAGATATTCCATAAAAGTGGTGATTTCACGAAAACACTTTAATACACAGCAAATTTCTTGGCTATGATATTCTAGCTGTTTTTTAAGTAAGTGTTCCTCAATTGTTAATTTTTTTCTCCTTTTTCCCAGGTGTTTCTCCCTTTGGTATGTATTTTTAAGTGTTATATGATATTTTTTAAGTTCAACATGGAATGAATTGCCTTTCTCAAACCCAGTAAGCAGTAAGGGGTGCCAGGTGAGCCAGGGGTCCCCCAGGCCTCATTGTCTAAAGACTTCCATCTGCCCTGTAAGTGGCTTTCTACAGAAATGGCTCTCTTGATCATTCTTCATGCAGAACTAACTCCATTGTGACTTTGAATGAAAGATATTTGTAGAAGATAACTTCTGGTGTTGCTCACCCCAGTTTCTTCCATCATTGTTGTGATTTGACTTTGCTATGTAGGATATGGTGTTCATTTTTAGCAAATGCATTTGTTTTTTCTGAGAATATCTGATGAGCTTCGTCCACTATTTTTTCCTTTCACCTCCTTTTATCACTTTGCTCCATCTTACTTGCTTTTACAAACCTTCCTACATATTATTGAGTGTGAGAATTGTATTCTTCACTCAGTTTTGCTGAATATTTGTGACTTAAAAAATTCTTACTTTTTATAAAAGTTCTGGGTGGGAAGTGAAAGATAGATATATCTATCTTTCTAATATAAAGTCATATTATATTAACTTTGAACATAGACGTTATGGCTAGAAGTCCTTTAAAATTTCATTTTTATGTTCTTTAAAATCATCCTCATATTTTTCATAGGGAGACAAACTTTTTTTTTCTATCACAGGATTCTGTTAGGAGAAACAGAAAAAGTTAACTTGTTTTCAACAAAGCTTTGTATGTGCTCATAGCTCCTGCTGTTTATAAGCATGTGCTGATAGAAATTTATCATAACAAGGAAAATGATTATGAGATATGAAATTACTTGCCCTGGGCCACAAAATAATGATCTGATTATATCAGCTGTCAACATTAGCAGCAGAGCAGTATTATAGTCTATTTGATGATCTGAGCAAGGAGTTCTTGAGTATGTGAGAGTTAAGGAGCTTCAAATTCTGTCTAGACCTCAATTGTAAAACTATTGCCCAGAATCTATCTAATATTTATGCTTAAATTTCATATTATATAAAAGATCCAATAGAAGAGCTTTTATATAAAAAGTTCCTAAACTTAATCATTGGCAGTTTACAGATCCTTATTATTTTAATGCTGACACATTTAGGTCTCTGAATTAACACTTTGTACTTCTTCCATGTGAATCAATGTCAATGCCTTTCTTTCTCTTAGGCCTTGAGAAACCAAAAACCAGAGAAGAGATTTAACATTTATAAAATATGCTCATAACTAAGCAAGGCACTTTATTTATTTATATTAGTTTATTTACATCAACCCAAGTCTTCCATCACATTTGGTGGGATTCCCACCATTCTGTGCATGAAGAATTATTGACCCGAAGAAATAGGGTAAAGATTCCAGGATCATGACTCTGGGAAATGAAGAGCAGGTTTTACTCAAACCCTTGTGCTCCAAAATTTGTCTACTTTCCCCCACACCAGATGGCTCTCAATAGGTTTCTATGCTTTATACAGCTGTGACTGAAACGTAGAATAGAAATGCATTGAAATGAAGATTTAATAAGGAGGCACTGGGACTTATTTTCAGGTTATTTCAATGTCTTTAAGGATATTCAGTATGTGTCATAACCATTGCACCTTTACCTCTTTACATAAAGTGAGGTTGTCTTCTTTCTGGAGGAGTGAGAGAATAAAGTCTCAAAGCTCCAATCTTTAAAGGAAAATATCAATAGCTTCTGTTTTCTGTTGGGCTCATTTGTAATAAATAGTAAGTGAGCTTATCTTGGGGATAATTTCACAGGTTTTAAAAAAAATATTTATTTTTTAGTTGTAGGTGGACAGAATATCTTTATTTTATTTTCATGTGGTGCTGAGGATCAAACCCAGTGCCTCACGCATGCTAGGCGAGCGCTCTACCACTGAGCCACAACCCCAGCCCTCAGAGTTTTTTTTTTTAAAGTAGGCCTCAGAATATGGAAAACTGAACTGAAAGATCAGGCATGCTTCTTTGTTGACTTTAAGATTTAAAAATAAAAAAAAAAATCACTGGAAACAACAGTGTACTATGTTACTTATTTTTTTTTTCTTTTTCCCCCCTTACTTATTGTTCTTTTTGGAATGTGCTACTCAAGGACGCTGTAAGAAAACTCTTGATCATCCCATAACAAAGACTTGATAGAGTTGTGAAGACAATAAGTGAATGAATGAAGTTTATTGCTGAGATAGCATGGCTGTTTCAGTAACTTATTTTTGGAAACATACCAAGAAGAACATATAAAGAGGATGTGATTATATTCATAAAACTAACTGCTCCAGAGCTATGACTGGATGTGTAATCATTCTGAATGGATTCTCAACTTTCTGTTGTCTCTTTTAAAAAATGTTACCAAGAAACTAAGGAGTCAGGACAAGGCAAAGTGAGTGTCACTGAAAGAAGTCACCTGTACTCCTTCTTGTGGATTTTAGTGTCCTTTGTGCCCTCACTGACATTACCTTTGAGCTTGCTCCATAGTTAAAAGACAAGAAATAAATCAATCAGTGTCCAGCAGATATTGTTGCGTGTTGTTCTGGGGGGCAGGGGGCAGTAAGTGTGACAGGAGCTTTGGGGTCCTGGGTCCTGTAGGCAGATAGCCTTAGACTGAGAAAATTAAGACATGATGGTCTAAAGTTGGAACATTCTGACATCATTAATTAGTTATAATGCACCTGAGTTCATCTGAGGAATGTGCTTTGGCACTCATTTTGAATTCAAGTGCTATCATATTTCTTGCATTCTGAACTAAAACAAAATTACACTATGATACAAAAGTTTACATCATCTAAGGGCACAATATGGCAACCACCAACTATTATCTCAAAGACACAAATCATTTATAAAAGCACAGACTTAATCACTGAAAACTATGTTGATTGAAGCTTGAGAAGCCACTTAAAATATTGTGGAGCATCATATTCATTTATGACTACAGCTGTACTTCAATTATGTTTAAGGCAGTCCTTGTCATAGAGAGAGCAACTCATCAGCAGAGGAGAATGTTCAGAGAAACTGTCTAAATGTACCAGCAAAAACATCTGTTAAACTTGTGAATTCATAAGACAACTTGGCTGTGTGGAATTAAACTTTTCATCAATATCTCCTCATAAACCGTAAAAAAATTATAACATTGGTTATAGAGAGTGCCTTTACTAGAATAAGCATGGAGACTTGTTTTCAATTCAAAATTATATTTAAATGTGACATTTCTGTACTTTAATAATTAAAAGACAGTTTATGAACAATCTTGGTGGTTTTACTTTTAAGCTGAGCATGGTTCTAGTTTCATTAGTAGATTTATACATAGCAACGATGAGATACCTTGGAAGTGTGGGTAAGAAGGTATCTGGCCAGGCTAGACTCAAGCCTTTGTACCCTTTGCTTGATACAGGTGAAGGAAAGGTGGATGCATGGCAAAACCAGATTTTATGTCACTTGGTTTTTCTTATTACAATGCCAAAAATAAGGGTTGAACTCATTTTATGATCTGTCAGTCAATGATATCATTTGGTAAGAGATGTCTCTGTTGTACAATGAAACTAAAATAAGTCAATGTTGACAGAAAAAAAATTATCCACTTAAAATCTTTTTTCTAAAACAAATAGTTCTTTCCGGTGGGTATACTGTTTCCCTATTCCTGATAGGAAGTAAGGAAATAGTTTAGACTGTCATCTAAACAGTGGACACACAAATTTAGACACTCACAATCATGGGGTTTTTTTTCCCCCTTCCATACTGTTGGCATATCTTTTTCAAATGGCAACTAATTATTCTTATTTCAAGATTATATTATAAACATCATTTTTTCAATAGTAAAATCTCTTCTTTTATGGCAATGAAGCCAAACTAGGGCTTTCTAGACTCATACTGTATCTCATTCCTGGGAGAAATCACCAGTACGATGTGTATGAAAGTGTTACAGATTTGGCTAGTTGTATTTTTCAGTGAACTAACAGAATTATTTCTTTTATAAGGAGGACTTTGTGATGATTCTGAAGTAGAGAAGCACATGCAGCTAGCCCAAAGTGATGGACAGCAATGTTGCTATAAATAGAAAACACGAAAGAGAGTCAAAAACAGTCCTCGAAATGAGGCCTTTAAGGGATCAGAAATCTGGATTTCTGGATTTCCAGATTTCAGATGAAATCTGAATTTTATTCAGAAGCTATGAGTCATATAGATCATAATGTCTTAAGATAAAATTAATATTATTTGTAGACAATTATTGTATAGATTGTTAGGACAATCCATGTCAGAGGCTCAAAAGAAACAAAAGAAATCAAAGGTGACTCCAAGGTGATGAATCTTGAACATTAATCCTAGCCCAGATAGAGAGGATAACCCCCTAATACTCCGGATTCTACCTTCCTGTCCAGCTTGAGGGACCCATGAACGTGGTTGACCCAGATTTCTCCCTGATGGGGAGGCACAAAAGCATTATAAGTGTACACTACCCCCGGAAAGATGCTGTGTCTGGGGAGGCATTGCAGAGCCTCTGCATTGATGAAATAGTGGCTTTCAGGGAAGGAAGCAGAAGAATGAAATACACAAGGAAACAAGAATTAGGAAGTATGTTTGTTCGTGTATGCATGCACACGTCTATGTGTGAGACAGAGACAGAAACAGAGTAGAGACATGATTTCTTGGGTTTCTAATAATGTTTGCTGTCTTTACTCAACTCCACCTTTTGTAGATTTTGTCCTAGGATTTCATGACATATTAGTAAATCTCTTAGAAAGGTCTTTTTCCTTGTACAAGTCCTGAATACTTTATAATCTTTGCAGACATCCTTAAGCGAGGCAATATGATTTACTTGTGTTTATACAAATTCACACATTTTCTGTCACAAATAGCTGCATACTATTCTGTATTCTTCAACAAGGGCTTAGTTAACATCTAGGAAGCACAACTTACTTTTGAATTACCAAGAGTTTGGGAGATGCCTTAAGAAACCAAGAATAAACATATGGTCCAGATTCTATACTTCAAGATTTATATAGAGAGTGTTGCTCTATATCTCATTTTATTCTAATAATAATTTGAATATGTATTATTAATTATATCTAAATTATGCTATCAGTTGACAATTAGCATATGCATGAATTGCACTCAACAGTAAGCATATAAAAAGCATATGTGTTTAAACCTTCCCAATGTACAATCCAGTTTGAGATCCAGAGCATACAACCCAGACATGATCCACTGTAGTGAGCAACCGCAAAGAAATGGATGGTCTAGATAATAAGTGTGGAAAAGGAAGATGTCAGTTTCAATTAAAAAAGAAAATGTCTTATTTGTTCAAAAAATTAATTCACACAGTAAATAATTTTGAGCACTATCAATAGCCAAGAGATATTTGAACATTAGAAATACCAATATTAAACAGCACAATATGCTTAGAGCAAAAAGGATCAGAGAAGCATAGAATTATGTGCAAAATGCTATCATTAGAGGCATTAATATTATACTTTAGGAGTGTGAGAGAAAAAGTTATTGGTGAGTCCTAAGGAAGTCAGGGGTATTTCTGAAGCACAGGTGATGTTTTTTGTGAGTCAGTAAAAGAGTAAGACTATGTCAGGCAAAACATGTAAAAAAGTAGGCCATTCTCATCAAAAGAAGGGTGTGTGTGAGAGAGAGAGAAAAAGTAGTAGAGTGAGTAGGGGCAAGGTGTTTTAATATGTAGGTTTTATTATCCAAGAATGGAGAAGACAAAAGATCAGGAGTGGACTTTACTGAAAGGCTAGTTTGATGCTCATAGTTCCCAGGAGGATGGGACATACCAGGCCACTCAGGCTAACACCAAGATTGGTGAGGAGGTCGAAGGAATGGCAAACAACATGGAAAAGATCTTTTATTGTGCTTTTGAGGGAAGGAATGGTCAAGGAAAAGTAAACAGTCTTAGTATGCTTGAGATTGGCTGGTTTGATTAACTTCTGGGAATTCTGGGACACAGGCCTGTTCCTTGTCTACTACCTGGCTCTGGGATGATTCTCACAGTGAGATAGTGACTCAAGAGTGCAATAATTCCATAAAGGAGGTGGTTAGGGAGGATGAAATCTGGATCAGCTGGCTTGCACATGAAAGGTGCACTTCAGGGGCAAGTGTTCACTCTATAAACTGGCTAATTGTGAGAGGGACACCCTCTGCAGTGTCAGCAAAGCCTCGAGAAGCATCAACACAAAACAAAAAACATGATCAATACACAAGGTAAGTGATCAAGTCTGCAACAGGGACAGAATGCAAAGCTTCCTCTGTCCCCCAAGAGGAGGCCCAGATTGGAAGAACTGTGAACAGCCTCGTGTAAGATGTAGGAGAGAGGACAGTGGGAGCAACATGCTCAGTCTAGCCAAGGAGGGTCTAGTCAGAGAGGTGAAGCCTTCCCAGAACCTCCCTGGAAATTCTAATTGTCTTCAATGATATCTGTTTCCCTATCTGTTCTTCCTCATTGACACGACAAATTCTATTCACTAAGATGAAGGTAGAAGGGCCCAGTTTTCTTCTAGGATTTGTTCTGATACATTCCCTTACCTCTCCAGCCCCTAAAAGAGATACTCACTTACTGAAGTTCAAAATGTAGTTTAAATTTCTTACATGACTCCAGCTCCATATGGAAAGTGCAAAATTTAACTTTACTTATACTTATTTTTCTTTCAATATATAAATGCCACCCAAGTAGTTACTAAATTTCAGGGAAGGGGCTTGGAGATTTATTTGGATGCTAAGAAATAGTCCAAGAACTCTTTAAGGAATTTTTGCTTAAAGGCAAATTGAGTTCAGATGTTGTAAAACATAATTTGGCATTATGGATAAAAATGAAGCACATACATTTCCATCATATACACATGGGCTCCTTGTCATGTTCTCAGGCTTGACACAAGCGCCCCTTAAAAGCTCTTTCAACACAGCATCATTCATCACTTCATAGTTATTGTCACCTGGCAGGTGTACTTATTATCTCTCTTTTCATCTAGAAAACCTGAGATGTGTAGATTTCTTCCCTGGAGTGACATTAATTTTTCATCTAAAAAATAGCTTATTTTATACTGGTGACTTTTCACTTTTTGTGCTTAATGAAGTCAAGAATTATAGGTCTGTCCATCACTTCTAACGCACAGAATTGTGGTTCCCTGTCCCTACTTCCAAGTAGTGTGATCATTATGATGTGACCTTTACAGATCTTTCTGGAAAAGACTTCTAAAATTTAAAAAGAATACGTATTTAGTCCTTCTAAATGCACCTTGCCTTTAATACATTTTATATCCTAGAGGAATGCTTATATTTTACTATCTTTTAACAATAAGGATCTCCATACCAAAGAAATCTGTTTCAATAATTATCACAGCATATCTTCCCTATTTAAATGTTACCTTCTCACCTATATTGAGAATATACATCAAAAGAAGCTTTTATAGTTTCCTAGATATAATATATTCCCAGCTCACTCAAGCTCTGAATGAGCATCTGCAGCTGTCAGGAAAAAGTGTTAAGGACAGACTGAGAGAATGAGGATGTTTTAATAGAATTTAACAGCTGGAGAGCGGGCACATTTGTAACAGTATTTTTTGAATGTGCTTTGCCTCCTCAGCACCCAGCTGCTTTTCTTAGACTGCAGTTGGTACATAGGAAAGTGGAGACTTGGCTCAAATATCATTTAGATTCTTCTCTCCATCTTCCTTCCTTTCTTCCCTCTCAAGTTCACCCAAGAGCTGTGGTAGCTTCAGCAGCATCTATTCCTATAGAGTCTGTGGCAGTGTTAAGTAAACTGAGTAGTTAACATCAGACCCAGTGATGAAGTAAATCCTAAATATTAAGAGATGTAAAAACAGTAAAGATATTACAAGATGAAGAATTATCTCTGTGTAACATATTCATGATTTTCTAGGAAAAAAAAAACTATTACCAATATTGACCTAAGAGAGTTAACCTGATGGTCGATGATGTGGCCATCTATTTATTTATTTTTTATTAACTTATTTATTTTACAATAGAATGCATTTTGACACAGTACTCAAATGGAGTACAACTTCTCATTCCTCTGGCTGTACATGGTTCAGAGTTACTCCAATAGTGTAATCACACATGTAAATAGCATAATAATGACTGTCTTCTTCTACCATCCTTCCAATCCCCACAGCCCCAAGCCTCCCCTCACTCCCCTATACACAAACCACAGTTCCTTCATTCTTTCCTATCCCCCTGTCCCACTATAGATTGGCATCCGCCTATGAGAGAAAATATGCAGCTTTTGGTTTTTTAGGGATTGGCTTATTTCACTTAGCATGATTCTCTAGCTCTATCTATTTACCTTCAAATACCATAATTTCATTCTTCTTTAAGGCTGAATAATATTCCATTGTGTATACGTACCACATTTTCTTTATTCATTTATCTGTTGAAGGGTATCTAGGCTGGTTCCATAGTTTAGCTATTGTGATTTGAGCTGCTATAAACATTGATGTGGCTGTGTCACTGTAGTATGCTGATTTTAAGTCATTTGGGTATAAACTGAGGAGTGGGATAGCTCGGTTAAATGGTGGATCCATTCCAAGTTTTCTGAGGTATCTCCATACTACTTTCCATAGTGGTTGCACCAATTTGCAGTCCCACCAACAATGTATGAGCCTTTTTCTCCACATCCTCGCCAACACTTATTATTGCTTGTAGTCTTGATAATTGCCAGACTGACTGGTGTGAGATGAAATCTTAGAGTAGTTTTGATTTGCATTTCTCTAATTGCTAGAGATGAACATTTTTTCATGTTTGTTGATTGACTGTATTTCTTCTTCTGTAAAGTATTTGTTCAATAACCCATTTATTGATTGGGTTATTTGGTTTTTGGTATTAAGTTGAGTTCTTTATATATCCTGGAGATTAGTGCTCTGAGCTGCATATGGTAAAGATTTTCTCCCATTCTGTAGGCTTTCTCATCATATTATTGATTGTTTCTTTTGCTAAGAAGAAGCTTTTCAGTTTGAATCCATTCCATTTATTGATTCTTGATCTTACTTCCTGTGCTTTTAGGAATCTTATTCAGAAGTCAAGGCCTAAGCCAACATGATAAAGATTTGGGCCTATGTTTTTTTCTTCTATTACGGCCAGGTCTCTGCTCCAGGTCTCTGTTTAAGTCTTCAATCCACTTTGAGTTGATTTTTGTGCAGGGTGAGAGATAGAGGCTCAATTTTATTCTGCTACATATGGATTTCCAGTTTTTCCAGCACCATTTGTTGAATAGGCTATCTTTTCTCCAATATTACAGAGCAACAGTAACAAAAACAGCATGGTATTGGTGCCAAAATAGGCATATAGACAAATGGTACAGAATGGAAGACACAGAGACAAACCCACATAAATATGGTTATCTTATACTAGACAAAGGTGCCAAAAACATACAGTGTCCATCTATTTAAAAAATGTAGAAGGATCCACCAAAACCAATTTAACTTAATATGAGGGATCAGTAATACAAGATAAACATATACAATAAATGGCTTTTGCATATAATTATAAGAAGCAAATAAGCAACATGAGAATCATTGCTATTTTTATATAAAATTAGCTTGTGCTGCCATTTATGCATATATCTACAAAAATTCCAAGTAGACTAAACAAGTAAGTAAATTATATAAAATAATAAGTTAGAATGCATAAATAATACTTAAAATTGCATTGGAGAGGCTTCCTAGGGTATTTGTAAACAGCAGAGAGTTCATGATGATATTTGCTTGGGGCAGATTTCAATTTTTTCACATCTTTTCTATTACAGTTTCATATTTTACTCTTGATAAGTGTGTCAAAAAGAAAGCCAATAACAAAAGACCAGCCTTAATGTTAAGCTGCAGAAAATGAGTAAAATATGGAATCGTATCTGTTTTCACATTTCTCTCACATCCAAACAGCAACATTTGCCACCAATAAGATATAAATGGCAAGTTCTAGAGAAACTTCCATTCTTTTTCTCTTGGCTGGCTAGTATTAGAAATTTATATGACAGTGGAGACCAAGGAAGTAAATATATTTTTGAAGTTCTAGTTGGCCCTTTGACAACTTTAAATAAAATTTCATCAACATAGATTTGAGCATATGAAATCCCATTCTGAAAATGGCCAATAAGATTACTATAATTTGTCTTCTTTAAGGTACTAATGCCATTGTTTGTGACCAAAACTGGGAACCCAAGGTGACTTTCCAAATCCCTTATCTAATTTTGGATTTCTTTTGTTTCTCTGTCCAAGAGGGATTATTGGTCACTAGTCATCACAAATATAACATACTATTTCAAATTGCAACTCTTCAATAAAATAATTTTGCCTCAAGGTGGAGCTGTTATATTTTCAGAAGAGAAAAGACTTGCATTACTTTTGCATTATTCTAGATTTTTGTTAAAATCCCAAGAAAAAGTCTTTGCTATTTTTAATAAGAAATGGCAGGTGATTACCATTCCTTCTCTCCTTGTCTCCCTTATTCCAAAAGACAGTGATGAATGCTAATTACCGCAGAACAGTGCCACACTGGAGTGACCACGTGTGATGCCACAGCCCATACAACCTCACACATGCTCCTCTTAGGATATTTGGCAAGGAGCATCTCAGTGCAGAAGACAGCACACAGTGTACAAACAGGTGCACAAAGTCATCAAAACCACAGCTGGCCTTGTCAGACTTTCCAAAAACATGGCATTTTCTGAATAGTTTCATGAGTGTCCTCTGTTGGACTATTTAGGCTATCTCAGGCAACTATGGGGGGTTTCTTATGTGATGCTGCTAGTAAACCTTAATAGCCTGATTTTATTTATTCATTTATTCATTCATTTTGACTCATTAGATCCAAGCTTAACAGTGAATGTAAGAGCAGCTGAGGGAAAAAAAAAAGTCAGCAGAGTGAAACAGAGTATAAAAAAGATTAAGGTATTGCATTATAAAAAAGAAAAAGAGGAGGGCATGGGAAAGTGGCTCAGTGATAGAGAAAACACCTATTTACCACAAGTGAGGCCCTGAGTTCAATGCCCAGTACTACAAAACCAAACCAAACAAAACTCTGTTCCCAATGCCCTGAGGCTAAAGCTTCCCAACCACAGAGTCTGTTGACTGGAGAAAGGTGAAACAGAGTGGGATGGGTCAGAACTGGGATTCTCATAGTCTCTCACAGGCCTTATCCAGGTCCCTTCCCAGAAGATACAAATCGAATACTTTACTTGAACATTGAGTCCAAATATAACCCGGTTTCTACATTCCTCTTAAACCTATTATACTTACACTCTAATTTGATTACTAAATGAGTATTAGAAAAATCAAATTGGATTTCAACACCTATTTCACTAATGTGATTAGCCTACTTTGGTGTCTTCAGTTACCCTAAGGAAATAAAAATATCTAAATAGATATTTATACAACATTGCATTCCTACTTACTTCAAAGTTGCAGAGTCAGTCATCATGATGTCTGTGATTTTTCCAGAGAAACATCAGGTTCATTGTCAAAGCAGAAACCCCCGAAAATCCTTACCCAAGTCTAAAGAAGTCTTTACTTTCAAGGAAAATAAGAGGTCTACTATTATCAGATGACAGACAACCTGAAATCTAACTCAATAGACATATTTTAAAAGAATACAGTGGTATTTGTTTTTCTAGAAAGTAAAGTAGATGCTTTTAAAAATTCGTATTAAGAAAGAATTTTCTTATTCCAAAACAAATTATCTGAAGATTATGCCTTTATATTCTTTGCTATATTCTGTAATTTCACTGTTCAATATCACTTTCTTAAATAATTGAAATATTTCTATGCTCTCTCAAAATGAAACCACTAGCTAAATCTAAATATTGATCACTTGAGTGTGCCTGAGGAACAAATCTTTGAAAGTAATTTGATTTTAACTTTAATTTAAAACTAGTCACATGTGACTAGATCCTATAATATCAGACAGTACACTTCTAGAAACTATATTAGAATATTTCAATATTCCTTCTCCCTATCCAAATGCTTCCTGTGTCCAACAAAAACACATTCTAAAAATGTTTTTCCTTCAAGATTTTTTTCTTTAGATCTTGTTTTAAGTAAATCTCACATTTTCAGGAATACAACTTGAACATTTTTCAAATAAATGATATATTTGGAAATGACAGCTATAAGAAAATACTGTTAGCTAACACTCTTTCTTCTATCTGGTGAATTCCTCTCTGAACCCATGTTTAAAACTTGATTTATTTCAAAAGAAAATGAGTATTATTTTTTTCCTCTTCTTTACCCAGATATAAAAACTCTTCCAAATCTCAAGTTAATGAGTTCATATTTTAAATGACTCCTGACTGAATTGTTTACCTATTCAACCATGTGTAGGTGCCTATGAAATACTCTTTAACCTGTAAGTAGACTAAACATATGTTCTGGAAATTACCAAGAACAGTAGCTTTCCCTTGGCATTGTTCCTCAGAAGTTTTATCTTGAATAGGAACCATGACACTGTCAGCTAAGGTGATACTAGGTGTGAATACATTCCAGAAAAGTAGTAATTATGGCTGATGGAAGGAGATGCTTTGGAAAAATTCTATCTTGTCAAGTTAAGAAAAGTTTTGCTGTTATTTTTCAGCTATTTTAACTCAACACTTGGAACAGCTAATATTGAAATTTCTATAAGATTTCAATAAATATAATACTTATTTTCCATGCTAGGTAGATATTCCTTAAAATGTATAAATATAAAATAATTGAAAGCTTTGATTTAGATTCATATTAGCTAACACTGTTTTTCTGAGGCACTATTACTAATGAGCCCAAAATTTGCTAATTGATCTAAGCCAACTGGCTCCTCACTCAGATTTTCAAAGATAAATATTTTATATTTCATACATCTGTAATAATAATGATGATGATAGGTGATTTACTAAGCACTTATTTTATATAATAGCGTACATTAACCATGCTGTTCCAAATGTTTTATATATTCTAATTCAGTTATCACCAAGATATGTGTAATAACATTAGCTCTATTTTGCAGGAGAGAAAGTTGAGACAGAGAATTTAAATTTCATATCTATAGCCACACAGCTGGTGAGTGACAGCAGCAGGAATCAAACTTAGAAGACTGACTTCAATCTGAATTTCAGTAGTTCTATAACCAACACTTTTAAAGCAGGATGTTTAAAACTATTTTGTGCTTATAAACTGCATTTTAAGATGTATATTCTAATTCTAATTAAGTAGATCTGGGATGGAATTTCAAATTCTGCATTACTATTTTTTTATTCATAAAAAAGATTGCATATATGTAAGGTATACAAATTGAAAATGTACGTATACACACACACACACATATACACACATTGTGAAAAAATCACCATAATCAAACTGATTAACATTTACATCACCTCAAAAAGTTGCCATTGTGTGTGTCTCTGTGTGTAATTAACCCTATTAGCAAGTTTCAAATATATAGAACAATTCTGTCACCTACAGTGACCATGCTATACATTATACATCCAGAATTATTCATCTTGCTTACCTAAGTGTGTGTACCCCTTTTCCAGGTGCCACTCAATGGAACAAACCTAGAGTAACAATTTTAAAGGACTCATGAATTGAAGAAGAAATCTCAGGAGAAGTTTAAAAAGTATTTTGAACTAAATAAAAGTGGTAATAAAATTTACCAAATCTGAGTAACATAGTTAAAGCAGTGTTTATAGGGAATTTGTAGCATTAAGTGTATATATTAGAAGACTAAATTAAATACAAAGTAAGAAGAAGTATTAACAAAAGTTAGAGCAGAAACTAATGAAATTGAAATAAGCTAATTTCTATTTTCCGGATTAATAAAATCAGTATTTTTTACTTGGTTAACTTATAGCCAAAGAGAGACAACACAAATTCTAAATATCAGAAATAAAAAGGGTAACATCACTTCAGATCCCTTAGACATTAAAAAGATGATGTAGAAATATTCTGAACAATATCATGACCATGAATTTGATATTCTCTATGAAATGGAAATGGTCCAATTCCTTGAGAGGAGCAGTCTCTAAAAACTCACACAAGAAGAAATAGACAATCTGAATATGCCTATATTAAGGATATAGCATCAATAATTTATAACCTTTCAAACAGAAAGAAGCATATTCATAAATCCTTACAAGTAAATTCTCCCAAACATATAAATTATACCAATTCTCTACAATAAAATTAAAAATATGAAATCTAGAGATAATATCAACAAAAAGAAAAATATATCAATGGTTTTCCTAAAAAGCAAGAAGAAGGAATACTAACTCATTCTATAAAGTCAGAATTATCCTAATACGAAAACCAGACAAAGAATTTAAAAGTAAAGAAAAGTACAAAATCTCTTAGAATGAATAAGTTAGTATAAAAAGGTAGCAGGAAATGATATTAATATAAGAAAATCAGTTGTTTTCCCTTGCATAGCAATGAACAAAAGGAATTTAGAATTATAAACACATTACTATTTACATTAGCAAAACAAAATTCAATTAATATGTACAAATCTATGTGAGAAAACCTATAAAATTGTGATGAAATACGTGTTAGCCAGCTCTTTGTCATTGTGACCAACATACCTGGGAACAACTGAGAGATGAAAAGTTTGTTTTGGCTCATGATTTCAGAGTTTTAGTGCATGGTTGGCTGTTTCTCTTTCTCTTGGGGGAGGTAAAGCAGAACATCATGAAGAAAGGATTTGGCAGAGGAAAGCTTCTCAGCTCATGGCAGTCAGGAAGCAGGGAGAGAGAGAGAAAAAGAGAGAAAGCTTACTTGAAGAGAAGCCAGAGACAGGATATAATCCCAAAGGGCATGCCTCAGTGACCTACTTTCTCCAGCCATTCTCCACCTGCTTACAATTACCATCTAGTAATCTATTCAAATTATTAATCCATCAAGTGGATTAATCTACTAAAGAGTTTATAGTTTTCATAATCTCATCATTTTTCCTCTGAATATTCTTGCATTGCCTAACATATTAGCTTTTGAGGGACACCTCATATTCAAACTCTAACAGAACATATAAAAGAGGAACTAAATAATGGAGATATGGTCTGTATTTAGAAATAAAAAAATATAGAATTATCAAGATATCAGTGTGCTTATCTACAGATGGTTTCTAAAGTTCGTGTGGAAAGACAAAAGACCCAGATCATCCCACAGTTGTGTTAATCACCTTTATGTGACCAAAAATACCTAACAAGAACAACTTAGAAGAGAAAACATTTATTTTGGCTCACAGTTTCAAATATTTGGTTCATGGGCAGCTCACTCCATTGCTCTGGGCCTGAGATCAGGGAGAAGATCAGGGAGAAAGGGCATTACAGAGGAAAGCTACTCAGCTTATGGTGGCCAGGAAGCAGAGAGAAGGAAAGGGCTCTAGGGAATATTAACCCTTCTATTGACTGCCTTAACTGGCCACATCCCACCTGCCTACAGTTACCACCCAACTGGGCCATTCAAACTATTTCAGACTAATTAGATTACAGATCTCACAATCTAATCATTTCCCCTCTGAATATTCCTGCAAAAACACAGGAGTTTTTGGGAGACACCTTGGATCCAAACCACTACAACAACACTAAAGAAGTATAATAAAGTTGAAGGACAGCCACTTATTGTCTCAGCATCTTAGAAAAAGAGGTGATACAAATTTTCTGGTATTATTTCATTGAAAAGATTGTGCATTCCTTTGGTTTGTATCTCTGCACCTTCATCTATCCCAATATATCAAATCTGGTCTTTTTTTGTTATCCCAGAATTCTTGGAAGTTCTTTACATGGTTTCTTAGTATCTTCTCTGCATGGTCAAATCTATTTTCAAGATTATATATTTTGTCTTCCTTGCCTGAGGTTCTGTCTTCCAAGTGGGCTAGTCTGTTGGTATTGCTTTCCATTGAATTTCTAATTTGGTTTATTGCTTCTGTCATTTCAAGGATTTTTGCTTGATTTCTTTTCAGATTCTCCCTTTATTAAAGTGATCTTTCATCTATTGAATTTTTTCTCTGATTTCACTCCTTACATTATCCTTTACATCACAGATAAGTTTAACTATGTATACTCTAAACCCCTCTGATATTTATTCTACTGGGGTGTCAATGGATTCTATTATTGAAGCATCTTGGTTTGTTTGGGGTGATTTGTTCTTTTGGTTTTTCTTGTTATTTGTGTGTCTATCCATCTAGTAGTGTGGGTCTGAGGCAGTACAGTTTCTGCCTTGTAAACTTATAGTGTCCCTGAAGGTTTCTAGTAACTTGCCTTTAAAGGGGAGACAAATAACACCACCACCCAATGCAAACAATATACAGCCTTAAACCAAATAGTTCCTATTAAGATATCTACAGTTTTGTCCCAATAAACAAAAATTAAGTGTTCAATTACTGTCTACAATATAAACACTAAGTTTGCAAAAGGGTTAACAAATTCAGATGCTAGACAGAGAGAACTAACTGGTGTAGAATGTGATGTTTATGAGGAAGGAGGAGAGAAAAGAAAAGTAAAAAATTATAGGAAGAGAAAAAGAGGAATTAGTAGAGGTTTGTTGTTAGCAGGAGAAAAGAGAGAAAGAGAATCCAGGGAAACAGATAAGTGAGAGAAAAATTTGTTTATATAAATATATAAATTTATATATATATATATATATATTTTATTTATACATGTAAAGTAAAAAAAAATTTAAAAAACAAAATAAAAATATGAAGAAAAAAGTAAAAATAAAAAAATACACAACAAAAACATAACATAATATTCAGAAATCCCAGTCCTCAATAAACTGATGCATGAAAAACACTTGGTTTCAACAATGGTAGAAATGTAAGAGAGAGAATTTTAAAAAATGTGTATCAATGGAAAATTGAACATTTTTTCTGCTGGAGTTCAAAAGTTTCTCAGCTTCCCTTCTCAGCAGTTAGGTGGAGTTGTCTGCAGTTTGATGCTACTTTCACTCTCAGGATGGTTGGGGTTGCTAGGGTGAGAGGGTTAGTCTTGGAGGCAGAGCTCCTGGAGGAGGGGTGTAGGCTTAGGTATGCTCTGGTCTCTTTGCTGGGTACCAATTGGTCTGGAGATTTTGAATCAGCACACCTCCAAGGCCCAGCAATTGCTGGGCCACGTTGGAAGACTCCACACAGAATCTCCTTTGGGTTCCACTTTTGTGGTGTAGGACTCTATTCTTAGCCCACTACCTCACCTGTGGATCCCATGATTCCTGGTCTCAGATTCAGTCTCCAAGCTTGATCTCTCTTGCCTCTGCCCTTTTGAATTTCTGGTCAGGTGCTTCTCTCCCACCAAGTCCTGCAAACAAACGAATTAGAGGGGGAGGGGAATCCAAGTGGGTTTCCGTGACCAGTATTCCCCTATGTAAACCTGTATTCTCCCTATATAAACTTCTCTCCATGTTCGATTTTCTTATGGTCACTTTGCCACATTTTCTGTCATGCATCATGGATTTGCCCAGCTTGATTTTAGAGCTAGATTCACATCTGCCAGTAGTCGGCTTGCCCAGCTGCTGGCCCCCATGTCACTGCTGCAAAATGCTTCTTTCTGCTGTCCTCCATGCACACCAAGAGAGAGATGGTGGCTTCTCTCCTGTACACAGATACTGTGTAGCATAGCTCACTCTTTTTTCAAGTAGTATCTTAGATCTCTAAGCTCTCCATACCCCAACATGCCTCAGTCTTCCTGCAAATAGGAGCTCCTTTAATTTCTTTATTGCTTTACTGCATGCACATAGGGATAGGTCTGATTTAAACCTCCAGCTACTGTCACAGCTGTGGGCCTGGGGATCTTTCTCTCTTATTTTATTATACAAGATATACTGAGTCTCTGATCTATTTTGAGTGTCCAGTATTAAATTCCAGTAAAGACCCCCTAATTCTTGATCACTCACCTACCTTGTTGAAAAGCTGCCTGTCTGCTTTCTTTTGTTCATGCCACAGAGCCATAATGGAGGCAACTTCTCTCTTCTGCCATCTTGCCACCTCCTGCAAGATTAGTTCAACTTATGGAAAACAATAAACATAATTCACCACATCAACAGACTTAAAAACAAAAAAATTATATGATTATCTCAATAGATGCAGAAAAAGCATTTGACAAAATACAGTACCCTTTCATGTTCAAAACACTAGAAAAACTAGGGATAATAGGCACATACATCAACATAGTAAAAGCTATATATGCTAAACCCAAGGTCAGTATCATTCTAAATGGAGAAAGATTGAAAGCAGAACTGAGAATTGGAACAAGACATAGATGCCCTTTTTCACCATTTTTATTCAACATTGTTTTTGAAACTCTAGTCAGAGCAATTAGACAAATGAAATAAATTAAAGGGAAACAAACAGGTAAAGAAGAACTCAAACTATCACTATTTACTGATGCCATGACTATATTTAGAAGACCCAAAAAATTCCACCAGAAAACTTATGGAACTAATAAATTCAGCAAAGAAACAGTATATAAAATTAACATCCCTAAATCAAATATATTCCTATACATCAGTGATGAATCAACTGAAAGAGAAATTAGGAAAACTACCTCATTCACAATAGCTTCAGAAAAAACCTTGGGAAACAATCTAACAAAAGAGGTGAATAAAACTCTACAATGAAAACTATAGAACATTAAAGAAATAAATTAAAAAAGACCTTAGAATATGGAAAGTTCTCCCATGTTCTTGGATAGGCAGAATTAACATTGTGAAAATGGCCATACCACCAAAAGCATTACACAGATCAAATTCAATTTCTATTAAAATCACAATGACATTCTTCATAGAACTAGGAAAAGTAATCATGAAATTTATGTGGAAAAATAAGAGACCCAGAATAATCAAAGCAGTCCTTAGCAAGAAGAGTGAATCAGAAAGCCTCACAATACCAGAACTTAACTTATACTACAGAGCCATAGTAATAAAAAAGTCATGATATTGGCACTATTCAACAAATGGTGCTAGGAAAACTGAAAATCTATTTGTAGCAAAATGAAATTAAACCCCTATCTCTCACCCTGCAAGAAAATTAAATCAAAATGGATCAAGGACCTAGGCATTAGAACAGAGACTCTAGGCCTAACAGAAGAAAAAGTAGGCCCAAATCTCCACCATGTTAGCTTAGGAACTGACTTTCTCAATAGGACTCCTAAAGCACAAGAAGTAAAATCAAGAATAAATGGGATGGAATCAAACTAAAAAGCTTCTTCTCAGGAAAGGAAACAATCAGTAATGTGAAGAGAAAGCCTATAGAATTGGAGAAAATCTTTACTACATGCCCTTCAGATAGAGAATTAATCCCCAGAATATATAAAGAACTCAAAAAACTTAACACCAAAACAACAAAAAAACCAATAAATAAATGGGCTAAGAAACTTAATTGACACTTCAAAGAAGAAATAAAATCCATCAATAAACATGAAAAAAATGCTCAACATCACTAGCCATTAGAGAAATGCAAATCAAAACTAATCTGAGATTTCATCTCACTCCAGTCAGAATAGCAAATATCAAGAATAGAAGCAATAATAAATGTTGATGAGGATGTGGGGGAAAAAAGTGTACTCATACATTCCTGGTGGGACTGCAAATTTGTGCAACCATTATGGAAAGTAGTATGGAGATTCCTCTGAAAACTTGGACCCAGTATTAAATTCCCAGTATTCCACTCTTTGGTTTATATGCAAAGACTTAAAAATCATCATATTACAGTAATGCAACCACGTCAATGTTATAGAAGCTCAATTCACAATAGCTAAACTATGAAACCAACCTAGGTATCCTGCAACAGATGAATGGATAAAGAAAATGTGATATATATGCACAATGGAATATTACTTAGCTTTAACTAAGAATGAAATTATGGCATTTGCTGTTAAGTGAATGGAGATGGAGAACATCATGTTAAGCAAAATAAGCCAATCCCAAAGAACCAAAGGCTGAATGTTTTCTCTGATATGCAGATGCTAATTCACAATAAGGTGCAGGGTAGCTAGGAAAGAATAGAAGTACTTTTGATTAGACAGAGGGGAGTGAAAGGAGGGGAGGGGTTCTGGGGATAGGAAGGATAGTAGAATGAATAATACATTATTACCCGGTGTTCATATATGATTACAAAACCAGTGTGGTTCTACATCATGCACAACCAAAAGAATGAGAAATTATACTCCATTTATGTAGGATGTGTCAAAATACATTCTACTGTTATGTATAACTAATTTGAAAAAATAAGAAAAAAGGGAATACAATAACTTTTGAAAGTGATGGACATGCCATTACCTTATTATGGTGATGGTTTCAATGGTGTACATACATGTCCAAATACACCAAACATATGGAATTAATCAATGCCTATATCTGAATTCATTTAATTGTGCACATTAAAATGTGTGGTGTTTTTATATCAGTTGTACAAATTATATATAAGTGATACACATATATAAATTTTATAAGAATCTATTTTTAAAATGAAATTTACTATAAAACTACAGAAATCAAGACACTGTGATGTTGGTGAAAGAATAGACTAATAGAAAAATGTAATAGAACAGATAGTTCAGAAATAGTCTCGCATGAAGCCGGGCATGGTGGTGTACACCTTTAATCCCAGCATCTCGGGAGGCTGAGGCATGAGGATTGCTAGTTCAAAGGCATCTTCACCAACTTAGCAAGGCCCTAAGCATCTTAGCAAGCTCTTACTCACAATAAAAATAAAAAGGTCTGGGGATGTGTCTCATTTGTCAAGCACCCCTGGTTCAATCCCTAGTACAAAAAAAAAAAAAAAAAAAAAAAAAAAAAGAGTCCACTGATCATTGTCAAAAGAAAAGGTCATAATATGGAAAGAAGACAGTCTTCTCAATAAATAGTGCCAGAACAAACTATACACTATAATAAAGACAATTAACTACACAAAAACTTTGGATCCATCACAAAAATCAACTCAAAATGGATTATAGATTTAAATGTAAAATGCAAAACCATAAAACTCCTAGAAGATAACATAGGAGAAAATCTGAGTGACCTTGGATATGGTGATAACTTTCAGTTATAAGACCAAAGGAATAATTCATAGAAGACATGTGAGAAACTGAACTTTAAAAATAATTAAAAACTTCCATTGTGAAAGACAATATCAAGAGAATGAGAAAACAAGCTACTGACTAGGAGAAAAGATTAATATAAGACACATTTAATAAAGGACTGCTAAAAAAATAAAACTCTCAAAACTCGAGAATTTGAAGATGAATGACCTTCATAGTACATTTTGAGGTTAGGTCATGTAATGCTATAATCATCACAACAGCATGGTATTGGCATCAAAACAGATACACAGGCCAAGGGACCACAAGAGAGAATCCATAAGTAACATCACATATTGATAGCCTACTGATTTTTGACAAAGGAGCAAAGAATACTCAGTGGGGAAAGAGCAATTTCTCCAACAAATGGTGTTGGGAAAGCTGGCTATCCACAGGCAGAATAATTAGACTAGAGCAGTTTTGCTCATCACTCAGACATATCAATTCAAAATGCTTAAAGAATTAATGTAAGACTCAAAACTATGAAACTACCTGAAAAAAGCACAGGAGAAATTCTTCAGGACAATATTTACCAACAAAGTATTTTTGGATAAGATCCCCAGTGCCACAAGCAACAAAATCAAATATTTCAAAAAAAATTAAAATAAAAAGGAATTTACTATAAAACTATAGTAATCAAGATACTGTGATGTTGGTGAAAGAATGACTAAACAAACAACAAATTAAAGAGCTTATGCACAATAAAGGAAATAACTGACACAGAGGAAAACACACCGGACAGAGTTAATATCCAGAATATGTAAGAACTGAAAACAACTCGATAAAAGAAAACAAATACCCCAGAATGAATAGATGTTTCTCAAAAGAAGACAGAAGGGCAATGTGTATATACAAATGATTAGTATCATTAATTATTAGTGGAATGCTAATCAAAAGTACCATGAAATATCATTTCGGCCTTAGGCTATTATCGAAAAGCCAAAAAAATGACAAAATGTGGATAAAGAGGAATTCTCATACACTGTTGGGAGAATGTAAGTTAGGATAGCCATTAAGGAGAACAGGAAGGAGGTTTCTTAAAAAAACTAAAAATACAACTATTCTATGATCCAGCAATTACATTACTGATTATCTCCCTCTCCAAAATTAAATCAGCATGTCTAAATGACAATTTTACTCCTGTGTTCATTTCAGCACTATTATAATAACCAGGTTTCATATTGAATGGGGAAGAGGACATTATATACAGGTGAGGGGACATAGTAAAAGGCCCTTGACTTTATCAATGGAAGTTACCTGACTTGAAGTAAGAGCACCTTAATTAATGGAGAAAATTTATAGCTTAAAAAATAGCCACAATATGAAATCAATCTAAGTAAATGGATGAACAGGTTAAAAATATTTTTAATTGTGGTATATATAAATACAGTGGAATACTATTCATCCACAAAAAATATGGAATTCCGTTATTTTTAACAACATGGATGATCTTGGAAGACATTATGTTATGTTAAATAAGCTGGCACAGAAACACAAATATCATATGATCTAACTTAAAAGTAAAATCTAAAAATTGATCTCATAAAAGTTGAGAGTAGAATAGTGGTTACCACAGACTATGAAGAGTACAGGGAAGGTTGATGGGGAAAATCAGTCAACAGGTACAGCATATTAGTTTGATGGGAGGAATAAATTCTGGTGTTCTGTGGCATAGCAGGAAGAATATAATTAACAATAATGCATTATGCATCTTAAAACAGAAGGGAGGATTTTGAAATGATAAAACTTTAAGATGATAGATATGCTAATTACACTGAGTTGATCAGTATCTAATATATACATAAATCAAAACATCACACAGCAACTCATAAATATGTACAAATATTATGTGTCAATCATATAAAAAAAATAAATGATAGCTATCAGTACCGTCATAATTAAATTTGCATGTTGCAGTATAAGATGAAAACAGACATTTAATGAATCAAATGGATAATGTAAAATCAAGTAATGCCTTCTGAACGTATTTTCAAACAACCCCAAAAGGCACTGGAAGGATTTTCTAGATGTTCCTCCATTTGACTAAGTGTGTTCCCTTCCAAACTCTAAGATTTCTTCCTTCCTGCTTTGCTTTGCTCCTCTCTCTCCTTCTCCCCCAACACTTCCTAGGCAAAATGTGTATCTTTTCTCAGATGTGTTTATCCTTTCTGTATTTCTAATTTATAGGCATCAGTTTTAAGGAGAGTTCATAAGTTTAGAAGATCCCTGAACTCTGAAATTGTGTGCAAATTTTCATGAATATGTATCTTGGAGTTGTATGACACCAGAAGGGCACAGTGGCGCACACCTGTAATCCCAGCACTTAGGGAGGCTGAGACAGGAGAATCGCGAGTTCAAAGCCAGCCTCAGCAAGGGCGAGGCGCTAAGCAACTCAGTGAGACCCTGTCTCTAAATAAAACACAAAATAGGTCTGGGGATGTGGCTTAGTGGTCGAGTACCCCTGAGTTCAATCCCTGGTACCAAAATAATAATAATAATAATAATAATAATAATAATAATAAGCTGACTAATACATACCTCTTCAAAGATGGATATCAGAGCTATAAAATAAAAGAATAAAGAAGAATTGCCTTAAATACGAGCTCATTAGTTTTCAATTAGGCATGAGGTTGACATTTTCCTATTTATCCAGTATTCAAAAATAGACTCAATTACATCATTATTGGTAAAGTAATATGATTTAAAATAATAGACTGTAAAAAAAAGAAAACAAAATGAATAATCTGAGTTTAAAACGAACAAAAGGCACTTCACCACTGATGGATGTCTGTCATTATACAAAACTTATGAAATACATATTAGTGAACACTAATGCAAACTATGGATTTAGGGTAATAATGACAGGTCAATGCAAGTTTTTCATGTGTAAGAATGTACACTTGTGGGAGGAGTTTTGTATGTGGAGAAAGTGTGTATGTGGGAAATCTCTGTATTTACACTCAAGTTATTGTGAATCTAAAACGCGTCAAAATTACAAAGTTTTAGTTAGCAAATAAAAATAAATGAGCATAATGGTACATGCCACCTGTAGATTCAACTACTCAGAAGGCTGAAGTCAGAGGTTCACATGAGCCCATGGGTCGAACCTGGGCAACATAATGAGACCCCATCTCAAAAACTAAGTAAGTCAATCAATAAATACATAAATAGCATAAGAAATTATGTACAACTAAGTATATACAAAAGTGAAACTGGAAATAATAGCATTAAATGATTAGATTGTAGTAAGGTCAATAGCCTGGTTAAGATATTATATTATAGTTTTGGAAAATATTATCATCGGTGGAAACTGGACAAAGTACATATGAGAATATCTCTGTACCAATTCTGACAACAGCCTGTGAACATAAAACTATATAAAATCGCATTTCAATTAAAAACTAAAATTAAGTCAGCTACCAGAGAAGTAGCCAAATACAGCACGTTACACTGAAAACACAAAGAAGACCCTCTGTGACAATTACTGAGCATATTTGTGTTTCTTGGCTCCTCACCACTTAAATGGGGGTAGTTGAGAAGAAAAAAAAAATGGCTAGATTTGAAAACTGGAAATCAGAAAGTGTCAGAACAAACTCAGCTGGAATAAGAAAGCTATGAAAAGCAAATTTTAAAATGCCATCGACAGTGTTCAAAAATTAATGTTAGATTTGGGAAATATATTTAGTCATCTAAAGCCAGCAAGGATTAACACACATACAATATAAGGCATGCCTTTTATTTAATGAGAAAAAAACATAAAAATAAGCAAATTATATAAGTAGATAATTCAGTTAAGGAAAAATATGAAAGACTAATGCTTATATAAATGTTTGTCCACACTAATCACCAGAAAACAAAGAAAAAAGTAAATATTCATAAGAAGGTACCAGTTTGCTTCCCATTGACAATAATTAGAAAGCCTGAAATTAGTAAATGTGGTAACTGAGTAGAAAACAAAAAGCCTCAGACAATGCTGGAATATCTACAGCTATAGCCATTAATTCTAAAAATCTGTAAAATTAAATTCTCATTTCTCCTAACATATAGCAATCCTACCCAGAGAACCTACTTGATTTTCACATGGGGACAAAGACGATGGTTATTGTAGCTTGTGTATAGTAGGGAGACATTGAAAATAACCAAATATAAAACTTTATATATAAATATAATATATATTATATATTTATGCATAAGAAGGAATTCTGTGCAGCAGAGTACTTGAGTAGATTTATATACTTGTCCAACTTGATAGCTAGCTAGCTAGATGTCAAAAACATAATCCTAAGAAAACAAAGAATAAAGAAGATAAGAAAGTTAATAATGCTAAATTACTCATGAATGTCAAACACAAGTATACAAAGAGTGTATTTTCAAGGATACACATTTCCATGGAAATACGAAAGGTGAATTGAAGGAACGTATTCTCCAGCAGAAAACATACAGAATAAAAAAATAAAAAAAAAAAAACAAGAAATTTGCAGGCATTGATGATAATTGTAAACCTGAACTTCAATGTGGACAGAAGAAACCATCAAAAACAAAATGAAACAAACACATAGTTTTGTAGGAAATGGCCGCAGGATTAGCAGTAGCATGGTTCAATCCAGATAGCCAGAGGGAGAGACTTTAGATTGTTGATTCAATGGGAAAGAACAAAGAAAAAAGGAGAAACAAAAGATGTCTAATTTTGGAACAGAATTATGGAGGAGGACAAAAGAAAATGAGATTTAGGGGTGCAGGACAAATGAATATCTTTGTCAGGTTGAAAAGTCTCAATTTCCTCCACAGAAGTAATAGAGCAAAATGAAACATGAAGATATTTTACCGCAGAGGGAGGATGATAAGAACAGTTTCCATTCTCTTACAATTTTTCTGAGGATATCTCCTAATTTTACATATGAGTATATAGTCCTGTCTCTCTTTTATATCATCAGGTATGTATTATTCTTATCCTGAACTAGATTGAAAGTAATTTACGTTTTCTCAGGTTATAGAAAAAAGCAAATTTTGGATCAAGAAGTGGTCTTAGATATCATGTCACAATAATAATTAGCATATTTTATACCTGTATTGTGTCCTAAGCACTGTTTCAAAGGTTTTACATGTATTTCTCTAGATAAATTCCTCCTTCACTTTTTTTTTTCCAAAGAGATGATTAAATGAAGATCTAAAGAGGTTAAAAATCTAAATGTTCCAGTTGCCAGGTTTGGGCCTTTTTCAGAGACATCACCCTTACCCTAGATCAGCACCTTGGAGAGCTGGGTAGTAGGTGAGCTCAGTACTTGCTCACTGAGTGAGAATTAGCAATGGACTTGCAGCCTCATTTTTAACATCATCAGCTCACAGGCTTGGTCACATGCTTCTACCTCCCGCTCTTCTTTGTTTCTTTTTTTAAACCTTCAGCACTGGAGAGAAGGATAATAAAACTAATACCCCCTTGCTGAGTTTTTATGAGTTTTTGGGCTGAGAGCAGCATGCCAGAAGCTATTTTGGGATATATGGCTTAAAATAATGAGAAAACCAACAGCAGCAGTTGGGGGAAACTTGCACAAGGCAAGCAAGCAACCCTGAGCCCCCAGGGCCAGCGGGACGTAATCCTCTCCCTCTGTACTTATAGGGAGCTGCTGCTATGGTTTCCTTTCTGGAGGGAACTCTTGCTGCAGGGCTCTTTGCTGGGCTACAGGTGTCCAGTCATAGCTTTAAAGAAAGGCTTGGATGCCAGCAGTTCAGTAAGAAGGGGATGCCCCCTCCTGAGCATCATTTTGCACTGAACAAGTATCAGGCAATGAACTATGAAACCCTCTTTCTATAATGGTGCTATGGGGATCCATGGAAAGGAAACTTTAAATATTGGAAAATACAATTCAAGAGTCATGAGCTGAGAGAAGTTGACCATCACTATCTCTATTATTGCCATCAACACATTGTCAGGTGGGAAAGGTAAAAATCCATGGAAATCCCATGCATATGGATTTTTCTTTGTCAGAATATGGGTCTTTCTAAAAAAATGTAATACATTCATTTGAAACTTTCAGTTAGAAATGAAAAGGTCTTAGCTGGGTGCAGTGGCTCACGCCTGTAATCCCAGCATTTTGAGAGGCTGAGACAAGAGAATTGCAAGTTCAAAGCCAGCCTCAGCAATGGTGAGGTGCTAAGCAACTCAGTGAGACCCTGTGTCTAAATAAAAAACACAAAATAGGGCTGGGGATGTGGCTCATTGGTCAAATACCCCTGAGTTCAATCTCTGGTATACAAAAAAAAAAAGAAAAAAAAAAATGAAAAGGTCTTAAGACCTGCATGGTGGCAAGCCCATAATCACAGCTACTGGTGAGGCTGAAGCAGGAGAATCACAAGTTGGAGGCCAGCCTGGGCAACCTAGGGAGATCCTCTCTCAAAATGAGGGGGAAAAAAAAAAGGCTTAGGATGTGGCTCAGTGGTAAAGTGCTCCTGGGTTAAATTCCCAGCACAAGAAAAAATAAAATAAATTAATAAAAAATTAAAATAAACAATGTCTTGGATGGATATACCAATAGTGAGATGGCTAAAATTCCATATTCACTGATTATGTTCCCCAGAAGCCATGATTGCTAAGAGTTGGTTCATATTCTTCACAAACCAACAATACCCAGAACACACACGCATGTCACTCACACATACACAGAGCAATGTGTTCGATTTTTTAGCTTTAAAAACATCTTGTTTAAAATCCTCAAATTCTGAAAAAAAAAAAAATCTATAAGTCAAGAAAGTCATCAAGTCATCAACCTCTAAATTGTAGAGAAGGATTAAGAGAAGTAAGTCATCCCGTAAAAAAATAGATTTTTTTTCTGACTCATATGTCAATTTTAACAGGGTTTCATGGCATCTGTCTTTAGTTATATCATGCCAAGTCAGGGCATGCCATTTGACCCATCACTTAAAAAGTACTTATAAATTTTCTTTGAACATCAAAGCTGGCAGAGGTGAAATTTAGAACAATAATAGTTCCATCCATATTGAGCTCAATATGAGTTTCAAGCAACAGAAAATAATGCCTGCTTTAGAGAAAAAAATTAACCCAGAACTTTCTGCAAGGTGGTCACAATGCTTGTGTGTTAGAGTATTTATTGTTAAAAATTTCAAACATTAGAAACATAACTTTTATACAGATATAAAACAAGCATCAAATGTTTTGTGGACTTCATGGACAACTGAAAGAATGTAAAAGATAGTAAAGCTGATTACAAAAAAAAAATTACTGAATATGTACTTTGGAAAAAAATGTTAGAATATGATCTCTAAGTTAGGTAAAAATTTGGTAGAATTGATTAAATTTCTCCACAGCAATAAGACCATTAACATTGAGGGTATTTTTATCCCAACAGACAGAAGTATATAAATTCACGTACAACTATAGATTGTCTAGGATCTAATTTTTAAAATAGCAGCAACAAACATAATATTCTAAATAATCTTTCAGTGTGGGTTTATTAAACAATGCTCCAGTATGATTCGGAAAGGGCACAAGTTGGAGGCCAGCCTGTACTCTTTTTTATTTATAAGTTTTGGATATATTTTAACAGTTGTTCTATTTTGATAATGAATAATTTCCAAATATCTTTCTTGATTTCAAAAGAATCCTGTTATATTTGGCCTGATATTTTGCCTAAATGCTGGAAGAGCATTAACCATATGAATTAACCATATGAGACTCCTTAAGCAGAGAGTATTGAACAAATACTGAAGCTAGAAAATCAACATTTGTGTGCAAATTCTATCTTGGAAATTAAGATGGAAGCTTATAAAAGCCTCTCTGATTTGATCTTCTTTCCAAAATCTAGGGAGTCAAGTTTAAAATATGCTTCTTTAAAGTTGTTTCTGCAGTACTTTTTGATTTTGAATTTCCTTTTTTTCTTGAGGCATCCTAAATTTGTCGAAGTGCCTGATTGCTATGAAATCAACTTGAGGCTGTCAGTCTAAAGGGGACAAGATCAATTGTTTTCACACAATAATTTCATAGGTATTGCTCTTGTTCTTTAATGATGGTGTGTTTTTCATACCTGATCTTCATTCTTAAATATGACATTCAAGATATGAAATTGCTTGCACAATAAAAGGATTGATTTTTACTGAACTGCTGCAAATAGCTATATTCCATGTAAATAAGGAGAATCTGTAAAAGTTTCTGAGTTTTGAGACATTAGTGGAGAGGGTTTCCCTAACATATGCCTGAGAAAATCAAACATTCTGGCAAATTGATCCTATTTCTCATATTTGAACAAATAACCAGAATTGAAGTACTTCATCAGTTTACTTAGTCCTATGCATTAATTTTTCTTTCACTGAATCCTGGGCTACCATTCTGCATTCACGAAGCTGTCTGTTCCTGGGCTAAAAACAAGTCCTTTAAAACCTGCTACCATCTTTAAGTTGGTACTATTTAAGTCTAAATACTTAAGGGACGCAGGTTGTAGCCCATGGGTAGAGCATGTGCTTAGCATGAAAAAGACCTTGGGTTCCATTACAGTACAAACACTTAAAACTGAAGCTTAGAAAGCTGTTCCCAGTGTGAAATTTGTGTTAAAGATACAAATGGTAGCTGTATCTAAACTGTAGAGACTTCAGTAAAGCTACTGAGAGAAGCAGAAACAAACCATTGGTTAAGATTAAGTGGTTGTGGTTAATTTGGTACAGTAACCAACACTATCAGACTAGAGCGGAGTGAAATCCTTCACTGAGGTACAACACATTTTCACGACAAATCCATTGATGTCTTCTCTGAGGCTGAGAACATACTATAAAAAGTGAGCACAGTGACCCATCTCTGGGGCCTTCTTGTAGAGTACTATCTCTAAAATGTATTAGTGTTATTTTACATGTATAAAATTAGTACTGGGGGGGGCTAAATTTCTTTTTTGATTTGACTACTCTAAGCACAAAGCTCTTACTGATTAATGTATATGGAATTGCAAAACAAGCCGAAGTATTTCTAGCATCTTTCTTTTTATAAGGTGAAAATATAAATCTATGTAATTTTTCTAGGGGCCCCTGAAAATCAAAAATCATCTTCAGGTATGCAAAACATCCTAAACTTTTTTTAAAAATTTATTGCCATGTCATAGGGAGGTAATAATTAAATGTTAACAGAAGACATTTGGCCACTTGAATATGATCATGTATACCTTAGAAACCATATATGGCTTCCTACTGAATCAATGTGACAATATTTAAATAAATTTAGTAATTTTATAAAATTTCAAGGAAACTTTTTTTTTCAGAATAAGGAAAATTATTATTTTTGGTCATTTGTTCATTTGTTTATAATAAGAAGAACATGACAAAATCATTAAAATTATTTTGATGTGATATGAATCTTTGTTGTCTATGTTGATTTCAAGGAAGATAAAAAGTGGCATGTCTCAGATGGAGTCTCATGTGGTTTACTCACAAATCTTCCTGCACAACCAAAAAACAAAAACTTCAAATTCAATGATATTTTAGTCCATAGAAAACCATATTTATAGTTTTGTATTACTACAAAATCTAGCAGTAGTAGACTAACAAATTCTCTTTTTAAAAAAATCTGAATAAGCACATAAAAACTCAGTGAACTTTGCAAAATTGCAAAAAATATTGCTTCAGTATTCTTTCTTATTTATAGATTATCCAGGTAACTGGAAGTGTAGTTCAGGCATATGCTTTAGGCATATGCTTAGTGTGCATGAGACCCTGGGCTCAGTCCCTAGCAAACAGACACAATAAATAAAAAATGAATAAATAAATATTCCTGTTCTAATGAATATTCATTAGTTAGCTCAATTTAACTTAGTTAACAAAAGATTTTGGATTTTATGTTTAAGCTGTAGAAAATAATTATGGGGGATATAAAATGGCAAAATTGATGATTCAATTTGATCAAATACTAAATCCTACAGTTTGTAGAGGTAATGACATATACTGTTCTATAAACCAATATAAGAAATTTCAGCAGTTAATATAACAAAAGCAAATGACAAAACTGAATCTTATTAAAAATTAAAATGTATGCTTATTTTTTACTACATTGAAGAAAATTATATATAGCACTTTATATTTTAAGTCCAAACTATTAAGCTAGTCTTATTTTTTCAAAGATTCATCTTAGTTGATGAACTTGAAATTTTATAGAAAAAATTTTTTTCTAGTGGTTTCTGTGAAGATTATTCTTTTCTTAAAATTCTAACAGATTTAAATTTAAAAGTTTAATTTCTCTATTTTTCTGAGAAATTTAGATTTATCTGAGTGCTTCATTTTCTCCAAAACCCAATTAAAACAGAAATACTTTGAGAGCTTTTGTAGTCTCTTATAATAAAATCCCCCAGAGGTATGGAAATATTTAAAATTCACACAAAAAGAGGCAAAGATTTTCCAAATTACAGAAATGGAGCTTTCAGCTTCAATTTTGCAAACTTAGCCACAGGTGATGAATAAAAAGCAACAAAAATACAGGTGTCAGAAGTCCTTTCTATTTTCAATTATTCAAAAAAATACTTTCATTAATTAATTTGGTCTCACGCATAGCAAAATGAGCAAACCAAAGAAGGCTAACAAAGATTTTTCTGTTTTCTCTCACCTGACAGAATAGAGTCCCATCATCCTGATGGAAATTTATCATCTCTGAGGCAGAAACCCACTCACTTATATATACACAGAGAGTTTTCTGGACTGTACAGTGAGGCCAGCCAATGGCTAGCAGCCCTTGCTTCTGGTTATGAGACAAGACTCAAATCACAAGTGTGATAATGAACACACATACTAACATAACAGATTTGGTGGAAACCTTGAAACAAATCAGAAAATTAGCAGGGGGAAAAATTCCTAGGAAGCAGTGGGTCCACAAAGGCAAAGTTCTAGGACAGTTTGAGCATACTTGATCCAAAAATACAAAATCTCAAGTGCTCCAAATCCTAAACTTTTTGAGTGCTGATATGTATATATTTTTTTTTCTTTTTGGTACTGGGGATTGAACTCAGGGGTACTTGACCACTGAGCCACATCCCCAGCCCTATTTGTGTTTTATTTAGAGACAGAGTGTCATTGACTTGCTTAATGCCTTGCATTGCTGAGTCTGGCTTTGAACTTGTGATTCTCCTGTCTCAGCTTCCGAAAGTGCTGGGATTACAGGTGTGCGCCACCACGCCCACCTTGAATGCTGCTATTGACACCATAAGTGGAAAATTCTACATCACCTTGAGTGCTGATATTGACACCATAATTGGAAAATTCAAAAACTACCTTTGAGCTATGAGTATAGGTGCATGTGAAATGTAAATGAATTTCATGTTCAGACTTACATTCTATCCCTAAAATATCTTATGATGTATATGCAAATAGTTCAAACTGTCCCCCACAAAAAGATCTGAAATTCAAAACCCTACTAGTTCTAAGAATGTTGAGTAAGGGAAACCTGTACACTAGGCATTCCAAAAACCTTGAAAATCACTCTGAAGAACAACTGACTGCATTTTGTCAAGAATGCAGTTTAATTTTCTCTGGTGGATAAGTACACTTTGGCATTTTATAAATAATCTCTAAAAATGCACAAATTTATTTTCAAGAAGTTAAAAACATTGCTTGCATACAAACATTAAATAAATATATCAAACATTTTTTAACTCATTAGTTGACAACAATGCCAGTATAATGGTTATTTTTTTAAAAAATAATTTTTAGAAACTTGTCAATTTTTAGGTACTTTATATGTAGAAATGATAGAAAAGAATTTCTATTTTGATATAAAAATAGGATAATATCCCATAAGGCAACTAAAGTATGATTTTATTTTTTCTATTGAACAGAAATCTAAACATAATATCACAGTTCTAGTCTCTAATCAAATAATAAATAGTAGAGTCAAACATAGAGTCAAACAAATTCTTCAAAGGAAAAAAGAGCAACTTTGAGCTATTTTAGCAATTCCTCAATGAAATGCCCATCTTGTTTTCAAAATTTTGCATATTTATTTTTATTTTAAAAACCTGTTTATAAGGGCTGGAGTTGTGGCTCAGTGATAGAGCACTTTGCCCGGCACGTGTGAGGCACTGGGTTCAATCCTTAGCACCACCCCAAAATAAATAAAATTTTTTAAAAAAGGTATTGTTTCAATCTACAATGAAAAACAAATTAAAGATAAAATAAAATAAAATCTTTTTATATATTATGAGATACTATTTGGACAAAAATCATTTAAAATAAAAACATGTTTGAAGATGTATGTAGTTTGCACTCAACAGATAAGTATAATAGGTTAATTCAATATTTTTAGAGATGCATTAAAATATTTTTCAGAGATGCTCTAATATGGCTCTCAAGTAAAATTTATTTGGGAACACAATACATAAATCTCCTGATCTGAATTACTTCAAACTTGATTATAATGTACTTAGGGAAAGATGAGCTACTTGCTGCTTCTAGCTTTCAATAGAAAATTTATACGATTCCTATGGTTGTATATTGAAGCTTAAGGGATGCATCTCTTACTCTTAATTAAAAATGGAATACAATTTTCTGTTAGCCTATAAAGGTAAATTATAAGTTTTTATTGTGTTTTGTGTCTATTAGAACTATGTGCCCCATGTAATTGACAGATTAATATTTTTAAAAAACTCAATTTCACATAAGCTACATACAATTTATTTTGATAGAATTGATATTTTCATACCTTATTTTAAATTGTGTAGGTAATGTGATAAGATAAATTCATTGAATAGATTTTTAATATTGATAACTTTTCCATTTTTTATTGATTGATGATCAACAATCTTCACTTGAACAAGATCCCAGATGATATATTTGCACCTGGAAATATTATGTTTTGAAAAATCCTTCTGGAGGGAAAATAATGTAGAACCCAAATTCTAATACTGTCTGCTCTTTAGTCACTTTGTAATCTTACACCCATCACTTGTACCATAGGCTGTATTTTCATCTGTAAAATGGGCCTGCTTCTTAGGATTCTTGTGAGCACTATATAATTCTATGTCTATAAATTTCCAGATATGTCCAAGCCTTTACAACTGTTAGCCACTAATATTTCCATGTTTGTTCATTGTTATAAATCTTCTGATTAGTTTTAATTATTTCTGTAAGTTAGATTTCTAGTAGTGATGATTCTAATGTAAAGAATATGAATATATTTGGCTCTTGATCTAAATCACCAAATTATTGTCTAGTAAATAAGATTTCTAGTAATACATTTTTTCCATAGTGATTTAAAAATGTAAGGAAAAATATTGTTTTGCTTTATTTTTATTATAAGTAATATAGATCATTTAATTCAATTAATTTATTTTCTTTTATAATTCAACATTATTTTCTAGGTTTAAGAAAAACATTATGCATTTTTTAAAAAAGTTAAGCCTCAAGTTTCTATTGAAAATCTTAGAACTAAAGCAAGTTAATATTCAAGGTTCCCACATTCTATTAAATTATAATTAATTGAATGGGCAAATGTGTTCCATTTCAAAGTTTCATTTTCTTAAATAATTGTAGGTAGATTAGTGGTTCCAACTAGTAGTCTCCGTTTGAGCAACATTAGCATCACTTGGCAATTTATTAGAAGTGCTCCAGCCCTTACCTAATGATCAGAGACTCTAGGGAATAGAGCCCAGTGATCTGTTTTTAGCAAGTTCTCCAGGTGATACTGATCCATGCTAAAGTTTGAGAACTGTTGGTCAAGATCAATCTCCAGGAATACTTAAGCAAAGTAATCTTATAAGGTTGTCTAGTTAATACCTGTGGAGCAGCCAACCAATACATGAATGCCACACATCTAAACATTGTTTAATGCGTCTCATTGGCACTAGCTTGTGTTCCTGACCACAAGTGATCATCATTTAATGACAGTGACTAGACTATCTAAACATTTAGCGCATGGTATTTTCAGTATGATTAATTCCAATAATGATTTTTTTTAAGTGAGGTAACACTTTTTTAAATTGCTGGCAAGCTCATAACAGCTGCAACTAGATTTCTTCCGGGAGGGCTTTGGAACACTCTCACTCTAGCCAGCTATGAGCTCATAGTGGCTTCATCATGTCAAGCCTAGAGATTTTGTGGCTACATAATATTCTCTTTGGTAACTTTCCTGTCCCTGTTCTATTTATTTTCATCTTGAGCTTCAGACCCTAGGGTATTGCCAAGGGGACTTAGAAATTAATGCAGCAGAGAGAATGAAAGTATGCATTTTTTTTAAAAAAGGGAATCTAAACCTAATTTTTGCCTAAAATCAATTCACAAAATGTTAATTATTAAGATGCATATTTTAATGATCTTAACTGTGTAAGATTTCTTTAAATCAAGAAATTACAGGTACTAAACAAAGGGCCCTGGGCAATATGCTGTGATGTGGCCAGTTAGGGCTGCTATAATAATTAATATAGATATGGGTGGCTACAAGTACCAAATTTTTTTTCTCAGTTTTTTTTTTCTCTCTCATAGTTTTGGAGGTCAAAGATCAAAGTACCAGCAGATTTGATGTGTAGTGAGCACCAGCTTTTTGGTCCATAGAGAGGACCTTGTTCCTGTGTCCTCACACAGTGAAAAGGACAAGGTGTCTCTGGGGTCTCTTTTTTGAGGCCAGTAATCCCATTCGTGAACACTCTGCCCTGATAACCTAGTCACCTCCCAAAGGCCCCATATCCTAATGCCTAAGCACGTTGGTGATTAGGTTTTTTTTTTTTTTTTTTTTTGGTTTTTTTTTGGTACTGGGGATTGAACTCAGGGGTACTCAACCACTGAGCCACATCTCCAGCCCTATTTTTTGTTTTATGTAGAGACAGGGTCTCACTGAGTTGCTTAGCACCTTGCTTTTGCTGCAGCTGGCTTTGAACTCACGATTCTCCTGTCTCAGCCTCCCAAAGTGCTGGGATTACAGGCGTGAGCCACCGCTAGTGATTAGGTTTTGATATATAAATTTGAGGGGTACAATAACTTATACCATTGACTATTGAAAGAAATGTCAGATTTATTGAAAACCTTCCATAGACAGACAAGAGTACATACAATATTGTTTCTATGTACAAGAGTACATAGAAACAATAAAGAAGCTCTTAAGATATAGAATATTAATATTAGAAATAATTTAATGATAATGTAGTTAGGTTACCTAGCCAGTCAATGAATTCATTTCTTGCAATAGTAATTAAGGGAACAGTATTCATCAATTGGCTTTCTTCATTGGGAGGGATCATAAAGAAAATTCTGCATTTACTATGGACTGTAAAGTCTCATATTCTCAACTTGGGTTGCTTCACTGATATGCTTTTGTGCTAAGCTACTAGCTCACTGTGCTGTCCTTTTGGAATGTATTAGGCACACCCCTCAGACTGGACCATGATCTTCCCACTTATCAAATGACTTACTTCTTATAGTATTCAGGTCTCTGCTCACATTATCTCATCAAGAGAATGTTGCCTTGATTACAGCCCTTACCCAGTAGCATCCTGGAATTACTTATCACTTATTCTTTTTTATTCATCTTTAATACACTTATAATCAGAACAGACATTACACATAGTTTATTTATATCTCTCATTTACTAAAAGATGAACTCCAGGAAATCCAGGAATTTGTATTTTCTCTATTTTTCTTCTTCTTTATGCCTATGACATCACGATACAGGACAGAGTCTGAAGTAGATTAAGCAGTTGAATAACCTTTATTAAATAAATGAACAATAAACACCTAGGTTGTGTCCAGTTTTGGTTCTGTTGAACAGGATACTTACTATCTTGTCAGGAAAAGAGCAGTCTTCAATGATTCTTTGTCCAAACATTCTTTCAAAAATTTAGTAAAAAATATGTTTACTGGTAAATTTCCCCATTTGCTCTATTTCATAAAAGTAGGAGTTATCATTGATTAAGCTCATACTATATTCTAGGTTCTATGAAAAGTATCTGGTATTTTACTCAATAATTAAGCTCTATGAATACACAGATTTTTCATAGTGCCCTAAACATGAGAAGAGTTCAGTAAATGCTAGCCATGGCAGAAAAACAACAGCAACAATAATGAAACCCTAATTCTTCTTTCATGTGATAGTCCTAATCTGAAGACAGCTATCATAATCTTCTGGGTCAGAGCACTTACTTTAGCATAACTGAGACCCTGGGTTCCATCTCTACCACTGATGAAGAAGAAAGAGAAGGAGAAGGAGAAGGAGGAGGAGGAGGAGGAGGAGGAGGAGGAGGAGGAGGAGGAGGAGGAGGAGGAGGAGAAGGAAGAAGAAGAAAAAAGTCCTGGATTTTTACTTTTGTTTTTAAATGTCTGAGTTTTTCAAAAAAAAAATTTGCTTATATGGTTTACTGCTATTTTTCTCCAGTACAGCTTCCATTTGTAAATAGTTTTTTAATAATGAGTCCTGATGTGGAAAGCAATATTTCTAGTTGAAGTCCAACTTAGTGTTACCTTACCAGTAAACTAGTATAAAGTTTAGGCAAGGTAAAATGGAAAGGTTTCTACAAATGCAGTCTTAGATTGTGGGAAGTTTCAATTTAATTTTAGTCATTGATTCTCAATGAATGCATTTATCAAACAAAACCACATGTTGCTTTTCATTTCAATGACTCCTAAGCCAACTGACCCTTACTATAGTTGGGCATAAATGCTGAAATATAAAACCTACTGCAAATATTTTATTTTTTAAAAATTTTGACTGATTATTTCAGACTTTTGGAAGTTCTTTATATCTTGATTTGAATATCTAAAATGGCAACTATCCCTCTTATTTTTATATCATCAGAATATTTTTAATTATGTAACTTGCATACAAAAAAGCCAAAATCCCTTTCTTTTGCCCCAGTAGAACTCCACAATTTTTTCATTTGGTTGGTCTCATGCCTAGGCCCAGGATACAATTTATAATTATGTACATATGATATATTATCTCATGTAAGGACATATGTTCTAGAGGAGACAATCTTTTCTGAACAATGAGACATAAGTAATGCTCAGTTTCCATGTAAGAATTTTCTTTATCTGAGAATTAACAGCATAAAAATCAGAAAGTCCTTTAGCCCCACTCCTTTCTAGTATGAAATACTGATGTGTAAAGTCCCTTGGCTCTTTAAAAACCACAAGGAGGTCCATCTCCCTGCATGGAGGCTGGTATAGGACAAAAGACACAATTGAACAGTGAGAAGGACCACCTGTTGAGCTAAGTCACACTGACTGTATATTCTCTTATTTCCAGTTAAAAGATTTGCTTTCATTCAGAGTTCTTATATATCATTGAACAGAATACATATATATATATATATATACACACACACACACATGCATTATATATATATATATATATATATATATATATATATATATATACACACATTATATATATATATTTATTTATATTTGTTATATATTTTAACAGAGCCCCACAGCCTCTTTCCTAATTCGGTCATCTTTTAAAGGTACAATTGCTTAATAGTTTTAGATATACTGAAATCTATCATTATTCCACTTATGTCTCTTCTCCATAAACACACAAAGACAGACTAAGATTTATGTCTTTGCGGGCTGGGGTTGTGGCTCAGTGGCAGAGCACTTGCCTCACACATGTGAGGCACTGGGTTTGATCCTTAGCATCACATAAAAATAAATAAAATAAAGATATTGTGTTCATGTATAACTAAAAAGTGTTTTTAAAAAATGTATGTCTTTGTGAAAACCCTATTATCTTTTGTCCTTCAAATTCCCCAATCAAATCCACATTTTTTCCAAAGGGAAGATAGTTTGTAAAACCTCACTTTTATCTGATGTGTGTGTGACAAAAATTTGCTCCCAGAATGTAGGCTCTCTGTTCATTTCATTGATAGTTTCTCTTGCTGAGAAGAAGCTTTTTAGATTAAGTCCATCCCATTTATTGATTCTTGCTTTTATTTCTTGTGCTATAGGTGTCTTGTTGAGGAATTCAGGGCTTAATCCCACGTGATGAAGATTTGGACCTACTTTCTCATCAATTAGATGCAGGGTCTCTGGTCTAATTCCTAGGTCCTTGATCCACTTTGAGTTGAGTTTTGTGCATGGTGAGAGATAGGGGTTTAGTTTCATTTTACTGCATATGGATTTCCAATTTTCCCAGCACCATTTGTTGAAAAGGCTATCTTTTCTCCAATGTATGTTTTTGGCACCTTTGTCTAGTATGAGATAGCTGTATTTATGTGCATTACTCTCTGTCTTCTATTCTGTACCATTGATCTACATGTCTATTTTGGTGCCAGTACCATGCTGTTTTTGTTACTATTGCTTTGTAGTAAAGTTTAAGGTCTAGTATTGTGATGCCTCCTGCTTCGCTCTTCTTGCTCAGGATAGCTTTGGCTATTCTGGGTCTCTTATTTTTCCAAATGAATTTCATGTTTGCCTTTTTTATTTCTATAAGAAAGGCCTTTGGGCAGTATAGAGACTGCTTAAAAAACTTGGAATGGAACCACTTTGACCCAGCTATCCCACTCCTTGGCCTATACCCTAAAGACTTAAAAACAGCACACTACAGTAAAGCAGCCACTTCAATGTTTATAGCAGCACAATTCACAATTGCAAAACTGTGGAAGCAACCCAGATGTCCTTCAATAGATGAATGGATAAAGAAACTGTGGTACATATACACAATGGAATATTATTCAGCAATA
>CM053408.1:26959150-26974151 GCA_028644305.1 Xerus rutilus
TTTGCAGGCAAATGGATGGAATTGGAAAGCACTATGCTAAGTGAAGTAAGCCAATCCCAAAAAAACAAATGCTGAATGTTCTCTCTGATTAGTAGATGCTGATACATAAGGGGGGTGGGAATGGGAAGCATAAGAGAAATTGAGGAACTCTGGACACGGCATGGGGGAGGTGAGGGGCAGGAAAGGGGAATGGGTATAGTAAAGATGGTTGATTGAGATCATTATCACTACCCTTGGTGCATGTATGAAGACACAATTGGTGTGACATTATCTGGTTTGCAACCAGAGAAATGGAAAAACTGAGCTCTATATATGTACTATGACTTGAAATGCAATTAAATAAACTAATTTTAAAAAACCCTCACTTTTAGAGTTTAAATACTGTAGTAGAGTATTATTGTCAGAGTGATTAATATGCTAAGTGCTGAACAATATTTCTTCCAAAGTCCCTTTTTTAATATTTTTTCAGGTATTGAAGGCAAAGTTGTTGATATACGCTTAAGGAATCAACTTTGATATGTGTTTAAATACCAGAGAATATTTTCTCTTTAAATTTCAAGTAGCTTTTTCTCTCTAAAATGTCTCAGATATTATCTGTAGTGGTTCTGTGACCCAATCTTGGTATGTTTCCATACTCCAGATTTTAATTAAGAAGACTGTATACAGCATTCATTTGAAAATATTAAAAGTACCCAGATACTCTAATACTTAATGTATTCTATGTTACACACTCTCATAAAGCTGAAGTGAATCTACCCTGAAGAAAACTTGGAAATGAGTAGAGCTATATTATCATCATTATTATTTAACTTTACATTTACTTTAAAAGTTGGGATTTTCAATCTTAATTTTTTTCTATAAACATTATTCAGTATAAAAAGAGGTATACAGCCAGGAGCAGTGGTGCATGCTTATAATCCCAATGACTCTGGAGGCTGAGGCAGGAGCAAAGACAGCCTCAACAATTTAGCAAGGCATTTAGCAACTCAGTGAGACCCTGCCTCTGAATAAAAAAGAACTGGAGATGTGGCCCAGTGATTAAACACTCTTGGGTTCAATCCTTGGTACCAAAAAAAAAGTAGAGGGATCGAAATATTTCTATTGTACTTAGCATTTCTTCTACAGATATCAACTATTTTTACAGTTGTGACTTACAGACCCAATCAGAACAACTGTAGAGGAGGAAACATTTATTTGGGGGCTCACAGTTTCAGAGGTCTCAAACCATAGACAGCCTGCTCCATTCCTCAGGGCTTGAGGTGAGGCAGCACATCATAGCAGAAGAGGTGGCTGAGAAAAACAGCTCACCCGATGATCAGAAGCAGAGAAAGAGAATCCACTGGGCAGATACAAATATATACCCCTCAAATCACGCGCCCAATGCCCCACCTCCCTCAGCCACACTCCACCTGCCTCCAGTTACCACACAGTTAACCCCATCAGGGATTAATTTACTGATTAGTTTAAGGCTCTCACAGCCGAATCATTTCCCTTCTGAACTCTCTCGCATTGTCTAGTATGTGAGCTTTGGGGGGACACTTCACATAGAAACCATAACATCCAGCTTCACTGAAATAAAGTTGTATGAGTCTAAAACAGAAAGTGATGATCTGAAGTACATATGTTGGTGAAATGATTACTACAATCAAGTGCTTTGACACCTGCCATCTCACCTAGTTAGCCTTTATGACTTACATATTTTTACTTACATTATTCCCAACCACAATATATGTATGTGTAAGTGTCTACACCTACTTATAAAACAATATCAAAAATTTGCTTTGTGAATCTTTAATATATTCATGTGGAATCAGCATGAATTGTGGGTAGGTTATGTTGACAACCAAAACAGGCTGGTGCAGACTGAAAAAGTGATTGTGTGAGTGTGTGTGTGTGTGCATTTGTGCTATTAATATTAATATTGCCTCCAGAAAATTTGTGGTTACATTAATTGTGGCTTAAGGTCCTCTATATAATCCAAACCATGAAACACAGTTAGAAAGTCAAATTTAATGTGAAATATCTCAACGTCTATAACTACCATAAAAGAATTTGACTAAAAATCATATCTAAATTCTTATCTAAGTGCCAAATCTAATTGTGAAGCTGCATTTTGGGATCTCTGATCTGATGTGTGGGCTAAGCCTCTGGAACCATGAGCCAAAATATACTTTCCCTCTTGTCAAGTATTTGCTCACAGCAATACCAAGCTGACTAACACAAGCACAGAAACAAAGACTCCTCTCTGTCTCTCAGGGCTATTTCCCTTCCAGCTCCTTGTCAGAGAACTTTCTTACTGTCAGCAACAGGATATCAAAATTTCTCATCTGCCCCTGGTGACCTGCTACTGAGATTAAATCCTGGAAAAGTACATTGAGAGGCAGACGCCCCTCTTCCATCTACTCCCATTCCTATGGAATGGAGGCTCTATTTCAAGCATGCTTATACCTGCTTGTGAGGTGTAAGAAGAGTCATGAGTACCTCAGGCTGCTAGTCTGCTCACCCAACCTTCCACTGAGCACCAAGCTCCTAGAGCAACAGTATCACTCAGAGAGGAGCTTGTCATTATCTTTACCCCCAGCTCCAGAATTCCACCTCATAATTTGCCTGCAGGAGAAACAAATCATAAAAGAGAACATTCCTGATCTCTTCCTAAAGGAGCTGAAATCAGCTGCAACACTGTTTGATTATGAGGTGGATCTTAATAACAGTGGAGGTTGTTGAGGTGAAAAACGTTAGGAAGAAGCTTCTGACTTTAATGGAGATGATTCCTAGAGTGCAGCTGACTAGTTTTAGGAGGCAACTGAGGAACAGGAGAGCTGGAGGTGTCAATGCACAGTGCACTGAGGAGGTTTCCAGGAGGAGAAGAGACCTCTACCAGGACATCCCAGGTTTTTGACTCTGTCACAGAAGAGAATTTAAGGACACATTGGATTTGAGTAACAGATTCAGTCTAACAAGAAAGTATACACTCAAGGATGGGAATGTGGCAACTCAGAGAGGAGTCTTTGTCCTTGTCCAGGTCTGGGTTTTAACATTTATTCAGAGCCAGGAACTGGGGAGCTGAACTAGAAATGGAGTCAGAGTGGGGTTATACTATGTCAAGCCAGTTTTCTTTCCACTCGAGCATTGCTCTTACATGTTTTCATCATGCTACATCCTGTATTGCATGTCTAATTAGCATCTTAAAAATTCACCTAGTGGTATGCATCATACAGTTATAATAAGGTTAGTGTTATTTTCTGGTTATTAAAGACTTAAATGCACATACTCACTAAAGGAGTGGTTTCTCCAGATGCCTTGATGCCTTGTGGATATCTTGCAGGTTATTTATTTACTTATTTATTTGCTTTTTCATCAGTCAATTAGCAAGCTGCAGATAAGGGAGTGGGCCCAAGGACACTGGCTGGGTTGCCCATGAGTTGTTTGTTTTGCATCTCTTGGTTTATGGGTATTTCTCTTTTGAGATTCAGTGTTCTCTCTGGGTCCCTAATTTCCTATGACTCATGGAAGCTCCTTCTCCTTATTTTCAGTGCTGAGGATCAACTCAGGGCCTGACACATACTAGGAAAGCACTCAATCTCTAAACTACATCTCCAGCCCTGAAAGGAGCTCTCTTAAAGTCAGATATATGTCAAACATAGACCAAGAAATTTTCTTCAAAAGAGCTAGAATTTTAGTATATAAATTTATTCAGGGCATTGTGGAAGCAATAGAGTAATCAGTTGTTAATTGTTAGAGTTTATCAATTGGGTATGATCACGGACAGAAAAATAGAGCCCTAAAGATACCATCATTATTCCAAGAAGACTGTGGACATACCCAAAGTTGTGCCTTCCAGAGGAGCAGCCTTAGAGATCTAACACTGATGCAAATTCTACTCCTTTCTTCTCTCAGGGGATTAAAAAAGTAATTGCATATAAATATTAGTTATTTGATCTATTTTTAGGCTTATGATATGCAGAAATGTAATACATGTGTAAAGTATTTGCTAATATCAGCACAAAGTAGATGAATGGGAAGAAAATGGGACCAAGCAATTAATCTCTGATGGTAAAATATTAGTTATAGCAATGTATTGTTTGGTTTGTAACATTAATAAAAATTATATGTATAATAATAAAAAAATGGAATGGGAATACAGCTACATAGGGGAAATATATTTGTCCATATCTGATTGGAACAAAATTAGTGTAAATCTAAAGTAAATTCTGACACATTAGGCATTCCATTCTTACATTGCTGTAAGGCATATGGTAAGCCTTACAGCAATCACTAATACACATACACACATACACACATATTAAAAATGAAAGGAGCCAAGTGCAACGGTACATGCCTGTAATCCCAGCAGCTCAGGAAGCTGAGGCAGGAGGATCAAATGTTCAAGGCCAACTTAAGCAATTTAGCAAGGCCCTAAGCAACTTAGTGAGACCCTGTCTCAAAATAAAAAATTTTAAAAAAGAGCTGGGGATGTGGCTCAGTGGTTAAGTGTCCCTAGGTTCAATCCCTGGTACAAAAGAAAAAAAAATGGAATAAAAGTGTTGCACTAGAAAATATTCACTTAATACCACTTAATACAAAAGAGAGTAGCAAAAGAGAAATAGATGAGTAAGCAAAAATAGCTTATAGAAAAAGCAAAATACAGACAAAAACTCAACTATATAAAAAGTTGCACATTATAAATATGCATCAAAGTATGCAGATTATTCTCTCCATCAGCTAAATATAAACTGTTTGAATGGTCCAGTCAAAAAAATAGAAATTGTTAGCCTGTATAAAATAATAATCCAACTCTCTTCTGTGTAAAAGAAACATAGTTTATATTCAAACACCCAAGTAGAACAAAAGTCAAAATGTAGAACAATATATCACACCGGTATCAGAAAAACTAGACAATTAAACAAAGATAGGGACATTATATAGTGATAAAAAGTTAATCCATAGCCATAGTAAAAAGAAAAAAAAAGAAAACAAACCAAAAAAACAAAAAACAAAAAACAATCTGACATGGTATTGGCACCAAAACAGACACATAGATCAGTGGTACAGAATAGAGGGCACAGAGACAAAACCATATAAAACCAGGTCTCTCATACTAGACAAAGGTGCCAAAACCATTCATTGGGGAAAAAATAGCCCACTCAACAAATGGTGCTGGGAAAACTGTAAATCTATATGCATCAAAATGATATTAAACTCCTATCTCTCACTCTGTGCAAAACTCAACTCAACATGGACCAAAGACTTAGTTAGGCACTAGAACACAGAACCTGAGCCTAATAGAAGAAAAAGTAGGCCCAAAACATTTCATCTTACTCCAGTCAGAATGGCAATTATCAAGAATATAAACCACAAAAAATGTTGATGAGGATGTGAGGAAAATGTACACTCATACATTGCTGGTGGGACTGCAAATTGGTGGAACTAATATAGAAAGCCGTAGGGAGATTCCTCAGAAAACCTGGAATGGAACCACCTTTTGATCCAGCTAGCCTACTCCTTGGTTTATACACAAAGGACTAAAAATCAGCATATTACAGTAAAACAGCCACTTCAATTGTTTATAGCAGCTCAATTCACAATAGCTAAACTGTGGAACCAACCTAGATGCCCTTCAATAGATGAATGGATAAAGAAAATGTGGTACATACACACAATGGAATATTACTCAACCTCAAAGAAGAATGAAATTATGGCATTTGCTGGTAAATTTATGGAGTTGGAGAACATCATGCTAAGCAAAATAAGCCAATCCTAAAGAACCAAAGGCTGAATGTTTTCTCTGATATGTAGATACTAATTCACAATAAGTGGGGGTGGTGCTAGGAAGGAATAGAGATACTTTGGACTAGGCAGAAGAGAGTGAAGGGAGCAGCAGGGAGCATGGAGGTAGGAAGGAAAGTAGAATGAATTGGACATTATTACCCTATGTGCATATATGACTACACAACTGGTGTGTTTGTACATCATGTACAACCAGAAGAATGAAAAGTTATTCTCCATTTATGTATATGTCAAAATGCATTATACTGTCATGTATAACTAATTGGAACAAATAAAAAATGTTTTAAAAGTCGATTCATCAGGAAGGTATAATAATTACAAACATGTACCAACAACAGGGTGACTGTGAGAGCATTCTTGTGTGCATGGCTACTTTGTGTTTACCAGAACTAGCTGTACCCTGATTCCTGAGAAAAGCCACAGGTGGTCTGAGCTTGTTTTGCAGTTTGAGCAATTTCCACACCAGGATCTGCAGTTCCTGTACTCCCATACCTCCCAGGCCTCCTGGGGGGTAGGAAAGATATATAAGCCCAGAGTGCTGGAATAAATGAGTTTCTTTTCCTTCAGAATCCTTGTTGTGTGTGCTTCTTTCATCTGCGGCTCCCTCGCCAATTCGGTTTCACTTTGGTCTGGCACAGGTGCTGACATCTGGAGGTTCCACTGAGATTGGAAGAAGGGAAGGAACGCCGATGGACACCCCAGGACTGGCCGGTAAGTAGGGGGTGAATTGTTAATAGTTCAGGTAAAGATGGGCACTACCCACAGTAGGGAATTGTTGGAAAATCAGATCAAAACTCTGTTGAAGAAACAGGGTACAGGGCTAAAAAAGAGTACTATAAGGGCCTTCTTAAAGATTATAGAGCAGTCTAGTCCCTGGTTCCTTCATTCGGGAGGTCTCAATGTTTCAGATTGGGAACAGGTCCGTGCGGACTTACAGAAAAGGCTACACACCGAGGGGCCACAGTCTTTTCCCATCGCCACCTTCTCTGTATGGAGGCTAATTAAGGACTCTCTTTTAAGTAAAAAGGTTTTGATTCAGGAACAAGTCAGTGAGTTATCTAAGACCTTTGAATCCACCCAAGAATCGATTTCTACCCAGTCCCTTAAAGAAGTTGAAATGGATAGCAAGGAAGGGAAAGAAGGAGAGGATGAGGAGGAAGATGAGGAATTGCAATTGGAACAGGATGTCCAGACATTACAAGAGAGATTACAGGAGTGGGAATTAAAAAAACAATGTGAGCAGGAACCAAAGTATTATTCAGTGGGAAGACCACCTCCCTTTAATCCAGGACATGAGTCTAGGAGGCCTACCGGTCCTTCGGAGCCTCCAGAGCCTCAATCGGGAGGCGTGGTGTTCCCAGTAATAGAAGTGCAAAACCAACAAGGACAGACAGTCAGGCAACATCAGCTGTTGGATTTCAAGGATGTAAAATGTTTGAAGGATGCTGTGGTACAATATGGCCCTTATGCACCCTTCACTTTAGCCATTTTTGAATCCTTTTCATCTTTGAATCTCACTCCGTCAGATTGGCAACAGTTAACCCGAGCAGTTTTATCTGGAGGTGACTATCTTATTTGGAAGGATGAGTATCACAAGCAGTGTAAAGTCACGGCAGCTCAGAATGCTCAGGCTGGCCAAGCCCAGCATAATTTGGATATGCTAGAAGGAAATGGCCCATATTCCACTATAAATACACAAATACAGTATACTCCAGGCACCTATGCCCAGATAGCTACAGCAGCTACCAGGGCATGGTGAGCCCTGCCTAATCTTGCAGCTGGGGAAAGTTTATCCAAAGTGATACAGGGCCCTTCTGAACCTTTTGCTGATTTCGCAGATAGGTTAATACAACTAGCAGGGAGGATCTTTGGTAGTGTTACAGATGCCATGCCAGTGATTAAACAATTGGCTTATGAAAATGCGAATAAGCATTGCCAGCAGGCCCTCCGTGGTCACAGGGACAAGAGCTTAAATGACTATATTAGACTATGCAGAGGCATTGATAGCACCCATATCCTAGGACAAGTGTTAGCAGCCGCTATTCATGGACTCAGCAGACCTGACAAAGGTGCTTGTCCAAAAACATGCTTTGGATGTGGCCGACCGGGACACATTAAAAAGAACTGTCCCTCTCCAAGCTCCAGAGTGGCTCAAAATAGGGCCTCTGTGGCCCCGGGCATTTGTCCTAAGTGTCAAAAGGGATATCATTGGGCTAATGAGTGCAGATCCAAGAATGATCGTTTTGGAAACCCTGTTCAGGGAAACGGGCTTCGGGGCCAGCCTCGGGCCCTGACCCAAGCACCCAGAGTGTATGGGGCTATGGCACCTCCACATCCAACTCCCATTCAATTTCTGCCGCAACATCAAAATCCGTTTGCGTCCGCAATCTCCTCCAAACAGAGCCCCATGCAGCAGGACTGGACCTCTGCACCGCAGCGAGAGTAGTTCTTATACCCCAAATGGGGCCCCAAGCACTGCCTATGGGAGTATGTGGGCCTCTCCCTCATGATATTTTAAGTTTAATTTTACCTAGAGCTAGTGCTACTCTGCAGGGGTTGCACATCACTCCCGGAGTCATCTGTTCTGATAATGAGTCTGAAATAAAAATTCTTGCATCAGCAACCTCAGGAGTCATTACCATACCCCAAGGGGAAAGGATTGCACAATTAGTTTTGGTGCCTTCATATTCACAGGGAATCCGCCATAATCACAGTAGAGGCATTAGATCTTCTGGTGCCCCTCACATATTTTGGACCTCTACCTTGGGTATTAGGCCTAGGCTAACATTAACAATATATGATAGGAGATTCAAGGGACTATTAGATACAGGGGCTGATGTTTCTGTCATATCTCAAAATCAGTGGCCTACTCAAAGGGTTGCAACCACTTTGCAAGGTTTAGGTTATAGTTCCAATCCATTACAAAGCTCCAGGTTTATCCCTTGTAAAGATGCTGAAGGGCATAACCGACTCTTTCAGCCTTACAACCTTTCTGATCTACCTGTTAATTTATGGGGTAGAGGCATTTTGTCTGCCATGGTGGCTGTGCTAACCAAGCAGCCGGTCCAACTAACTATTACAGAACAAGGATATGTTCCAGACAAGACAGTCCTGAGGATGATGAAAAGGCAGGGATATGAGCCAGGAAGGGGTATAGGAAAAAGATCACAAGGTAGAACAGCTCCCCTCACTGCTGAGGATGATATAATAAGACTTGGTAAGGATAGAACAGGACTGGGAAATTTTTAATAAGGGTTACTGCAGCAACAGCCTCAAATACAGATGCTATACCCATTCAATGGAGAAAAGATGATCCTGTGTGGGTAGAGCAATGGTCCTTAACTAAGGAAAAACTTGAGGCTGCTCAGTCCCTGGTGAAAGAACAATTAAAAGCAGGACATTTAGTTCCATCAACATCCCCCTGGAACACACCTATTTTTGTCATTAAAAGTCTGGAAAATGGAGACTTTTACGGGATCTGAGGGCTGTTAATAAGGTGATGCAAATTATGGGACCCACTCAACCAGGGTTACTTGTACCTACAGCAATCCTGAAAGATTGGCATTTATTGGTGATTGATTTAAAGGACTGTTTTTTCCATATTCCTTTACACAGAAATAATCATGAGAAGTTTGCTTTTAGCCTACCACAGACTAATTTGAAGAGACCTTCCTTGCGGTTTCAATGGACAGTATTGCCGCAGGATATGGCTAACAGTCCTACACTTGTCAAATGTATGTGTCTGCAGCTATACAACCAGTTAGAGACAGATATCCAGATGCATATGTTATTCATTATATGGATGACATTCTGTTAGCTGCCTCAAATGAAAAATAACTATTACAAGCTTTTGGGGATCTTTCCACATTCTTACAAAAGGCTAATTTAATCATTGCACCAGAAAAGGTTCAAAAGATGCCTCCTTATTCTTATTTAGGTCACATCATAAACTCCTCTGGTGTAAAACCCCAAAAGATACAAATTAGAAAAGATCAACTTAACACTCTTAATGACTCAAAAACTTCTAGGGGATATTAATTCACTGAGGCCATCATTAAAGCTTTCTACAGGTCAACTACAGCCTCTTTTTAATATTTTAAACAGTGATTCTGATCCTAACTCTAGTAGAACTTTGACTGAGGAGGCCCGCTCTGTGCTGCAAGTAGTTCAGCAGGCTATTGAAAAGGCACATTTGTCCTGCATTGACTATACCCGGCCACTATTATTGATAATTTTTCCACCTACATATTCTCCAACGGGAGTGTTTTGTCAAACTGCTCCCATCTTGTGGGTTCATTTAGGAACTTCCCCTACAGCTCACATGTAATCTTATCCAATAGCTGTGAGTAGGCTCATCCAAAAGGGTCTAAAGATGTCTGTTCAAACCTTTGGCAAAGAACAAGATACTATTGTACAGCTGAACAGGTTCAAATATTAGCTGCTAATACCAATGAATGGGCCATTCTTCTATGCATTTCTAGCAGCACAATTGACAATCATTATCCCTCTGAGAAACTATGTCAGTTTTTTAAGTCACATCCTGTTGTTTTTCCAAAAATAGTGAAGACCATTCCTATCCCTGGAGCACATTCAGTCTTTACTGATGGGTCATCTAATGGTACTGTATCTGTGTACTCTTCAGGCAAAAGCATCACCCAATGATTTCATCCAGGGTCTGCTCAAAAAATCAAACTTCAAGCATTGACCCTGGCACTTCAGATGTTTACCTGTGAGCCTATTAACATTTATACTGACAGTGTGTACATTTCCAAAATCATTCCTTCCCTAGAGACAGCAGGTTTTATTTCTTCTGGGTCTTCTGTTCAAGACTTATTGAGAACTATTCAAGGCTTGATTTGAGAACACAAACATCCCTTTTTTATTACATATATTAGGTCTCACATGAGTCTTCCTGGCCCCTTATCTGAGGGTAATGCTCTGGCAGACTCACATATGCGCATTGTGGGTGCCACGCTGGAGCAAGCTCAAAAATTCCATAACAAATTTCACTGTAATGCCCAATCCCTCAAACACCATATAGGTATAACTAAGGAACAAGTAAGAAATTAATACTACCTGCCCTAACTGTGTCCCTTTCATTCATCTCCCCCATTACGGGGTTAATCCAAAAGGGCTAATGGCTAATGATATATGGCAGATGGATGTCACGCACGTGCCAAGTTTTGGAAAATTGCAATATGTCCATGTCACCATAGACATCTTTTCAGGGCTTATATTCGCGTCCGCTCACTTGGGAAAAAAGATTAAGGATGTCAAAGTGCACTGTTTACAGGCCTTTGCTTACATGGGAGTTCTAAAACATTAAAAACTGATAATGGTCTGGCCTACACGTCTGTGAGTTTTCAATCCTTCTGCATGGATTATGACATTAAATTAGTACATGGTATTCCATACAATCCACAAGGCCAAGCTATTGTGGAATGGGCAAATCAAGTTCTGAAGTCCTATTTTCTAAAACAAAGGAGGGGGAATTCACCTCCCCTCATGGACGCCTTGCTCATGTTCTCTATATATTACATTTTCTGACTGTGGATACTCAGGGCAATTCCGCGGCTGTTCGACATTGGAACCCTCCTCAGGTGACACAAAAGATAGTGAAATGGAAGGATCTAAGGACAGGAGTATGGCGCGGTCCTGATCCTGTAATTTCTCAAGCCCAAGGGTCTGTCTGTGTCTATCCCCATGATGCAGACACTCCTGTTTGGGTCCCTGACAGATGTGTCAGGGAAGTTATAACCTAAGAATCTGTCCAGGATCCTCTTCCCTCCTGGGAAGTCTTTCTTTGTGTTTTACAGAATCTGATGATGCTGGTGAAGACCTATTGAAGAGCTCGTGAGTATTCCTTGGAGAATTCCCTTTCTAGTCATCAGGAAGCTAGAACTGTTGCTCTGGTCGGACTGTTTGTACTGTCAATACTACTCATGATATGCTGTGGCTGAAGGGTACTTCGATCTATGAGGCGTCAACAGCATGCACAATACCAAGCCATGGTAGCTCTCTCCCATGATAATCCTTCTGCCCAAGTGTGGCTGGGCATTGCGCACTCCTAGGAAGTCAATGACGGGTAGGACGGGGACGAAGACTTGAGCAATCTAAGACAGGGCTATGGCGGTTAACATCCACACCATAGACCTGATGATGGGTAAGCCATGTTCTTTGGTCCCTGCAACCTAAGACAGGCTCTAGGAAAAGAGAAGGGGAAGTGTGAGAGCATTCTTGTGTGCATGACTACTTTGTGTTTACCAGAACTAGCTGAACCCTGATTCCTGAGAAAAGCCACAGGTGGTCTGAGCTTGTTTTGCAGTCTGAGCTTGTTTTGCAGTCTGAGCAATTTCCACACCAGGATCTGCAGTTCCTGTCCTCCCACACCTCCCAGGCCTCCTGGGGGGTAGGAAAGATATATAAGCCCAGAGTGCTAGAATAAATGAGTTTCTTTTCCTTCAGAATTGTTGTTGTGTGTGCTTCTTTCATTCGTGGCTCCCTCGCCGACTCGGATTCACATTGGTCCAGCGCAGGCGCTGGCAGGTGACCAAATCTATGAAGCAAATAATAATTGGAGTGAAGGTAGAAATAGACAGTTCTGCAGTAATGGTTGGAGACTTCAATAATCTTATTTCAATATTGGATAAAATAGGCATAAAGTCAACAAAGACATAGAATTTTACACAATTATGAACCAATGAAACCCAACAAACTACAGAGCATGATACTGAGAAACAATTGTATAAATATGCTTCTCAAGTGCACACATAACATTCTCTAGGATAGACCACATGTTGGACTATAACAAACTTAAAAAGATGAAAACAATACATATCTGTCCCTGATCACAATGAAATGAAATTTAAAAAGTAGGAAACTGTACCAATAGAAAAATAAAACTGGTATTGTTACAAATATGTGGAATTTATACAATATTCCTAAATAACCGATGAGTCAAGGAAAAAAATTTAATAAGAAAGCACATCGAGAAGAATGAAAATGAAGATGTGACATAAAAAATATGATATGTTACCAAAGCAGTGTTTAGAGGGAAATTCATAGTTGTAAGTGCTTACATTAAGAAAGAAAAGTTAAATCATTAATTTAACCTTCTGAAAAGGAAGAGCAAGCAAAACATGAAGCAAACATAAGGAAGGAAATGATAAATATTACATTGAAAATGGAGATGGAAAAAATAACAAAGAACATTAATTAAACTAAAGCTCATTCATTGAAAAGATTAAAATATAAGTACTCTAGCTCAAATGACAAGGAAAAATACACATTGCTAATCAGCAATGAAAGAAGGGACATTATTACTCACCTTAAACAAACAAACAAACAAACAAAAAAGCAATAATAAGGAAATTGTCAACAAAATATTAGCAGAAATAAAAAGTTTGCTTAATATGTGAAAGCAAGTTAATGTTATACAGTTTAACAATAGAATAAAAGCAAAAACTACATGAGCATTTCAATACATAGAGAAAAAGCTTTTTATAAAAACCAATATCCTTCCACAGTAAAAACATTTTTCAAGGAACAGGACAAGAAGTGAACTCTCTCAGCTTGATAAAGGGCAACACTGAAACTCAGGATGACTTCTCCCAAAGATGAAGAACAAGTCAAGGATGTCTTCTCTCATTACTTCTATTCAGCAGTGTACAGGATAGTCTAGCCAAAATAATTAGGCAAGAAAAAGAAGTGAATAGCATCTGGATTAGGAAAAAAAACAAGATTGCATGATTTTTGTATTTATAAAATCTTAAAAATTCACATCCACCCCCTCTCCCAGACACATACACAATTGATACACCTAATAAACAAAGCTAGCAAGGTTGCATGATACAAGATCAATATACCAAAATCAAGTACAGTGAATAATCTGGAACTGACATTAATAAAATAATGTATTTATAATACCATTAAAAAAATAACACATGTAAAGAAAACAATTAGAACCATACCTATAAAATAGTAATTCCTCAATCTCAATAAATGTAAATCATTAAAAGTGAAAGTAGATATTTACCTTTTGTCAAACCAAAATAAAATATCAAATGGATCAAAGATTTCATGTAAAACTATAAGAATCTTAAGAAAGCATGGGGATAAATCTTCATGACCTTAGATTTCACAAAAGATTTTTAGTTTGGGCACCAAAAATATGAACAATTAAATGCAAATGAGATAAATTGAACTTCATTGACATTAAAAATGTCTGTGCTTCAAATGATACAAGAAAGAGAAAGAAAAGACAATACAGAATGGAAAAGTTATTTTCAAGTCATATATCTGATAAGACATATAAAGAACATTAATAACTCAAAAATAAAAGAAAGTAATCCAATTTAAAAAGAAGAAAAGCGGGACGGTTCCACGATGGCGGCCTAGACAGTCCACTCTGCACTAGGCTCTCAGGGACCAAGGCTGGAAGTGGTGGAGGCACCATTTTCCAGCCAGCTTCCTGGTATCATTCTGCGGCTCAACATCCCACACAGGAATTTCGCTTGAGTATGTGTGAGTACAGGATCACCCGGAGGCAGCGGTAGCCGGGAGGTGTGGCTTCGGCGCCTGCCGGAGAAATGCGGTTGCAGCCGGGGGCCTCAGCTCAGGGCTCCAGCTATCCGAGACTGAGACTGGAAGTAGCGGGGTGCCATCTTCCAACCAGTTTTTTGGCAGCTCTCTGCGGCTTGCCGCCCTACGCAGGAGTCTCGCTCGCATGTGTGGGAGCAGGGCCACCGGGAGGCAGCGGTAGCCGGGAGGCGTGGCTTCAGCGCCGGCCGGCAGAGGAGCAGTTGCAGCCGGGGGCCACGGCCCAGGGCCCTGGCTCTCCAAGACTGAGACTGGAAGTAGTGGGGTGCCATCTTCCAACCAGCTTCTTGGGAAGCTCTCTGCAGTTCACCGCCCCACGCAAGAGTCTCGCTTGCGTGTGTGAGCGCAGGGCCACCGGGAGACAGCAGTAGCCAGGAGGAGTGACTTTGGCGCCGACCTGTGGAGTGCAGTTGTGGTAGGGGATCCGGCCCAGGGATTCAGCCCGGAGTTTATCCCAGGCGTGCCAGGCTTGCTTCCGCACAGGGTGCCTGGCCCCAGTGCCCACCCAACCGAAAGAGACCGCTAGCAGTTGCTTCTGTGGACTGACTGTCTCCTGAGCGGAACCCCAGCTATTGTTCTTTGTGGACCACCTTCTAACACAGCGGAACTTCCTACA
>CM053408.1:26974651-27053322 GCA_028644305.1 Xerus rutilus
CATTGAAAGTGCATATAAAGGTGTTTAATATGAAGAATGTAATCTGCTTATAATTTTGTGCAAAGTTAGAAAAATTATGATTGTAACAATTTTTTTCTATTTGCCTCAACAAATGTTTTCAGTGAACAGTGTGTACAGCTTCTGAAAATTTGTTTTTTTCTGTTATGTTTGATAACATGTATTAAAATGCAACTTTTGAAAAAAAATAAATTAAAAATATAAATAAAAATAAAAATAAAAAAAATAAAAAATACACTAATGAAATAGCTTACTAGTTTTGCTTTTGTTTTTTTTGTATTGTTTTGTAGTATAATAATGCAAAATTTCTCAGAACTAAATCAGCATCATTGACAGTATTTTGTGCAAAAGCATTGTGATGTTTCTTCTAAAACACATCTTCTTTTAAAAAAAAAATAAGAAAAGCATCTTAATAGATATATGTTTAAGAAAGGTATACTAATGGTCAGTAAAAACACAAAAAGATGTTTGATGTCATTAATTATCAGGGAAATGCAAATGAAAATCACAATAAAATACTACTTTACACAAAATAAAATAGAGTTAGATAAGCAGGGATAGCTAGAATGTGGAAGATTGGAACATTTATAGGATGTTAGTGGTAATGAAAAATGCAACTCCTTGGAAAACATTCCGGCATTCCTTCAAATGCTTAAACAACGAGTTACCATATGACTTAGCAATTCCAATCCTGGGTATACACCCAAAATAAATGAACACATAGAAACACAAATGAGCACAAGGGATATTTATATAATCCATGGGTTAAGGAATAAATAAAAAGCATAATGAGAATGTATTTTGAATTGTATAAAAATAAAAATGAAGATACAACATATCACCACTTGTGGGATGCAACTAAAGCAACAGTTAGAGGGCAATTTATAGTATTAAATGACTATATTTGAAAAGACAGTTTCAAACCAATGGCCAGAGCTTCTACCTTATGAAATTAGAAACATAATACTGAGCCTAAAGTAAAGAGACTAAAAGGAACAATAAAAATTAGAGCAGAAATCAATAAAATGGAAGGCAGAGAAAAATAGAAGAAAACAATTAACCCAAAGATAATTCTTTAGGAAGATGTATAATATTAATAAACCTCATGCCATGTTGTCAAAGAAGAACAGAGGGAATATATCTATCATTATAAAGAATAAAAGGGTAATTACATTATACAGATATCAAAAGTATAGTAAGCAAAAATTCAAGAAAATATGTGCCAATAAAATTGAAAGCTTAGTTGAAATGAACATATTTATTTAAAAGCACAAACTATCAAACTTACTAATAAAAAGTAGACCACTTCAACAGTTTAGGTTTATTGGTAATATTGAATTCACAGTTTAAATGCAAAATTTTCCTTTACCAGTGAATTTCCTTTGTGAATTCTAGCAACCATTGAAGGAAAAATATAATATCAATTCTGTACAAATTCTCTTAGAGAATTGAATAAGAAATAATATTCTGCAACATCTTTTATGAAGTTGTTATTACTCTAAAACAAAAGAAATTTTACAAAAACAAAACCACAGACCAATATTCCTCCTGAAGAGAAGGAATTTTTAATAAAAATTTTATAAAATTAAATCCAAAAGTATGTAAGAAAGAAAATACACCATAATCAAGTTATCTATAAAGTCCAGATAAGTTTAATCTGTGAATATCAGTCAGTTTAATCCTTTGCATTTCAAAGCAAAGTAACAAAATCATAAGGTCAGCTCAGTAGTGAGAGAAAACTAATTCATATCATCAAATATCCACTCCTAAAAAACTCTAGGTAATTTAATTCTAAAAGGAATCTTTCACAACTTGGTAAAGGGCATCTCCAAAAGAGCTATAACTAAGTATTTCTTTCTTTCTTTCTTTTTTTTGGTACTGGAGATTGAACTCAGGGGCATTCGACCACTGGGCCACATCCTCAGCCCTATTTTGTGTTTTATGTAGAGACAGGGTCTCACTGAGTTGCTTAGCACCTCGCCATTGCTGAGGCTGGCTTTGAACTTGCGATTCTCCTGTCTCAGCCTTCCTAAGTGCTGGGATTACAGGCTTGCGCCATGCACCCAGTTAATATTTCTTTTTATAAAAAATGAATTTTCAATAACAATATTTCTCTGGAAATTTCTATAGTGTTTGGTATCCCATATTAGTGTCTGCACCCACCAACTGATACAAGGGACAGACACAGAGACAAGGACACATACATTTCACATTTGACCACAGCATTACAAATGTAGATACAGTTGATTATAGGAAATAAAGGACGTGCTTTTACCTCTACATGATCAAGCTGAAAATTCATTTTATTTTCTTTCTAGGTTCACTTTTTTTAATTTTTATTTTTTTCATTGCAAACTTATGTTTGTGAACATTTGTGCAAAAGGTCTTAGCAAATAGCCACTGAAATGTTTTTTAAAGTGCTTCCCAGTTGGAATAGCTACTGACAACTCAGATTGACTAAATATAAATATTTGGATGCCCATTTTTCATCTAGGGAAATATGCAAGTATACTATTTTGTTTTTCTTTTTGTGTATCTTTAAGAATCTCAGTAGTTCCTTAGTCTGTTAACAAACTAGGACTCTTTATTACTTGATAATTCTCATTTTGTTGAAAGGCCAGCTTGAGCTGTAATGCTGTTACTATTATTTTATTGATTTCAGTTTTACAATACTGTTTTAGGAAAGCAGTTGGATTCAGGAGTCTGGAGCTTAGAGTAAGAAACACAGTCTCATAATTACCACACTTTTTTAGAGAATGGAGGAGACAGAAAATTTATATTCCTTAAACATAGCAATCTATCAGTCTCAACTTCCATGGTTTTAAAGGTCCTGGTATTTTTCCCACAGAGGAAGGTGATCATTTCTCAACAAGTTTGTCTCAGATCTGACACTGCTGCATCACACTGCTATTCTTAACTAATGACTCCATGACAAGAACTGGAGGGACCCTCAGCCACTTTTTTCATCAAAACTGCTCTCTGTCTTCCTTGCTTCTGAGGATTTTTATGCAACCTGGGAAATTAGTATCTTTGTTGATATGATAAATGAGTATCTGCCTGTACGTACTTCTGCACACATGTTCTTGTGATTAACAAATAAATCTTCCACTTCACTATCATCTCTGAACAAGAGTTCTGTATTGCCTTGGGAAATTCATCTTTATTATTAAAATTATAATGTTTTCAGAAGGTTTATATCTTGAATATTCCATATGAAATAAAATGATAACGTATTGTACAATCCTGTTACAAAATGTAAATGGAGTCCACTCATAGAAACCATGGGATGACACATTGAAACTAGATTAACGAAAAGCAACATTTTTAGTCAAACTTCCATTAGTTTCTGTAAAAGTAAAAGTCATGTTTTTAATAGGTAGGTAATGAACTGATTATTCCAAATCTGAATTCTTTACATGCACTAAGAAAGTTCCAAATGATTACCAACATTCCCTCCATCCTACAGAATAAACAAGTAAACAAAGAGGAACTTCGGACTGTCCATGTATGAGACTCAGTCAGGATAAAAGAGTCAATCAATAGCCACATTATTATAAATTCATGTTATTGGGTTTAACTCTAATGGTGCATTTTAATATTAATTAACATTAATACTAAATCTGTAGTTTGAGGAATCTTTTCATTTCTCATGTCAGCAATCAGCAAATGTTTTCTGTAAAGAATCAGATTCATAGGCAATGTGGCCTCTCCCAGCTATGCAAGTCTGCCCTTGTGCTTTTAATTTAGCAGATGTAAGTGGTATGGTATAGTTTAGGATGCTCCATTTTCTTTGAGGCTTTTGTAGAGAAATAGGTAAGAGGCACACTGACCCGGCCTGGAGATTATGATGCAGAACCATTTTTTTTTTCTCTCAGTGTAGAGAAAAGCCTCATGATTTATCACCAATAAAATTATCATGGATAAGAAATACAATGACTGAATATTATTATTGCATTAGATGAATTTACAAAATTTCTACCTTTGGAATCCCCAAACAGAGGAATAATACTACACCTGTTTTTTTTGTCTAAACTGATATCAGTGTTCCTTGAAACAAAACCCACTTAATTACCAAATTTCTTTTCTTTCAAAAGTAAAATACATTGCTACAAAAATTTGGGGTGGGGGGCATCACTTTTACAACAATCAAAAGGTTGAGGAGTTTTAAATGTTAGCTTCAAATAGCAGACAAAAATAAGCATTTCAAACATCTCTGGAACTTACTTTATGGTTTTTAATTTTCTTTTTCTACTTATTCTCTCTGACACTTCCATTTGTCCCATAACTAGAGCTTCAGTATTTATTCTGCTGCTCCAGGTCTTGGATACCTGATTTCTAGCAACATCCTAATCCTATGCATACTTCACTTTGATATACACACATTCACAAGGGTTGGGACCCTGTAATCATCCAATATGATATTAAAAGTATGCTATAACCCACACCCCATGATTATTTGTATTCATTATGATTTCCAATAGTTTTAGGAAGTAGTAATAGCTTGGAGATGAAAACAATAATCAAAACATATTTAATAAATGTATGATAGAAGTTTTCAGAAAGTGCTATGAAAATATAATGGAGGAGGATATTTCTTATCCTGAGTAGTCAGGAAAAACATCTCCAAAGAGATGATGTTTGATCTGAGATTTTAGTTATGTGTAAATTGATTTAATAGTCAACTTACACATCTCAATTACAGTGTTAGGTGGGACTCTACAAATATCAAAACCTGTGACATCCCTTTAGTACCAAAATATCATACAGAATCTCCTCCCAGATATCAATAATAGAGAATATTAGGACAAAATAAACTCAACCTGTAGATAGTTTCTTAGAATTCATCTCTTTGAAATTTTAACTGTTAGAAAAGTTCAGATTTACTCACAACTTGAGAGTCTTAGATAGATATCTATGGGTATATTGGTTACCTAGAATTTGGGAATGGCTTAGTTGTGTGTTTGTTTCTGGTTCAGCCTCTCATGAGGTTGCAGTTAAGATGTTGGTTTGAGTTCTAATCATCTTAGGAGTCCATTGGAAAGGGAGCATCCATTTCTAAAATGATCAATTCACAAATATATTAGCAAGCACCCCCATTCTGTTGGCTGTTGGCAGAGACTTCCATTCCTTATTATCTGTTGGCAGAATGCCTCAGTTTCCTGCCTCAGTGGCTTGTTGAAAGCTATGGTTCGGGTGTTGGATGTCTCTCAAATGTCTATAGTTGAGGACTTTTGTCTACAGTGTGGCATGACTGGGAGATGATGGAACTTTTAGGCAGTGGCATCAACTGACAGGTCTTTAAGTCATTAGGGTTATGTCCTTGAAGGGGATAGTGGAATCTCAGTCTCTTCCTATCACTTTCTCTTTGCTGCCCAGTTTGAACTATGAGCATTCACTTCCACATGTGCTCCTATCATAATGCACAGCCCTCACGAGAGGCTCATACAATAGGGTCACTCTTAGACTTGAACATCCAGAACAATGAGCCCAAATAAACCTCTTTATTTCATAAATAAACTGCCTCAGGTATTTCATTGTAGTAATGGAAAGCTGATGGACTATCATCATAATTTAGCAACTAGTTTCCACCAGGCAAAGCAAGTGACCTGAGAGAAAGAGAGCAAGGAAAAGATGTTGCCTCAAAGCACTGTCACTTCTACAATCTACTCTTAATAACACAGACAGCCCTATTCAATCACACAATGGCCTGGAGTAGGGAATCTTTGAGAGCCATCTTGCAGGCTGGTTACAACAATGGGGTTGGAGTTGGAAAAATGCAGGGAGGAAAGGTTCATGTGAAGATCATATAGAAGTTTGGTGGTTAATTGGATTTTTATGGCAGACAAGAAAAACTGAGTAATGTAATTTAGATTGTAGACTTGGCAAAAGAGAACCAAGAACAAATGAAGAGTTTACTGGAAATGCTTTGATCTTGGGGAAAACATCTCAATCTTTGTATTGCTTTCAAATCTCCACAGGGTTGAAGAGTTGGTTCTTTCTTAAGCCTCATCTCTTAGGGTGCCCTCTATTACTCTCTGTCTCTCTATTCCAGACACAGTGCTTAGCTTTGAAAATTCTTAAATATGACATGCTTCTGCATTTTCACCTTAGGTACCATCTATTTGGAATGCTCTTCCACAGCCTTTTACCTCATTAATCTCTATGCAGCCATGAATCAAGCTCAATATCAGTTCATCAGGCCATAATCTCTTAGTTTTAGTTGAATTGTTCAGTTATTTTCTGGTCTAAGAATCTCTCTATCGCATTGTTATTTTTATCATTATTATAATTATTTTCATTTCAGTGTTGTTTCTTTGTAATCACACATATAACAATGTATTTATTTGAACTCAAAACTGCAGTTTAAGTTTTGTGATATGAAAGTATAGGGTCTGCCTATCTCAAGTGCCAATCACAGTGCCTGGTAAATTACAGTTTTTTTTTTCTTGTTTAAAGAATGAATATGGGCTGGAGTTGTGGCTCAGAGGTAGAGTACTTGCCTAGCACATGTGAGGCACTGGGTTTGATTCTCAGCACCTCATAGAAAGAAAGAGAAAGATCCATCAACAACTAATAAAATATTTTTAAAAAGAATGAATACATTACTCATAGGATAGATGACGAGGGTCTGAATTAGCTTGGTGTTGAGATCAAAAGGAGATGGCACATCTAAGATGTTAAATCAAGAGAAAGAAATGAAAGAAAAGGAGTCATCATGGGGATGCTAAAATTCTGATTTTTAAAAATGGATAAAAAAGACTATAGGAATAGATTATATTATAAAACAAAGGCACTATCTTTGAAATTGGTGTCAATCAAGCTCTAGTCAAAAGTATGAAAAATACATTGTGCCAATTTCAATTTATTGTCTCTTCATTCCAAATTCACTCCTTCCTTTCCTGGCTTCTCACAATAGACTGGTTGCTTTTAGCCTCTTAGAACACAACCTGTTGCCAAGATTTGTCAATAGAGGGCACTGGAGTCACATTGCAGAAGGCAGGAGCTTCTCTTCCTGGTTTGGACTGCTTGGCTTTGGATTCCCTGCCCTCTTTGGCTTCTGCTGCAGTGAGTCCATGGTGCGGGTGTGTGGTGAGATTGGGTGGTGGTGCTCTGTCAGGCCACGTATTCAGCGGGCACAGTGACCACACTGCCCCAGCCGAGCCCTGTGACCACCTTCCCCAGGCTTTCTGTTCCCACTCCAAACTCACTGACCCTATGTGTTCCTGCATGCAGGCAGTACTCAGATTTGCTCTGTTTCCTAATCCATCTACCTGCCTGGCTCAACTTCACCTTGGAGATTAGTTCACTTCTTTTTGGTATGCCGAGTGAGACCAGTCCTGGCCCAGATTACTTAACAGACTTCTCTGTCACCATATGAGCTGCATTCACAACATCCCTAACAAGACATGAACCTGCTTTAGGGGACCATTCTCCTTTCTAAGTTTGTCCTTCCATCCCTGCTCTCCCTGAGTCCTTCTGTCCCTTTAGTTTCTTCTACATCTTTATTCTTCTACCATAAAAATAATTCTTTAATATTAAACTTCTCCTGTTCAATTTACCATGTAGTTTCTGTTCCTAATTAGATCAAGGATGATACACATACAATTAAAAATAAAGAACATTTTATACAGGGAATTAATTAGTCAGAGGACCTCAGAAGTGGTAAATCAGCACCCTTTGAGTCAATATACAAATTAGCACCTTGCCTTCAAAAGTCTGGAGGGACAAAGACAAGAACCAAGATGTGCCATCAGAAGAAAACTATGTGGACCTCTGTGGCAACATCCAGAACTACAGAGAAAAGGCCATGCCATCAGGGTCCTTGTCCAGCTTTTCCTTTTCTTCATTTGTCAGTTTCCTGTAGGTATCCCCCATTGATAGAAACCAGCTGGAAAAGCAGAGGAAAAGGGAGCCTGGGAAATGCATCTCATGGATGTGTTTTCTGAAAAACTCTGAAGATGAGGGAAATAATGAGGTGGGATTCACAGAGCTGAAAGGCCAGTGGATGGCAGATATCTCAGGTTTAAGCAGGAGGTGAGCAGTTTTCTTTGTGGAATCTGCTCTATTTCAGTAAAGTTCGTTCATTTCTAGTGCTTGTCCACACAGATCTGACATTTAGGAAAGTAGTCCCAAGTGGTGATTGAGGTATGGCAAACAATGATATTAGATGATAGTTAATGATACTACGTGTCAGATCTATATACTTAACTATACACCCCTCATCTCCCAGGAGATGCCTGAAAAGTCAAATAATGTTCAGGGACCAGTAAATAACTCCCAAGATCCAATTAATAAATGCAGACTTTATTAAAAATGAAAACATACAAACTTGCAGATGAATCAATTATATTTGAAACAGAAATATTACCTGTGGGAGAGTGAGAAGAGAGAAACTAAAGGAGGTCTGAGTAGCCAACGTTGGTTGGCTGTGACTGACATTAAGTGGCAGTGACAATTGCAGAAGGACACCCTAAATAAGATTAATAAGGAATGTCCAGAGACATAGACCAAGCAGGCTTCAAACTGGCATTTCTTCCATACTAAGTTTTATTAGAAGTTTTAGCAAATTCAATATATCAAAATTCAAGATGTAAAAAATGATTCGCATAAAAATTACAGAGAAATCAGAGGCATTCTTTTCTTGTATCAAAGGAGTATAAGTTAATGAAAGATTTATCATTGAGTTTCTTTAAATAAAGACATTCTTAATACATTTACTCTGTGGCATATTATTATTATATTAATAATCACATATTTATAATTAATATATGTGGCAAAATTAGACTTTAACCTCAAAGGTGTTGATTTAGTCAGCTTTTTCACTGCTGTGACAAAAAGGTCTGACAAGAACAATTGTAGAAGAGGAAATGTTTATTTGGAGCACATGGCTTCAAAGATCTCAATCCATAGATGACAGACTCCATTGCTCTGTGCCCAAGATGAGGCAGAACATCATGAAAAAAGAGTGTGGTAGAGGAAAATGGCTAAGGAATGGCCACCAGGAGGTCGAGGACAGCACACTCTTCTCTCCTGGGATAAAACATAAACCCCAAAGGCACACCTCCAATGGCCCACCTCCTCCAGCCACACTCTATCTGCCTACAATTATTATTCTGGGAAACTGAGGCAATGCAAAGAACCCTCTTCAAACTCCTATTCTTGTGATCAAATCAGAAAGATTTCTGACATGTTGCTCAGAGTAACAGGAATGAGTTTATTGAAGAGATAAGAAGAGGAAAACATTGCCACTCTGAAGGGAGAGTGGATTCTTTCAGAGAGGAGAGGGACAGCGTATCTCTCTTGCACATCAGTTTTATTGGGGATCCCAGAGAAGCTTCCAGAGAGTTCTGCCTAGGTCCACCTCTTAACTTCTGACTGACAGCAAGATGATATCAGACTTTCAAGTCCCCATTGCCATAACAACTATAGGTCACCTTGGGCCATGCAGATCTGTTCTAATTGGATTCTTAACCATACCTTCTTACAGGTTTTATGGTAAGAAGGAATATCCTTATCTCCCTGAGTTTCAGGATCTGGTCTATGAAAAATTTCACAAAATTCTCCCCTTTCAGGGTAACTTGGGTTCCTCTTATTGTCATTATTTTGGGCCTACATTCCTCCTGCAGACAACAGGTAGTTTGGTGAGGAATGTGACATACCTTGTCCACTTAGGCTTGGCAGGGCTACAGGTGAATTGCTTCCTGGAAAAGAAAGCATGTAGGGATCAGCACATGGGCCTATTCTCTAGAATTATTCCCTTAACCTCATGTTCCCACCATTTGTACTTGTCTGTCTCCTATTACAGTTACCACCTAGTTAATCCCTATCAGGGGATTAATACACTGATTAGGTTTAGGGTCTCATAACCCAATCATTTCACCTCCAAATTTCCTTATGTTGTCTCACACATGAGCTTTTGGGGGACACTCAATATCTAAACTGTAGCAAGTGTAGTATGGTACAAAAATATTCTATTATTTTTTTCAAGTATAAGTATTGGTGTCTTGAATAAACTGACTATTGGTATTAGCAATACCTTTCAAAAATTCTTTAAAATTAATTAAAGTTTTCAGAAGCATGTACTTAGATATCATAATGAATGCTAGAAATTTCAAAAGCATAAGTCAATCCACTATTTAAAATTATGTATGGTTAAATGGGACATACTCCTAGATTCTAAGAATGCAAACAAATATTAACTTAAGGGAAAAGAGTAAAAGAAAATCTGCTTCTGGACATTTGTAAGTTTCTGAAATATCTTAGTACTACATGCAAACTTCATCTGGGAAGGAGCTGACAGATGGGACAGGGTACTAATTTCACTTCTGATCGATATAAGCAAGAGGGAAAAGCTGGACAATTCATTTTTCTATTTATTATTGTTACTTTATTTGCTTATTCAGTACTGGTAGTCAAAGATTATTTTTTATTCTATTTGATAATGACAGAGAATCTATTAAGAAGTTATTTTACACATTGTTCAAACTCACCATCTGAGCCCTTTATAAAGGAAAATGGTCATGAGGCAGATTATAGTTGGACTCTGGCTAGTCACACTCCCACTTGCCTGACATTTAACGAATGGCTGTATTTTTTTTTTTTTGCTTTGTAATCATATTTTTCTTCATGAGATATATGATTTTTACATTATTTTAGAATTTGAGTTAATTAGGCCATTATACAGCATTCTATTAAAATGGATCATTTTTATTTTTGGCAATGTTTTCCTTTTCTTAAAAAGGACCAAAGGAAATAATGTTGTTAGAAAATTGATTATTTCATGGTGATGTAGTGCGCTAAACTTTATTCTCAACTTTTATCTGAAAAAGACTCAATGGGCCTGACTCTCAGTGTTGACAATGTGAATTGGGAAGTCATCTGACCCAAGAGCCCCTACAGGCAAACCTTTAGTTAAATATGGAGGATTTAATTTACTTTGATAATTATAGGGTTTCTGTCTGTCTCCAGAGAAAGGAAATTAACCAATACATTTATCCAAATAAAGGTATTTTTTGCTGATATTCCCTGAGAACTAAGAATAAAATTTCCTCCTTCAATTTTCTAGAATGAACATATATCGTGTAGCTGTAAAACAAATGCTATTATTATAAAAGTCCAATTAATGCTTTCATAAAATTTGTAGATATTTCTCAGTCCACGGTGGTTCTCAAATGATAATTTTGTATATAAAGATATAAAAGAAATATGTCACATATTATGATAGTATTTCTAGCAAATATATCCCGTTGTGACTCTTCTGAAAAACAGAATCTCTGCATTTGTCCTAGTCAGTTGGATCTACTACAATAAAAATTCTGTAGTTTGATATCTTTTAAAAATTAATTTCTGACAGTTTTGGAGGCTGAGTAATACAAGTTCAAGGTGAGTCACAAGGTCTTACTTCCTATTTCATAGATAGCTGTGTTCTTGCTGTGTTTTCCAATGGCTGAAAAGGGCAAGAGACTTTCTGAGGTCTCTTTTATAATACCACTAATTCTATTCATGAGAGCCCTGCCCTCATGACATAATCATTTCCTGGAGGTCTCACCTCTAATAGCCTTACGCAGGGGGTATGTATTTCAACATAAGAATTTCTGAGGGCAGAAACATTTGATTTATACTTGTGATCTCCCCTCCCTTAATATTTATCTGCTCTTGTGTGCAAAATACATTAGTTCCATCTCAATAGCCCCAAAACTCTTAACCCATTCCAGAATAAATTCTAAAGTCTAGTCTCATTGAAATATATAAATTATTTTTGGGTAAAACTAGAGGTACCATTTATCTTGAGGTAAAAATTTCGTCCAAGTGTGAATCTGTGAAGCAAAACAATTTCTGTTTTCAAAATATGGTGATGGGACAGACAGGTATAGGATAGATATATCCATTCCAAAAGTGGAAAATAGAAAAAGTAAAGGGACCAGGTATCAATCAAGTCTAAAACAATGGAATAAGTTTAATTAAATCCCAAGACAAAAGAAAAATTTTCTTTGGCATTATGATCTACCTTCCAGGACCAAAGTCGAGGTAATGCCACTCCCACAACTTGGTAGGCCCAGTTCTGCAGTGTTTCTGATGGGACTTGGCTGATCTGTTGGGCTGAGGTCCCATGCTCATGACTCTCTCAGGGTAGTGCTGTGGCTGTCTGGTTCCAGGTAGTCCCATCCTTTGAAACCCATGTGGAGGCAGCCAGGGCCCTGGGTCCATGTGCTCTTGGCCTGTGATGAGAGTAGTAGCCCTGATGATTTCTTAGTAACCTTTAGGGTTATTCTTCCATAAAATTAAATAATAATAACTTGGCCATATATTTAGTGTTTTCATGTTTTGCAATAAGGATAGGCTGAGGATTATCTAACTTTTTAAGTTTTGCCTCATTTGTGTTTAACACTTTCATCCTTAAGCAATTTCTCTTGTCATATTTTGCCATAAGTAGTCAGTAGGAGCCAAGCTTCTTCACGTTCAAAATTTATCATAACCAGAGAAATGAAATGTTATCCTCTAAAAATAATAATAATAATAAAATTTTAAAAAATTATCATAAAAATAGCTTCAGCTAAATATTCAATTTTATTATGCACAAGTTCTTCCTTCCACAAAACACTAGAACATGAACACAATTTAACTAATTTCTTTGTCAGTATATAAGAAAGATCACCTTCCCTCCCATTTTCAATGGCATATTCCTCATTTCTGAGACCTCATCACAATGGCCTTTATTCTCCATATTTCAATCACTGTGAAGTCCATAATTACTTAAGTATTCTCTAAGAAAATTGGGACTTGCTCTGTAGCTCTACTCTTTTTCATCAGAATAACCTTTAAAGATCCATTACAGCAATGTAGGCCTTTCTAGCATGCAAGTCAAAACCCTCTTGATCACTATCTATTACACAGTTTCAAAGCCATTTCCATAATTTTAGGCATTTGTTACAGCACCATCCTCAGTTCTTAGAACTAATTTCTGTCTTATTTTGGCTGCTACCACAAAATACTATATATTGGTTGTGTGTAAATAACACAATATTTATTTTTCACAATTCTGGATTCTGGAAAACCCAACGTCAATGTGTGGGCAGATCTGGTGTCTGCAGTTTTCCCACTTCCTGATTTATAGAAAGCCATCTTTTTGTTGTATGCTCACATGGGGGAAGGGGTAGAATTGCTCTCTGGTGTCTCTATTATAAAAGTATTAATCCCAATTATGAGAGCTCTTTCCTCAATACCAGTTCTCTTTCCAAATGTTCACCTCCAAATACTATTACATTGGGATCAGGGTTCATCATATGAATTATGGGTAAACAAATATTCAGTCTGCAGCATGTCCATATTGGGACTAAAAGGATTTACCCATCACCATTACATTATTAGAACGTCCTGTGTTCTTCTATATATTTTCCTGTACAGGAGAGTTTTATACTTTCATATGCTTTTGTTTTTCTGTTTAACATCTTTTTACTTCATCTTGAAGTACTCTCTTTAGAATTTCTTATGAGATTAGTCTACTGGTGATCAGCTTCTTTAGATTTTGTTTAACTTGGAAAATATTTATCTCTCATTCATTTTTGAAGGATGGTTTTGTCAGACATTGTATTTTTGGTTGGCTATTTTTTTATTTAGTTCTTTAAATATATCATCATACTCCCTTTTGGCCTGCAAGGTTTTTTTCCAAGAAATCATTGACAGTCTCATAACAATTCCTTTCTACATGAAGAGTCATTTTTCTCTCATTGGTTTCAAAATCTTTCATTGTCTTTGATTTTTGGTAATTTGCTTATGATGTGTCTTGATAAGAATATCTTCGGGCTTATTTTTGTGTCAGTTTGCCTTCTTATATCATGATGACCGTTTGCTTCCCAAGATTTGGGGAGTTTTCAGTTCTTATTTCCTTAAATAAGATTTCTAATTTTTTTCTTTCTCTTTTCCTGAAATGTCCATAAGGCATATATTGGTCCATGTGATGGTTGTCTAATACGTTTCTTAGATTTTCCATACTCCTTTCCATTCCTTGTATTTTTTTGTTATTTTGGAAAAGTTTAAGTAACATGTGTTTGTGTTCAGGAATGCTTTCTTGTACTTAGTCAAATCTCCTTCCTTTAGTGAATTTTTCACTTACTACCTTCTTTAGTTCTCAAGATGTGTTTTAGTTCTTTTCATATTTTCTCACTCTTTTTTGAAATTATTTTGTTGCTGTTCATGCATCATTTCTTGGACTCACTAATAGTTATTTTGAATTCTTATCTCATAATTCATATACCTCCATTTCTCTAAAATCAATTTTTGAAGAATCTATTGTTCCTTTGATTGTGCCCTTTGCCCCTGTTTCTTCATGTGCATTTTAACTTTGTTGGTATTCACATACTTGAGAACACAGCGACCTCCTCTAATTTTACTGGTTTTGTGCAGAAAGTACTTCATGACTTAGTCTGACTGGAGATTCCAAAGGCCTCTTAATGTTTTTTGTTAATATGCCTTTTTTGGAATTATACATGTAAATTCCTCAATAGAAGGACTGACTGATATCTTTTTTCTTCAGGAGTTTATAGTCTCTCACTCTTTGTCATGTCTGTGTCATATCACAGATCCAGTGAAGTAGCAGGAGGCCTTCCAACTCTTTTGTTTTTTTCTTCAGCAGTCTCATGCATCTAGAGCATGCTGTGTGCTATCAATTGGGCTAGACAGAAACCAATCACTTGGGTAGTCCCCTGAAAGGCTGCAATATTGAGCACAAAATCCACTGCTTTTTACCCAATAAAGGAGAGACCACTGAGCTGTTTGTCCTTTTTTACATACTGTAGATCCTCTGGAGCAATGGTGTATCACTCAACTCTTTTGTTATTGTTGTTCCCAGGCATCTAAAATATGCAAGATCCTATCACCACTCTGAAATAAAAGCAGATAAAAATAACCCAAACTTTTCTTTTTCTATATCCATGGAGAAACTGGAAGATGAGAATTTCCTCCCCACATTATGGTTATATGCTGGGGCTAGGGTTATGATAAATGGGATCACACATTTTCCTACCAACTTTGATGCAGCTACCTTCAAATTCTCCTCAGGTGCAACAGCCTCTTAACTAACTTCAGAACTTTTCACAAAGGAAATTGGTGTGTGCATTGATGTTGAATAGGTGCCTGTCTTATTTAAAAAAGTAAGGCCTGGGGCTTATTCCACTATCATGCTGATGCTACTCAGGCTCTGCACTTCATAGGTACTTAATAAATACTGATGACCAACTCCAAATAATCTAGTAAGATGTGACTGAATTAAAATATGTTGAATAGGAGTACACATATAGTACAGTGTATAGTCAATATAGCATAAGTTTTCTAGAGACATGTAAGACTCAAACACATGTAGCTGTGTGTGTGTATACACACACACGTAAGTATAATCTAAGTATAATTCTACATATACATATACATACATACACTCCCAGGTATATATTTTTACTTCTTACATTATTTTATCCAGAAAAAAAATCAAATTTGCAGTAGATAGGAAAAAATATTTTTCTTTTTTTTGTTATTTAATTTTCCAAATTTTCTATAACCAACGTTACTTTGTCCTTTCAAAAACTTAATGAGTACATATCACTTGAAGAAAGAAAAAAAGAAGAAACTGAATCCACTAGGGCACATTTTGAAGAAAGAATTCTTTAATTACTTTGTACCATTAATTCCAACTTTGTCAAGGTCACACCAGAGAGTGATATTTGTAACTTCTTTTGCATGCTGACTGAATCATAGTGCTGAACAGATATAACACAGCTTTTTAAAGCTGAATTATTCATGGTATAAGCCATATTGACAATTGATGGCCCTCAAATTAGAATGCCATGTCATGTATTTCATGCACGTTTTCTTTTAGTCAAAGAAGTAGTTTACACAGCTTGCTGAATATAGTCATGGGTAAGAAATGCTGATAACATTTCCCTCCTGAAATGTCAGGCCTTTACTATGGAGATAAGGAGCAGCAGTGTGTTGATGGCTTGCAATTCTTTGTGCTAACAGGATGCTTCAACACGGTATCCAGAGTGCTGCTTATTACTAATATAGGAAAGATAGGCATTTCTTGACAAATGAAAAGGTTTGATCTCACTGTTCACACAGTACAATTAAAATTCAAATATAAATACAGGTGCAAAACAGCACTAATTCTACATCATTTTTGTTTAAACATTACTGTTATGGGCTAGAGATTATTAAGGTTCTGCATCATGTTTGGAGGGGATTTTTAAAAATTTTCCCTCTAAATTATAAGGGAACAATATAAATAAATATATAAATGCAGAAGTTTTCCTTTGACTTCTCATTTAAAGATGCAATATTGTGGTTTTGTCAATTAATTTGAATAGTTAATGAATGAAGTAAGCTAAATGTGACAAGCTAAAGCTTTATCTCAGGTCAGAAATCATAAATGGCAAGAGGCTGCAGGTAAGTATTTTAAAATGGGAAGATTAGTCTTTAGCATCTTTAGTGAAATAGTTTGCTCAGAGCATTGCAATGTTTTTCTACACAGATACACCTGGCAAATAATATTATGGCTGATAGAATGCTTTCATTAAATTTCCTGTCTTTAATGAAGTGAAATAGTTCAGAGACTGCTCATAGAAAATAACTAGGAGGAGATAATGTACCACGTTTTAAGTTAAGTGCATTTCTATAAACTGGGAATAAAGTTGAGGAAGACTGCAATGTGCTTATGTGAGCCTAGGAAGTTCAGTTATACCATTTTTATCAGTGGTACTGAGCTTAACACCACATCTGGATTTTGTGCATTCAGCTAATAGTGTAGAATGGACCATATCCTTCAGGGATGTATGTTAGTGCCTGGTAAAGTTTGGTTTCAAACTTTAGAAGCTATTTCCAGACAGCTACTATTCTGCTTCAGAATTCTTGTGAGTTTGAGCTGCATCTTCATTGAACCTTAACCCCCAATACAAATGATAGATCACTTATGTGAAAATTTTGGTTTAGGGTATACACAAATGTATTCAAGATATACCCCAGCGCCATTTGTGGGAGAGTAAAAAGTGTCATTGTTAACTTCCTTCAGAAGGTGAGACTTTGCCTGGAACCAGCCGAAGTTCTTCACACAGGCTCAGTCATTCTAGACAGAACTCTATATTCTGACCCTCACTTTAAATTAATTAAAATGTATTTATTCTGAGCTCTATTTGCTACTTGTTTAAAGAAACTTAAGAATGGCATCAGCCAAAATATTCCTGCTTAAATAATTATGAGTTACAATTAATGTGTTCCCTTCCAGGATAACAATAGGGACTTAGAAGGGGAAAAACTTTCCCAATGAATTCTACAAGTATTCACTAAGTATCCTTTATTTTCCCTACATTGGATAAGTTTTCAGAAGATTATAAAATGAATTAGCTCCACCAGCTTCCACAAAGGAGGCCACAATCTGGAACAGGAAGTGACAAGAATGTGCTTGAAACAAAGATGCTAAAATGAGTCAGGAAAAGATACATCAGGTGTGTTCCATGACCAAAGATGTTTACAGATTGCCCCTGAGCCATACGTCAGAAGACACATGTAATGTATGTGGGTACAAGAGGGAGGAAACTGTAAGACACAGGGAAGGCATGAACAGCTAGCGTTATCACACATTAACAATTTGCTGAAATAAACTGGGCTATGACTACTGTCCTGTTATAATTTCAGTAGCTTCCTCTTTCAGTCTCAGAAATGTCCTAGTTGCATGATAGATTTCATAGTTTATCAATTGGGGATTGAAGATACCAGGATAACAAAAGGAGAAGTATTGTCAGGGGATTAGAGGATCATAAGATTAGATTGTTGGAGTCTAGCCAGGTTATGTGGGCTCCTACATTTAGATATGATGTGGCAGAGAAGCAGGAAATAACATACAGGAGTTGAGAAATGGTATAATAAAAGTGATATTTAGAGAGTCATCTGGTATAAAATAATAAGGACATACACATATGAATTTATCTTTATTTACTTTTAAACCCTGCTCACTTAATGAGAAAAGATAATAAATCTCCCAAGCTCTGAGAAGAGTATCAACTTTAAAATTAGAATTGAGCCAGTATCTTTGTTGGCTAGTGTCCATATTTATATCTTTAACCATATACAATCCTGAGGACCTTTAAGTGATTATATATTACAAAAAGATAAGTCATTAAGTATAATGATTTAATCACCAAATATAATAAAAGTGTATTGCATAAAAACAATACCATTACTGTTTCTGCTAAAAGTTTTACAGTTTTCAAAATCTCTTTTTTCAACTTTTGAAGCTTGGTGTCAAGAAGTTTAAGATACCTTCTATTGTTGAATTTATCACTAAAAAATTGTTGGTTCAATTTGAGTGATAGATAGGAAAATTGTGAATAATAACCAGGCAGGCATGATCTTCATAAAGAGTTGATGTAAGATTTAAGAAGGAAAAGAAAGGAAAAATAAATGATTGACACAAGTATTTCTAGTCTTTGGTATACAAAGAGTAAGATTAATCAATTTGGACCATGTTAAATAAAGGCAACATGCATTAGCCTGTGATTTATTGGAAACAATAAAAGTAGCATTTATTAAGCACTTAGCTCATGTGCAGTTGCCTCATACAACCCTGCAAGGTAGTGTTAGCGCCTACATTTTACAATTGAGGACACAATAAGCTGATAGAGGTGAGGTAGCACCTAGGGTCCCTCAGTTAAGAATAGCCCAGATGTAGACCAAGGGCTTTTCTGCCTACAAATAACTTTCCACCCCATCAAGCTGCCATTTCTAAACCTAAGTTGAAATATTGAGGCTGGTCAGGACTTTGAAGTATTTAAGAAAGGATAGTTACTGAGAAAGTGTTTTAAAATTTGCTTCTTAGAAGTTTATCAGTAACCTGAAGATTAGAATGACCCAGCAGACTCAAGGCTTAAAGAATATTAATGATGGGATAACTTTTTATGATTATACACTAACTTTTGATCTATCTCTGAGGACGAATTGTAAAAACATGCCAATTGCAATTAGCTAAACAATGGAGCCAACCTAGGTGCCCTTCAACAGATGAATGGATAATGAAAATGTGGTATATACACACACTGGAATCTTACTCAGCCATAAAGAAGAATGACTGTATGACTTTTGTAAGTAAGTGGATAGATCTGGAGATTATCATTCTAAGTGAAATAAAATAATCTCCAAAAAACAATGGTAGAATGTTTTCTGTGGTATATGGAAATTAACCATCAATAAGGGGAGGGTGATTTTAAAAAAATATATAAGTTCGACGGATTAGACAAAGGAGAATGAAGAGAAGGGAGAGATGGGAAAAGGAAAAACAATGGAATGAATCTGACATAATTTTCCTATGTTCATATATTAACACATTACAGTGAATCTCACCATTGTGTACATCCACGTGACATCAATTGAAAAAATAGCTATGGATAAAGGGCATAAAGATCAATAGAGGGAATGGAGCAGGGGTGAGGGGAGGGAAGGGTAAGGAGAGGTACCAGGGACTGAATTAGAACAAGGTATATTCCATTCTTTTATAATTACATCACAGTGGATTTTACTCTCACATATAACTGAAAAGAACCAGATATATATATATTAGAAAAAAATAAATGTATAAAATAACAAAATATTTTTAGTTTGCTATCAAATTTACAGAGCCCATGCAAATTGATCACACTTGGTATAAAGAAGGTTGAGAAAAAAAGAACTATCATTTAATGTTTAATGTTAATTAAACAATAATGATCAACATTCAAACTGTTGAAGCTATTCAGTATGTCAATTCCATTTCTAAATTTAGAAATTTTTATGATTATGTCTATATAATGAGTAAATATTCCAGCATTGTTAGTTGAACAGAAAAAAATTACCTAGATCTTCATTACTAAGAGATTGTTTACATAAACAATCCATACATTCATAGGAAGAGTCATTGGAAAGCATTTATAAAGAATAAGATAAAATATTATAAATTATTTGGCAAAATATCTGGGGTATTTTACTAAGTAAAAATGTGCTAGTGTCAAAATATCATATATTATCTGAACTTATTGTGTCTCTAACATACATAATCTTATTTAACATGCTTATATGCATATTGAGTTAATAGATAAAATAACTGGAATGATATCATGAAATGCTTATGCCAAGTTGAGAAACTGATCAGGAAAGAAGAAATGGTTCATTACATACTTTTACTCTCAATACAGCTGCCTTTTCATTTTAAACATCACACAAACACTATTAATATGTTTCCTTGCATACGGTTTTTAACAGTATGCTATAATCATTTTATAATGAAACTAACCTTAAAATAATTTGGTTTTATTTTAAATAATAAGTTGTTTATTTTTAAAATTGCTTTTCTACTTAAATAATCAAAATTTAGTGTTATTTTACATTAAAGTTTTAATATCTACTTAATTTTTATATTTTTTCTCTAGTTATATTTTCTTAATTACCTACATGACCACTTCTACATATTAATATTTTAGTTAAAAGAAAGTATATCTGTGAAGGAGCAAATCCCATGTAGCCATAGGGACAACTTTAAAACTTTTGCATTCTTGCTGAATTTTTAATGACTTCTCAATGAATATTATTTAGTGAGATGATATATATGATAGCATTATTAGTAGACTGAAAATCTTTTTTATTCTGATTTACTTACATTGAAACATTTGATCACAACAAGTTTCCATTATGTTCTGAGTCTGTGGGTCTGTGTTTACTATCATAGTTGGCTTCATACACCTTCTGAAATTATGTTCCTGTGCATTATAAAAATGGTGCCCTAATGATACCCCAGTGTACTGATAGACTTAATTAACTCTTCTAAGTGAGCAATAGGCTTAGGAAATAGTTTAATTGCTAGTAAGGCAGCAAAATGTTTACAAAGAGCTTTGAACTCCCCTAGTAAAGTTATGTAAGCTAATCAGGTATTTTTGTTTAGTGTTCTTTTGCTCATTTGCTATGGAAAAAGAAAGAGATCTAAGCACTTACAGCAACAGGAAAGCAACTTTCACTTTCACAAACAACATGGTACTTGAAATTGAAGCAATGCTTTCTGCAAGAGCCCTGAGCACCACAAACATATCCCTATACATGTGTTTTCACGAAGCTTCTAAAAAGTGTGATTCTAATTATTTCATTTGAGATGTTAATGTCCTACTTCTTAAATAACAACATTTTAGACTGATATAATTTTGTTGTGAATTTACACACCTTAAACTAGTAGTCATACAAATCATGTTTGAAAAATTACTGTGTAGGTCCAGGTATTTTAGTGGCATTCAGAGCAATTTAAAAAAGCAACATCTTTGAAGTGGTTTTCTACGAATAATCAGTCCACATTTAGGCAATTTCTTTAACTTTTAGTCTTTTACAATAAATTTATTTCTTAAAACATTTTTGAGCTAGGTCAATTATTTGTACTTGCAAAACATGTTCACGTGGAAAGATCTACAGTTTATGCAGACATTTTTTATTAAGAGTATACTGGAACCAATCACATGTAAAAGTGTATCACAAACGTAATGCTACTTAATGTAATGTAGAAAGTATGTGGTGACATTTGGAATAAAATTGCATTCAGTAACAAAGTACAGAATTAAGGCAGGAAGGTTTGCCAAGGCATTTTAAATAAACAAACAAAACTCTAAGTAAAAGAATGAACATGAATGGCACAGTCACTGTTGACCACTAATTATCACTGCACAGTCATCTCACAAAAAGCAATTATTAAACATCTATTGAGTATATAAAAGGGGAGATTTGCGAAGGTTGTCTTTTCATTCCCATCTAGGACATTTTACATAAAAATGTAATTCATAATTTGATTCCAGAAAAAAGAAATGAAGCACAAGAACAGGTTTCCTTGTTTATAGACATTTCAAAATCAAGCAATAGAGGATTTGTAATTGTTGCAGACCTTCAAAGATTATCATTACCTAGTTGCTATTTTACTCTTTTGTAGATCTTTAACTTCTAATTATGTTAGTATAAGTTGTGTTTATTATATTATTGAATGAAGATAGAACACAACTTTAATAGGCCTCCTCTGTGGATTATTATTTCATTACCTGTAATCACTAGGAATGCATATGAAGTGAACCTGTCTTTCCACAATTTCTCCTATAGTTATTTCCAGGTTTTCCAGTGCTGACAGGTATGCTAGATAAGATTCTTTCAGTCTTTAATTATTTTTATGTGTTTATTCATTTTTTATCAGCTTTACTGTGGTATAACTGACACATGATTGTATTTACTTATGATGTACAATGTGATGTCTTGCTATATGAATACATTGTGAAATGGTTACCATAATCAAGCCAATTAACATACCTATTGCCTTGGATAGTTATTGTGTGTGTGTGTTTCCATCCATGTGTGTGATAAGAACATCTAAGATCTACTAAGTAAATTTTAAGTATATAATACACGATTTTTAACTATAGTCATTACACTGTGCACTAGATCTCCAGAAATTATCCATTCTATCTTCCTGATCTTTGTACTCTTTGACCAACATCTCTCCACTTCTCCACCTGCCTCCACAGCCCCCGGCAATTACCTTTCTGCTTGATACTTCAACTTTTTCAATTCCACATGTAAGTGAGATCATGTTGTATTCTTCTTTCTGTATCTGGCTTACTACATTCAGCCTAATGTCCTCCAGTTTCCTCCACATTGTTACAGATGGAGGGGGAAAAAAAAGCCTTCTTTTTAAAGGCTGAATAATTTTTCATTTGAAGAAAAACTGCATGTGATATTTTAAGTAAGCACTGAGCAAAATCAGCAAGGTGATCCTGCTTGGTGTATGTGGTGTTCTCTTTACATTTAAATGTGGCAGGATGATTTATTGGGACATTAATTCTGACAGTTCTAGGCATAATCACGCTCCCTGCATTCCCAGTATGTAGACCACATACTCCCCTGCCTCCAGGGAAATTAAAGACAGGCCTCTTTCTGACTTTTGTTATTGAATTTCTCTGATCCTGGAAAAGGATAATCCTGGGATTAGAGAGAGAGCATCTACCCAGACTGGAAGGGCCAGAGAGGTCAGGAGAGGGTTTCAAAGTCAGAGACACTGCTTCACCTACAAGCCCATGAGACTTACCCTGTGAGGCCCTCAGGTGCAGGAGCATCTTATAAATCCTGAGCCTAATTTAAAAATCATCTTTTTATCCCTAAACTTTTTATTGCCTATAATATTCACATAATAAAATACACAAATCCTAAGTGAATTATTACTAATACAACTATCATAGCAACCACCACCCAGATGTAGATACATAATTTACACGTCTCTATTTTCTTTTCTCCATTAGATGTTCCCACACTGCACAAGTTCTAGTCCCCATAACATTTGGATCCTTCCTTGTGCAAAACATTAAAAGTGCAAAGTGATAAGACCTAAAATGTAGGTAACATTGCTAGGAAGTAGCTCTCCACATGTTGTTCCTAGGGAGGAGTAGATTTGCCATCCTTGAACAAAATTATTGGGCGCAAACAGGATTCATGAAGGCAGTCAAGTTATTGTCTGTTGAAATGCCAATATGGTATTAGAATATTCTATATTCTGTATTTGAACATCATATATGTCCCAAACATCTTCCACAGGAATATTCAATGGGAAAAAAAGACCAAAATGAATTCCCTGATGTTATACTGATATCAGGTTATTGATGAAGTTTAGAATGTGGGAAGTGAACTCTTATGTATAATAAAATTAAATTTACTGCCAGCTCGACAAGAGGGAATTGTCAAGTAAAATTTTGGTTCAGTTAAAGAAAATAATAGAACATGAACTTTTCCCTTTGTGGCCAGTCTGAATTTGGGAAGATAAATGTATACTTGTCTAAATTGTTAGGATAGAATATAGTGGCATCATAATCAACAAACCTCCAAGTCCCAGAGGATCAACTCAGCAAACACACATTACTCATTCATGAGGTCCTGGTTGGCCCCAGTTCTGGCTCATGTGTTTATTGAGGATCTAGTATGACAGAGAAGGTCTTCTGATGTGTATATACTTCTGTGGTCAGGACAGGAGAGAAAGGAAATGTGGTCAAGAGCACAGAAGTTTCAAGCTTGTGCCAGGTGTAACACGTGACACTTGGCTTCAAAACTAAAGAGTAGAGCCCTACTGTGTGCTTGGGTGAACAGTACTAACAATGAGTTATATAAACTAGAGCTTTATAATTTTCCTCAAGGAGATGTTTGGATGCTAATGCAGAGAAAAGTGTATTACCTTTTAATTCAATTTATAATATTCTAATGAAAACCCTGATCTCTTTTGTGTGCCATGGAACAGAACTTCCATTTTTCTTGCCTGCTAACCAGTAAGGTAATAATTGTTTTTCAATATCCCAAAGATCATGTGTCACCAGGTACATTTTATCAGGTTCTAAAATGGTATGCCAGGATGATTTGGGTATATATTTTAATTTTTTATTGTCTCTTGTTAATACAGAGGCTATATTCCTTTAGATGCTGATTTTAAGGAAGGACTTTATACGAGTTTTTGGTGATTTATGCTTTATTTTGTATTCTGTTCTTATTAGAAACAGGTCAGTGGCTTCTAGTGTTTGAATTGGAATTTGGTTCACTGACAATAAAATAACAACCATCTATCATAAACTTGCAATCCATTCTTGTTCTCTTCATTATTTGAATGTGGCTAGGGTCCATAAAAATGAAAAGTAGCGTTCACACTCCAGAATTGACTTTCCACTTAAAACTTGAGAGTCAATAGAATGTGGTATTTATGTATGTGTATATTCAGAAGCTGAACAGCTTGGGTTTGAATCCCAGCTTTGACATTGCGTGACTCTGGGCAAGTTGCATAAATTCTCTAAAATTCAGTTTATTCATCTGGGGATTACAATAATAACTATCTGCATAGATGGATTTTAAATGAATTAATGCTTATGAAATGTTTAAAAAGTCTGATACATAGTAAGCTCTATATGACCTTTTGTTGTTATTGTTATTATTTAAATTGGGGAGAATCCTAGATGAATCTTTTCTAGTCAGATGGTTTCATTGTATTTTAAGGTGATGGCATCGACACCTGAAATATGTCTCTAAATATTTTTGACTCTAAAATATGATATATACATTAAGCACTATCTCCTATAAATGAAGCACAAATGGTTAAGAGTAACAAATAGTTACATAGCTCAGAAATGATATTATGTATGTACCAAAGCAGTAAAGTCAGAGCTCTTAATGCAACATCCATGCACCTTATCTTTGTTATTGACAGATGAAGTCCAAAACATGTGACTGGTAAAAAGTACATTTATGGAATAAAAGTTGAGTTAGCACTGTAATGGTAGCCAGGAACATAGTTTTTTTTATTCATAACAAGGCAATAAGAGTACCACATATATGTTAAGGTTGTTTATCTGTGACAATATTTATAAAACAACTTCTTCATGAGGAACCAAAGCAGATAAACTGTCCTGTTAAATACATATAATTTCCTAATAAAAATAGTTCTATTAAAGTGTTTTCTTGATCAAAATATTTTATGCATGCTGGCTTTCAGTGTTGCTTCTGTTTTTCTACTTTACATGGTTCTCTTTAATATTAACTGATCAAAGACTCTTTTTTCCTATTGTGTTTTCAGATGCCAGGTGTTCTAAAAATTGATTTTTCTAATGTAGAGCTAAATTCTGCCCACAAATCTATGCATCTCGAGAAACAGAATCTCCATCCTTAAATGGTCTCTACAATGTGAGACATACAATTTAGTTTCTTTGAATGAGGCCATATCCTGTTTTTCTTTTTCATTCTTTTTTTTTCTGGAAAGTTTAACTTAGTGAGATAGTTAAGGATGGTATCCATTTGCTTATGAGCTCTTATGTTGTTGTGTTTGATGTGAAGTATATGGAGAAATTTGAAAATTTCTGACAGATATCTTCATCCCTAAATAGCTTCCCTTGCTAGTATTATTGAACATCATCTCCTCATTTGTCCTGATCATCTATGAACTTAAGAACACATGATACTGTGTTTCAATTAATTCATTAACAAGAATTGATTTAATCAACAATCACATAAAAGCCATGTTCCCTTCCTTTAGGGACATCACAATGGAGTGTGTGAGGGGGGTTATACAATTAAATTACTGATTATAACTGTGTGAAACATAATATGGCAACATATGGAAGCTAGTGAAATTGAGGAAGACATCTTTGAAGATATATCTACATGGGATTTTGAAGATAAATAGAAATTACACCCTTGAAGTATGTTTAGAAGATTATTTCAGAAGTGGAAAGGAAGCAAATTATGTAACAATGTGAGGGCAAGAAAAAACATGTCAAGTCAGGATGTGGAAGTAGTTTGTTGGATAAAGCATGACATGACAGGGAAGGCATAATGAGACATGAGCTAAAGAGGTGAGTATGGCTGACTAGTTTAGGGGTTGGCCAACTGAAACCCGGTAGCCAGCAGAGGCCTGGAGCCTGTTTTGGTAAATAAAATTTCACTGAAACAAAACCACGCCTGCTTATTTACATATGGTCTATGGTAGCTTAGCACAAGACCTGTGTTCAATAGCTATGCCAGAGACGTACTATCTCAGCAAGTGAAATATTTACTATGTGGTTCCTTTCATAGTAAAGCTGGAGGTTGGCTGCCTCATGCAGGATGTAAAGGATGTAATGAGCAATTCCAAGCACAGAAGTAGGGACCCTGGTTAAGAAGTTGCATGAGAAATGCTTTAGATAGACTTGCACTTGAAGTCAAGAAAGAATGAAAAGGAGTAGATTGATTCAAGAGATTGGAAGTTGGTAAAATTATTGAGACCTCACTGAACATTGGTGACTTATCAGAAATATAGAGAAGCAGCCCAGGAAAATGAATAGATTTTTGGGTTGGGCACCCAGAATACATTTGAATTCATTCATTAGGATGAGGAATTCAGGAAGAATGCTTTAGAGAAAGAATAGAATGATGAGTTCTGTTTGGAACCTGTTCGATTAGAGGGTATGACAGAAAAACAATTGGCCAAATGGAAAAGAAATTCGCATAGATGAGTGTGAAACTGAGAGGGAAGACCCCATCGGAAATACAGATTTAGGTATTAGCTTGCTCATTTAAACCAGTTCATGAGATCCCTGAAAAAAATCATAAAATATCCAGATAAAGATAATCTGACATTAAGATGAAGTAGCAGATTGAAGTTTGGAAGTATAAGAATTAACAGAAGCATGTGATGTTTTGGAACTCAAGAAAGAAGATCTTCATAACCAGAACATTTTCAACCTCACCAAATGATGAGACAAGCTCAGTTAAATGAGGTGGGAAAAGTAGGTAATGAGTGAGTCCCTATAAATAGTAGTCAGAGACATTTTAGTGGAGCGTTTGGGGTAGAAACCACATCAAATCTGGGGAAGGAATTAAAGGCGGGTAAAAATAGAGAGACAGTAGCTAAAATAATTGTGTTGAGAAAGATGACTAAGAAAAAAAGTAAAGGAAAAACATGGCCAAGGACTAAAAGTTTGGCCAAGGTTTTGGTTGAAGAATCTAGTATTGTTACATGATAAGGGGAAATAGTAGAAATAGTTGTAATGGAAGTGATAGAAACTTCAATGCTAAGGAGATTTGTTTAAATCCTATTTGGTCCACTGTTACTTGTGTAAACTTTAATCTTTCTGTTACAGGATTTGTCATACTATTCTGAGCTTCAGTTTTCTCTTATTTAAAATGCAAAGAAGTTTCTACGTTGCAGACTTATTTTTGGAGTTGAGTGAAATGATGTCTCCAGTGTCTAGAATGAAGCTTGCCATGTCATAGGATCACAAAAAATAACATCCTTTATTTTTATTAATAAAATATATTAATATATTCATTAGTTAATGATAGTGTAGGTTATATTTGATTGCACTGATCAATCTCAGACAAACACGTAACTGAGAAGTCAAAGCCTAACAAGTAGCTCAGAAACACAAGAAAGAGATTTTTCTCCTCATAATCTTGAGTAGCTGGAGTACAGGGAGATTGTTCTGGAGGAGAAAACGTGGGATGAAAATTTCTGAATGAAGTGGCATCACTTAGGGGCCAGCTTACTTCTGTCAATTCTAGTTTTTGTAATAAATGTATTCCGTACAATGCTGTATGAAAATAAACGTGTTTTGGATAATAGTAACGGAAGTACTCTTTATCATTGGCTTAGACTAAACTTGTAAATTTCTCATGAGGAGCCATGTTCTCTGAGAACTCCTTAAAATTTTACAAATCTGTGAAGTAGTCTTTCAGGAAAACATCATCAATTTCTTGGTTCTTGCAAAAAAAGAGAAGGAAATATTATATTCATTCCTAGGCCTATTTACAAATTATTCTTGGACCGCAAAATAGCACAACCATGAATACATCATTTTAAGGAAATTCCCTTTGCTTGAACAGAGCATATGTTTGTTCCACAGGACTGAGCTTATAAATTCTTATGATTCCTTATTTGGAATTATCCTTCTGAGTAAAAACCAGACCATAAAATGTGTAATGGTACAGACTAAACATGAGCAACATGCTACTACTAACCACCAAGAGAAGAAAACATGGTCTCTTTGTGTACTAACTTAGGAGCGGATAACTATTCTCTTACAAGATGAGACAGAAACCTTAAACGTTTCTTTTTCTTTATTCTTCATTTTGGATTGAATTTAATGTCAAGTTTACAAAATGTGGATAGTTTATCTTTAATTGTGGTAATATTATCTCTATTGTAAAATTATTTTTACTTACAAGACTCTTACGATGAAGAGAACTTTTTCTTCTCCCTTTCCATCTGCTTCATAAAGAAAACAAATATGCAAAGAAGCAAGGTCATAAAAACTGCCTGTGTGTGGTCTGGGGCCTGCTTAGTGTAGAATCAAAAGACTCTAGGACTTCAAGAGATTTTTCAGTTCATTCCACAGCCTTCAGACAGGATCGCACCTACGCTTTCTTGGACAGACTAATTTATAAAGTGTCTAGGTCAGGCATTTGGATACTTACACAAACCAACTGCCAGGAGTTTATGCTTAGGTTTAAATCTCTCTTAAACACATCTCTTAACAATTAAATTCTCATTCTCAGGTTGAACTTTTAATAGAGAACCTCTGGATATTTAAAGTCTTGTCATGAATAATTTCTAATACTCTTCCATCCCTGATCTGTTAACAATAACAAATCAGCCATCTCATTGTATAACCAGATATTTTAATTCCAGCAGAATCTTCAAGGATGAAAGGGTAAATAAGAAAAGAGATGTAAAATTCAAGTTTGTATGTGTACAATGCACACACACATACACTCATGGAAATGAAGGGGTGGGCATATGAGAAAAATAAGTATTAGTATAGTATCTTAGTGTAGAATAATGTCAAACTTTAAAACGTTTTTGAAAAATCACAATTCATGGAATTCTGTGTTGAACAGAAAAAATGTTGAGGTTTCAAAGGCAGGATAAGTAATACTTGCAAGCAAATCACGTGGACACAGTTAGCAAGGGAATACACTCATTTTTAAAACACAAATGAATGGTTCTCTTAAATGATGTGCAGGTAGCAATTTCATTTTGAAGTTTTACTGTTTTAAACATGGATATGTTCTCTTTTGCAGAATATTTTAAATGCCCTCTAGTCTACCTGTTTATGAAGTTGTGCAGAGAACTGGCCAGGTAAGCAAATGTGATTTAGGGGCCCAACTTGCCCCTTTGAAGCCTTACCAATTGAGATGCATTAACAGCCAAACTTCAAAGATAGCTGCTTCATCATTTTTGCGATCCAATCACCATTTCAGCTGCAATTTATAGTCTGGCTATGTTATATCAGGAATGGTTAAGATGATCCCAATTAAGCTTTGCAAATGAAATTAAAAGTTCAAAGTACTCGGCTGCCTATAAAGTGATTTGGCAAAGTTGGGAGGAGGCTGTGGTAGCTCACTTTGAAGTTTGTATCATTTTCCAGTGCATCTTAGAGTTGAATTAAATGGGAAACTTGCTTGGTATTGCAATGTTTAAGGTAATACGGTCTGGGTCCAAACAGTTTATATTGGACAGCATTGTTTTTGGATAGCAAGGTGGAATTACATTAACTTAAAACTCCCTAAACACATTCACACTTAAATTCCTCCCCTACATACCCATAGCTTGATGCAGTTGAATCCCAGAGGTGAACTGAATTTCTAAATTTACCTAGACCACCCTGTAGGTAACCTTTTGAGATTCCCTACCATCTAAACCATCCATCAAATATGGTTAGCTCCTATCTTAAAAGAAGTTCTAGGCAAGGAAGGTCAGGAGTTTCATTTTCATGAGATCCAGAAGAAACTATAATGATAAACCTAGATTCCAGAAAATAAGCAAACTAGCACAGTAAATAAAAATCTAATTGGTCCCATTTGATCAAAATTGACATGAGAAGAAAGACCTTCCACTTTGTAATAGGGTAAATCTGAAAGTGATCTCTGAGTGGGAGCTTGTAGCATTTTCTTTTCTTTTTTACTTTACATTATAGTTTTAAAATTTTTTAAATGATACATTATAGTTGTATATAATTATGGGATTTGTTTTTTTTACATATTAGTACATGCATACAATACAATAGCATAATTTGACCAATGTCACTCCCCAGCTTGTGATTTTTTTTCCCAAAGAGAATGATCAAGCAAGTATTGGAAATGTCTGTGTTAATAATTGAATGCCAATATTTTATTTTTGTGAATAAAGAAGAAAACAACACCCACCAAAAATCTGGCATTGCCTCTCACACAAATGCTGTACAGTTTTTTATGCAAGTGAAATATGAGACAGCCATTAGGTTAAAGGCATCGGATAAAAGCACATCAAGCAGTGGTTTGTTTGATTTGACACTGAATGCCTATCTTTATATCCATATTTTTCAATTGCTTTTTGCCTTTGAATATGTTTTCCAAGTTAGAATCTATTGCTCTCTTCTGATTTTCTCCAAACTTTTATCTTCCTAGTACAAACCTGAACACTCTGAAGAACACATCAAAGATCTTTCATAAGTTCCAAAACTTATTTTTGTTAACAAAAGAGGCAAGATATTTTGTCAACTAGAGAGAAAAGTGAAAGATGAGCACATTGCTGTTAGCCTAGGGCAGGAATGAGAGTTTACTGACTCCCAGCCCAAGTCTGATTTTTGGTCTCCCCTCCCCCAATAAAATCAGTAGCTAAAGTAAATAGTGAAGAAACTAGGTTATGAAAATGGTTCCATTTCCTAGGAGGTAGATGGGGGCAGGGGAACCTGTCTATTTTATATCCATCTTTTCAACTGCCTTTTACATTCCAATAAATCATCAGGGGAAAAAACCCAAAAATGCTTTTAATAAAATGTCAAGTTGAAAGCCGACTTCAACTCTAAGCTAAGATGACTTCTTAGTCAGGGCACGGGCACACTCTTTCCACTGTTGTTTCTGTGACATCATTGTAGGCTCTGCAGTGGGTGATAAGCTGCCAGAGAGCGGCTGTTATTTTACACTGCCTGTGAGATCAGCATCTCTCAATGTGACATGTCAGCCAATGAAGAAGCAGTTATAGTCCTAAATCATTATTTTCACTTTTGTGTGTGTGTGTGTGTGTGTGTGTGTGTGTGTGTGTTTGTGTGTAAATAGATGCTATTGATTTTAGGGAAAAACTGATACAAGGAATACAGTAGTTTCTGCATTTTCAAACCTGCTAGATGTAACATTTGAAGAATTACTTTTGGTTGAAGAGAGCCAGAGGTTGCTGAGTGGATCCTCTCTTCTAACAGGGAAGGATGTGTGTCTGCTGTATCCCGCACCTGCACAATCTGCTCAACCACATCCCTCTAGGAAGCTCCATTTCACAATGTTGCCAAAAATGGAAAGAGCAGGGAGAAACAGATGGTGCATCTTTAGAAGCCAAATACAGTTGTATATTCTTGATTCCACGTTTCACCCGCCGCCCTCCGCCCAATAATTCTAAGCATTAGACAATGTGACACTGATCTTGGAAGTGAAAGGAGCACTTTTTATAGAACAGATCATTTCCTAGCGTTTAATATGCCTCCTCGGGTCTCTCATGATTTACTTAGTCTTTCTCTGATATCAGATAATTGCATAATCTCCAAGAAAATAGAATCTTTCAGTAAAATAAAAATTAGAGAACATCTGAAAACAAAATTTTCTAGTTTGTGTTAGGACCTGTAAGTAACTAGTCAAATATTTAAATATTGGGTTCTTGTTATTCCAGGGTCCAAGTCATTCTTCAGTACTGAGGTAAGTATACAAGACCACTGATTCTCTTCACTTCTATCTTTTTTCTTTTTGTACTGCATCTCACTTAATGCAGATAATATTAAATTATCAGAGCAATACCTCATGTGTTATTCAGCTGTGAAAAAATACCTGAGATAAACTACTTATGAGGAGGAAACTTTTATTTTGGCTTATGCTTACAGAGTCCGTTGGTTTTTTCACTTTTGGACTTGTGGCAAGGCAGAACATCATGGCAGGGGCCCTATGGTAGAGCAAAGCTGCTCACCTCAAGTTGGCCAGGAAAGAAAAAGAGAGATAGGGAAGGGTTCAACTCCCAGTATCCCCTTCACAAACTTGACCTCAAGGTCACTTCCTCACATGAGGCATTACTTCCTAAAGTTACCATTACCTGCCAATAGCACCACAGGCTGAGGACCATTCCTTCAACACTTGGGCTTTCAGGGACTTAAATGCTAAACCATAATATTTCTATATTCTATTAGCTTCACAAATTAGCATTTCCCAAATGCTAAAACAAACAAACAAACAAACCAGAATAGTTTGCAAGTTTTTTATTAAACTTCAGTGGAGTTAGGAATTATGGTTTGAACTACACCCTAAAATATTCTCCAGTTGTGCTGGACTATATTAACATCAACAAAACAAAACAGGACTTACTTCCTCATTCTATACTCTTGGCTTCTCATTTCCAGTTCTATTATTCTTGGCTAATAATGCCTCAGACCACATAGGACTGTAGGTAATAATCACTTTTAGTCACTATAGTTGAATATTGTAACTTCCTAAAAGTTTTCATCCAATCCATACTAAACATTTATCTTTAAAGAGGTTGTTTTAATCAACTTTGTATTACTATAACAAATATCTGAGATCGATTAACTTAAAAGGAAGAAATTTTTATTTTGGCCTGTAGTTTTGGAGTTTTCAGTCCATGACTGATGAGCCAATTGCTTTGGGTTTATGGTACAGTACATCACAGTGGGTGTGGTGGGGGAAGCCCACTTACTTCATGGCCAGATGTGATGGGGAAAAATTGAGGCAGATATCCACAGTCCCTCTTATGGTTTGAATATGAGGTATCTCTTAAAAAACTCATATCTGGACGCATAGAAATGTTCAGAGGTGAAATGTTAGGTTATGCAAGCTGTAACCTAATCAATGCACTAATGCATTTGATGGATTAGTTATCCCAATGGATTACTGGGTGGTGACTTTAGGTAGGTAGGCATCACTGGGATTATGCTCACAGGGATTGTATTTTTTTAAAAAAATTTTTTTTAGTTGTAGATGGACACAATATCTTTATTTATTTTTATGTGGTGCTGAGGATTGAACGCAGTGCCTCACACATGGGAGGTGAGCGCTCCACCACTGAGCCACATCCTCAGATTGTATTTTGTTCCTGGCTGCTAGTGCTCATTCTGCTTCTTGGCTGCCATGAACTGAGCAGATTTCTTCCACCATGCCCTTCTGCCATGATGTTCTGCTTCACCTCAGCCCAGAGCAATGGAATAAACTGACACTGGACTGAACCTCATAAAACATGAGCCCAAATTAAAATTTTCCTTGTATAAATTTGTTTTTAATTAGGTGTTTTTGTCACTATGATAAAAAGCTAATTAATACACTCCCTAGGGAGGCCATACCCATAATGACCTCAAATGTCTTTTCAGAGGCTTCACCTCTTAAAGTTTCCACAACCTTCCAATACTGCCAAGCTGGAGAGTAAGCCTGTAACACATGGGCCTTTGGAGGTGTTTAAGATGTAAGTAGCAAAGAAGATGATCTGACATAGAGAAAAGACATGCTGCACAGTACGGGGACCTCTTGTAGAAATGAGAAGGGCAATCATGTTCTGTCATTGATAGTAGAAGGAAGGGAAGACAGTAGGGTATATAACAAATGATGACTAATACATAATCCATGCTTCTGGAAGTCAGTCATATATTTCATGGGAATAAGTTGATTACAATCTTCCTTAGAAAAATTAAGAAAAGAGTAAAATGGTGCATTATTTTCTAAGATACATTTTAGTTTATTTTCTCTGAATGAGACATTTTAAATAATGAGACAATGATAAAGAAACTGATGCTCAAAAAGATTCAATATAAGACTACTGTATTACCAGTGATTTATATTTATTTTATTTATTTAAATTCTATGTGTTTTTTAAATTACCATATTTTCTGTAATCTAAATTTAATTTAAAATACCTTGACATAGTGTGACATTGTTGTGTGGAGAGAAGGCTGTGCCCTTCTCTGATGACATACAGTAGTTCTCAGACTGTGTCTAACTCTGAGTTATTCCATGTTGTAAAGCAATAGTCTGCCATGAGTTACTCCATTTTGAGTATGAGTGCTGAAGGCATTTTGTTATAGTAACATAAAGATGACTAACACAATATAGTTCATAACAATATCCTGTATAGTCTGTGACACATCTCATGACTAGTTCATTGGTTCCCATACATCATTATGCCTTTTTAAAGAGTCTCCTATGTATTTGGTGATGATCCTAGCCCAGATTTAGGAATAGCCATTTTGACCAAATGTCATGAATATGTGATTTTGACTTTTCAAATTTCTTGATCTCCAGTAGTAGCTCACAGCTCAACATGCTTTGATAGAAGTTTTAGATATGTATTTCTGTTTAGTGAAATAAGTATTGTTGTAAGGCAGGATTTGATGTTTAGCCTTTTCCTAAAAACTTTCTCTGAAATACTTGATTTCAGGAAAATAATCTGCTGGATTTTTTTCCTCAGGTCTATCATATCACCTGTAGGCTTTAGTATGCAATTTAGAAGTAACTATGAATAGATAAAATGCTTTCTTCTTTCTTCTTTCAAACTTGTATGACTAAAAATATAGTATAACATAAAGGACCAGAAAATATTTTTCAATAGGAACAAATATAATAGGCAAAATAGAACTTTCATTAACCTCCAGGATAACAATTAATGAGCAATGATATTTTCTGAACAACATAGATTCATAGATTTATGCAGTTCAAATTTTAGCTAAACCATACTGTAGAGATTTTATCAAGATGCTCAGAGAGACACAATACACATAACCCTACTTACTTGAAGCTCAGAATGGAGTTTTCCTTAGTATAATTAAAGAACATCAAGAACATATAGATGATAACTTTCCTAACCCACTTGATGGTTACAGTTAGATCTACAGATTTAGACCATAACAATTAGAAGGACTGCATGCCTGTAATCCCAGTGCCTCAGAAGGCTAAGGCAGGAGGATCACAAGTTCAAAGCCAGCTTCAGCAAAAGCTAGGTGCTAAACAACTCAGGGAGACATTGTCTCTAAAAAAAATTAAAAATAAAAATAAAAAAAGTAAGACTGGGGACGTGGCTCAGTGGTCCAGTGCCCTTGAATTCGATCCCAGGTATCCCCCCACAAAAAATTAAAAGGACCTATTTTTTTCCCCTTTTCATATTAGACAATATAGTCACATATTGATGGATTCCTGCTAACTCAGTTTTATTCAGAGTGCATGTTGCAATTGAATCTTTCAATTATAAAGTTCACAGTGCTTCTTTTAAGAAGCCCATTAGTGTGCTGTGAGCTAGTATGTACATGCTGCTCTTTTTAAATATTGTGAAAACAAAATTTTGCTTCTATTCAGAATAAAAATAAGTGAACTAATGGAGCAAAAATTCCTCCAATAAATATGGCAAAAGTAGTTCAAACAAGATTAAACTAAGCAATGTGGGACTTGTTTGAACATCCTGCTGAGGCTCAAATATAACTTCCTTTTTAAAAAGATGTCAAAACTACAATAAGTTCTCTCCTGTCTCCTCATTTATCATCAATTTGGGTGAAACTGATTAGAAACTTGGGCTGAATTCCTAAGACGGATTCTAACAGATCATTCTAAAGAATTCACCAATTATTTTTGAACAAGTATTATTGGACAATATCATCTCACAAATGCTAATTATATAAAACACATACAGAACTCTTTTTATTTCTGCTTTTCCTTTATGGAGACAAGGGGAGGGATGCTGACAGGCATGTGGTGAGGAGGATGGGGAATGGGATCAGGGGCTGGAACCGGGGTGAATTGTATAAAGAACTTGAGGTGATGAAAGTATAAAATATGAGGGAACCCCAAAACTCAGTAATCACAATAATTTTTAGTACAGTATTTTAAAAAAAACAAAATTAGTGCATAAACTCCAAAAGAACATAAATTTTAAATAAATTCAGTATTAGAGTTACTTATTTTCCTTTTACATCAGGCGCCAATATGATTTGCTCAGTATTATTGAGAGCACTGTTCAGAAATTTATTTTCTAGGGATCACTAAATTTGAAAACAAAAAATGAGTTGTCACACCAATCTTAACATATGCATATCAGTTTTACATAGTTTTACAAATAAGTAAATATTTGGGCAACACATCACAAGGTATTTAAGAAAGAAAGGATGTAAAGTTGCTAGTCTCAAAGCAATTGCATTTTTGAAGATTATAATATTTTTTCTCATTATAAAAATATGACTTAGATAACAAATTCCAAAAAACAGGAATAAATTATATAATCAATAATGCTCCAATCAAAAGATAAATTTTAAACATTTAAATGTGTTTCTTAGTTTCCAGTTTTTCTACTCTGTTTATATACATATCATCTTTTAGGACAAAATACTTTATTTTTAGCTTCCTAATTTATTTTCCCTTCAAAAAATGGAAATTATGGGTTAGTGAGCTTCAATACAGTTTGAGACCAGAGACAAATCACAGAACTGCCTTCCTAAAACTTGAGTTTTTGCCTAATCCCAAATGCTGTGTAGTTGAGTCTGTTTCTCTGAATATATAAGTATTGTCCTTCTTTTTCTTGTTCAAAAGTCTGAGCAATCCAATTAAAACTCCAAGCAATAGAACACAACAGGGCAAGCCTATTGTTTAGTGTTTTTATTAATTCCAGTTGGATATTAATTTTTAAATATATGTTTGGAAATCACACTATGTTAATAATAATGCCATTTTTATCAATCATGTCACATTTTATTTATTACTTTCAATTCCTCTTGTTTTCCTTTAATTAAAATTGTCACAGAAAAATCTGATTTCTTTAAAGTTGGGTTATCTCTTTTCTGCAGCTTTTGTGTTGATGCTGACAGATCATAGACATTACCATAGCTCTGTGTTAGTTTGCTTTATTTGCTTTTAAATTTTTCTTTAGATAGTAGTTTTTCTGTTTCTTTTTTTTTTGTCAGAATAGATCCAGGGTTTGACCATTTATCTATGTATTTACCTATGTAATTAAGATGGGTTTGCATCTCAGGTCAGTCCATGAAAATATATTTCTACGCATTTTCACGTGTTACTTGTCTATTTCTACTCAGGAGCACCACTATTCTACAGATCCATAATTTACTTTTGGGTACTCTTGTGCACAGTAGAATACTTTTTTCAGATTTTTTTCCACCTCAGCTGCTTTTATAATTCTGCTATTATAATTCAACTGGTGCTCCAATTATCTTAAAATTCTGTCACAGTTTTCAAATATTCCATGAGTATCTTACTTAGACTCATTTAAATGTCTGCTTGCTTATAATTCATTTTACTTTTAATTCTGTGCCATTGTCTTGTCACTTTTCTTCCTTATTTCACAACAGTTGCATTTTATTGAAATTATAAGGCAGGTGCTATCTGAAATTTTCTTATTTTTTTTTGCAGTGGTGTTTCTTTATATAATTTTTCTTTCAATTATAATATTTTCTTTGATGTATAAAGATGTTGCTGTGGATGCTGATGGTTCTGTTTACTTATCCTAGAATTTGGATCAAGTTTTGTCCTTGATTATGCATTTACTTTTTTGAGAATATTGCTTTCATAAAAAGAAGATTGCTGGGTTTTTCTGTGGTTTTGTCGATTTATAGTTGAAAAATGTTGAGATTGATTCTTTAGTCTCAAATTAGAAGTCCTGTTTGCTAGTTTATTTTAGGAGAATTATAAGGGAGGCAGAAACGTGGGAAATATTAGGGTGATTTTGCAAGATCTCCTCTAAATTTTGGTACAATTTCTGTGCACATATTCATGCCCAATGCACTGAGCCTCTGGTAAATCCACTTCTGCACACTCAAGAATTGCTAAAAAATGCATCAGTACACAAACTCAGATATATAAGTAAAGTAGGCCCAATGTGAACAATTTTTTTGTCTTTTTCAATGTAAGAAATGAGCTCCTGTTTCAGTTATGAATTTAGAAGGGGATAATTTCCTTCTAACATGTTTGTTCTAGAAGACTGACTTTCCCTTTGGGATGTACCAAAACACATTCTCTATTAGCTCCGCTCTTAAGAATCTAATTTTGGCAAACTCAGAAAAACAGCAGAAAAATGTAATAATAATGCAAGGGATCAGCAGTTAAATTAATTTTGGAAATGTAACTGGACAGTTTGGCATTGAGTAGTTATTTGGTGCACTTAGAAATAAGGGAGAAAATTAAGGGGACTTTTTTTAAAAAAACAAAAGTAAAAGCAAAGAAAGTCTCACAGCTACTTAAAATAGATCTGACTCAAGGTCATGACATAGTTTGGTTTTGTGACAAATCAACGTTTAATTTTTATAAGGATGAATGCAAGAATGTTAAATGGTAAATGGAATATCTGTGATTCTTGTACTCATTTATATTAGTTTTTAACATTTTATTTAATCTGTAACAATTTGCAAAATACTTTTATGGCTTCACAGCCTTTGACTTTTATTTATGACATATTTTATGTTGAAGAATTTTTAATATTTATGTAATAAAAGTTATCACATTCTTTGTATTCTCCCTCAATTACTTTTATGATTAGAAAATAAAAACTTAATTGGGCTTGTATTTTCGAGAAAATTAGTTGTTGTATTTACTATAATTATGTTTTTATATACCTCTATCCATGATTGCAAAAGTAGTAATTAAGAACTTGTTTGTTATTTTTCAATTACTGGTATTTTCATACTATATGCATCTTGTCATTCAATAAATATATATTAGCAGTTGACTTTAATTCTGTGGAATTATACATAGACTTGCAGGAAAGTATTGAAACTTGGTAAGTATTGAGTTGTCAATATCAGTATAAAATCCATCAACAATTTGTTTTTATTTGATTTCTTACCAAATCACAGTTCAATAAGAACTGTAATTTTCAATATTCTTTCACAGAAATAAATATGCATGACCTATTTTCTAAGTATTACATGGGAAGTTCATTTCATTACCTTCACATAAGAATTGCCAATTGGCCTTGTATGGAAATTTCATGTCATAAACATTTTTCCTAAAAATTTACAGATGTGCTTTATTTTTATAGTGTTTTTTTATAATTAATTTGTTCATTTAAATGCATTTCAAGTCACAGTACATATATAGAGCTCGATTTTTCCATCTCTCTGGTTGCAAACACGATAGAGTCACACCATTTGTGTTTTCATACATGCACCTAGGATAGTGATGTCATCTCATTCCACCATTTTGATACTCCCCACCCCCACCTTCCCCCTGCCTCATCCAAATAGAGCACTGATCTCCAAGATATATAAAGAACTCAAAAAACTTAACACCAAAAAAACAAACAACACAATCAATAAATGGACTAATGAGCTGAACAGACACTTCTCAGAAAAAGAAATTCAATTGATCAACAAATATATGAAAAAATGTTCAACATCTCTAGCAATTAGAGAATGCAAATCAAAACTACTCTCAGATTTCATCTCACCCCAGTCAGAATGGCAGCTATCCAAAATACAAGCAACAATAAGTGCTGGTGAGGATGTGGTGAAAAAATCACACTCAAACATTGCTGGTGGGACTGCAAACTGGTGCAACCTATTTGGAAAGAAGTATGGAGATACCTTTAAAAACTTTGAATGCAACCACATTTGACCTAGCTATCCCACTCCTCTGCCTATACCCTAAAGACTTAAAAACAGCACACTAGAGTAATGCAGCCACTTCAGTGTTCATAGCAGCACAATTCACCATTGCTAAACTGTGGAAACAACCTAGATGCCCTTCAATAGATGAATGGATAAAGAAATTATGGTATATCTACACAATGGAATATTATGCAGCAATAAAAGAGAATAAAATTATGGCATTTGCAGGTAAATGGATGAAATTGGAGAACATCATGCTAAGTGAAGTAAGTCAATTCCAAAAAACCAAATGCTGAATGTTCTCTCTGATTAGTGGATGCAGATGTGCTTTATTGATGAGTCTACATTGTGGTGGTTTGTGAAAACAACTGAGATCTACCTCTTTCCTTTGACACAGGCAATTTTGTTAATTATGTTGTATTGGATTTTGTTTGAGTTTTCTTCTGATATTTGAAGATTAGATGAAATATCACACTGAATTTGGAAACAGAGGTTGCTGATAAATTAAGAGTAAATGACAAATTTAGTGGTTCAATGAGGTGAAGTCCAACTGTAATGGGCTAAGGAATGAGTCAGAGGGGAATAAGAGAGTTTAAGTAAATGTTTTAAAAGATTGATAGTGAGTGTAACACAGGGGCATTTGAAAGAGGCATGTGAGATAAAGGATTGGAAATAGAGTATGCTGTGCTAATTTAGAATCATCCAGTTGGATAAAGTAAATCTCATGATACAAAAGAAAGAACAATAAGACAATTATAAGTACCTGAGAAGAAAAATAGGTTTACTGCCTAGAACACAAATGTAAAAATTGAAATCTCATAGTGAGAAGACACTTCCCAGTGTAGCAAGACAGAATAGAGAAAGGAGCAAATTCCATCTTGTGTAGGTTTGGAGGTGGAAAGATGAAAAAGCTTGTATTTGATGACTTTTGTTTTTCTCAATGGAAATTGAATCTTTGTCACTATTTGAGAAATACCTCAAGAAATGTTTGAGACTTACGAATCCAGAATAAGGTGTGAAACAATTTTGGAAAGTGAAATATATCCTATCAGAGAAACAGAATTGTTCAAAGCTATACATTTAAATTTAAATGTATCTATTCAGTTTTATTTATATATAAATACAAATCTGCATATTTTCTTTCACAAAAACAGGATGTATGTGTGGGTATAATATGCTAATTTGAAGATAATCATATTTGATTCTGATTACATTTTATCAATGTCTAGAAACTAGATATAGGAAAATAAAAAATGTCAATTACATTAAGAGTCCTCTGGGAGTAGTCCCAGCCACATTATTTAAGGTTTTCCAATTCTGATTTGTTCTTATGATCTCATGATTTATTAAAGAGCATGATACTTAGTAGATATTTGAAATACCACCAATCCTTCTTCATAGAGTCCAGATATCTATCTTCTGCATGCCTTCTGTATGACAAGAGCAGTGCATTTTACCCACGTATATTATTAGTTATAGGTGATAGTGGTCTCATGTAAAATTCCAGATATTTAGTTTGAGACAAACTTAAATTTCATATTAACAGAGTATATATCTTTAAGACTGGCAACTTACGAAAAGAAAAGTTGAAATACACTGTTGAAAATACATTACTTGTTTTCATGAGAATTATATCTACTCCAGGTCTAATAAAACGATGGTTAAAATATCAATATCACTCACAAGTTTATATTTTTCCTAAAGATATGATCCTTGATAATGAAATATTAGAGAATCAAACTATTTTTGACAAGAAACTATTATTAGATAAATGGCTATGATATATTAAATCTTTTTAGGAAATAATGGAACACTTTTAGATAGAATTAAAATATACAAAATACTAAGCCTCTGCTACAAATCTTAAACTAGCTCCATGATATTTTCAGTTGATAAAATATAGGTATTTTAAATAATTTTATTAACTTTTTAATTAAAAATTACAGATAAATATCCTCTAACAATTATGACTTTATTTGCTCTGCCACCACTAGTACATCCAAATTTGAGACTAGAGCATATTTGTTTTTAGAAATGATTGGCACAATATATTACCACAAAGCATTGCTTTCAGGAAGGCTGCTTGTTCCCTTAAGATCAAAGTTCAAATGACACTAATTATACTATCCATCACATAAAAGTTTGACAGATAGGTTTCCTTCTTAGCTTTCATTTCAAGTCTAGACTAAATTCCATAGATCAGTCATTTTATTATTTCTAATTTATATTCCCATACTGTCAATTTCACATATTATAGTCTATTCCAGAAAATCTTCAGCAAAATTGAATTCAAACAGAACTTATCTGAGCAGAGAATAAAGCACCAATAAGGCATCACTCAGAACCAAAAGATGTTCAAGAACTTCTTCTCTTGGCAATTTGGGGTTGTTCACAGACAGAAAAATGAAAATAAATTACAGAAAAAGCCTAACTGTTTCAACTTGGAGTTCACTTTATTTGGAACTGATCTGAATCATGTGGTCTGAATCACTGGCAGCCTGTGATTGGCAGAGATTGAAGAGCTTCAAAGTTCAAAATTTCTAAGGGCTGTGTTGTAGCTATGTGAATCACAACACTTCATCTTTCAAGTAATTTTTTTATTCACTCTTGCCTCCTTTGGAAGAAGAGGTAAATCCTTACATAGTAATAAATAAATCACTATACAGTAGAAACTTCGACTCTCAGACCAGTGAGACTCCTACATATTTCCCACCATGTGATTAAAATGTTTGACGTTGGCCATGACGCCATGATATAATAGCTTATTTTAAGTGATTTTCTCCTTCAAAAATGGTGAGAAAATCCCACAAAACATAATGGATTAAAAATCATTACCGTTGTATGAAATTTAGTTCATTTGTAAGAGAGATACTAACTATTTGGTCTAGGGAGTTTATGATTTATTGGTTGGTCTTACCTGTATAATTGAAGCAAAATGTTTGATATAATTTAAGTACCAAAACATTAATCAGTTACTTCAGGTGACTTGGGTGAGGTAGTAAAAGTAGGAAATGCTTCGTACATTAGAAAGTATTGATGTTATGTTCTGCTTGATTATCTCTTGTGTCACAAATACTTCATTATGAATTGATTTATCCTGAGAACTCAGTTCCCCTTGTTTGCCATGCTATCAGAGGCTCCTGATCCATTGCTAATGTCTCCACCTGATCCTTTTCAAGCTCCTGCTTGGGCCCTTCTTCCTCTACCTATACGTTATGTATGGGGTTTTCACAGAGGTTGTGTTCAAGGACCTTTTCCATATTATCCTTCTATGATGCTACTTATCATCTATATCCTGGTGAATTCCAATATAGTATTTTCTATTTTCTTCCTGGGGAGCTCCCAATATATGTAATTGTAATAAACAGACTGTCAATTCTGAATTTTTTTTCAGAGTTTTATGTTCTCCCCCAAACTACTGCTTATTTATTTTGTGATTTTGCCTTAATTAAAGGCATCCTTTTTCATCTAATTGTTGTAATATACAACACAAAATCAGATTTGTTCCTTTCTATGCTCATACATCCCAGAATTAATTACTCATTGTGTCCTATCAATGTTGCATGGTTTTCTGTGGTTTTTTTGTTGTTGTTGTTGTTGTTGTTGTTGTTGTTTTGGTATCTGGGATTAAACTCAGGGATACTCGACCACTGAGTCACATCCCCAGCCCTATTTTGTGTTTTATGTAGAGACAGGGTCTCACTGAGTTGCTTAATGCCTCGCCATTGCTGAGGCTGGCTTTGAACTGGCGATTCTCCTGTCTCAGCCTCCCAAAGTGCTGGGATTATAGGTGTGTGCCACCTCGCCTGGCTAACATTGCATGTTTAATACCTATAAAATACTTCCACTGTTCTTTTTCCATGTTGCCACAGTCTTGCTCACCCACTGACTTCTATGACCTGAGAGTATGCAATTTCTTCCTCCCTGGGACTCTGCTCCAGATCTGTTCCCATTCATACAATCCTTCCCCCATACGGGACATTGAGATTTTAGGAATATGAAGGGTCATACTGGATAGATGGTGCTTGCTAATGAAATAGAAAATATAGAATGCTTGTCAGACAGAAATTCATCTCAGAAATGATCTTTGAGAAGATTAAGTGGAATGGTATCTTCTAATCAGGAGGCATTTAGTGTGAAAATAAAGATAGTATAAGGAAAAGGAATTGACTCACATTCTTCATTTACTCATACATTCAGTGACGGTCTTGCTTCCCAGATATAGAACAGATTATTTTAAGTTCTACTCTGTCCAAGAGTAGAGTTATCTATTTAGCTTCTCTAACTCTCAGGATCACCCATCCTGAGGTATCTTTATTTATTTCACTACAATCAACACTCTGATGTCAAATAAACTGAGATTGAATTCAAGAATGAGTAACATACCAAGGTCAGTGGTCTGTACATGTATAAGCCTATGGATATATGAACATGTATGTATATACATGAATACATATTTGTTGAAAGCCATTCATGGGCTATGTGTGGACCAAATTGGTATGGAAGCCCAGTGAATAGAAAAATCTGGTATCTGGGAACTTCCAGTGGCAATCATACTGGTTAAGATCTCCAGACACATGTGATCTCTTATTCAGCTCTGCCAAAAATGTCCCACAAAGCACTGGAGATGGGGTGACCTACTGCAGTCATCTAGCCACACAGACTTCCAGAGGTAGGTATAGCCTGCCATGATGTCAATCAACCTGTTGACTGTAAGACATCAAGAAGCAAGACTCCATCCCTGAAATCTTATCCCTGCCTTTGATGTTTTCCCTTATATAAAGAATCTGAGCCATTTTTTTAACTGTTCAGCTCCAGTTCATGTGTGGGTTGGACATATCAGACCCTCTGCATTTAAAACTATTTTTCTCATTTTGTCTTTTATTTCTTCACTAATTATTTCAGACTTTATTTTCTCAGGTGGCTTATCCCCTCCTGAACAGAGAAAATTATCCTGGCAAGGCACTGGCCAACTTGTGATACATGTTATTAAGAATGTTTTACATGTAAATACATTTATTTCACATTAAAATATGCTAACATTGCCTTGAATACATAGATTGTTAAATGACTAAAAATCATACTCCTATAAATACTACAGTATCAGGATTTCAATATGAATTAGTTGTTAAGATGTGAAAATGGCATCAACTCAATAGTAAAAAGATGTTCATTAAAATGATATTTTATTTGCTCTTTAAACCCAGTAGTGTTTAGAGACATTCATTGGAAATTTTCTAGTGCCAGCATGACCAAAGGAAAATAGAAGAAACATTTAAGAATGGTATATATTTGTCTATTAATTTGTACAGACATAGAAAACTGATTCCTTGTTTTAAAAGAGTTTATAACTTGAAGAATAGAGACCCAAAACAGACAAAATACAGTGCAAAGTAGTGCAACAATGCCTAATAGAGGTTCCCACCAAGTACTTAGCACAAAAGAGAAGCACTCACCTCTGTTTTGGGAAGGTACTATGCAGGAGTACCAAACAATGTAAGTCACCAATCAGTGAGGATTATCACAAGAAACAGTGTTGACTGTTTCATGTCAACGGCTTGGCCTTGTGGCAATTTTCCTCAAAATCCCTTAGCAGCTCACCGCCCAAACTTCTCTGAGCCAGATTCTGTATCCCATATCTGATTCATGCCTTTTAGACTTGACCTGCATACTCTGTTGGGCTGTCTTATTTGCTTTAGAAGAATGAAGGATTCACAGAGTAGAAGATCTAACAGGACAAGACTCCTAGTCAGAACTGGGATCAAGGACTTGTAGGACTCACTACGGATGGAAACTGACCCACAACCATTGTCTAACTGACTTTTAAATCTTTCTAAAAAGAAATGTAAGAGAAGCAAACAAATTATTATCATGTGAAAAAATGTCTTTTATATCTAGTGATTGGTTATTATCATCTTTAATTGATAAGTTATATGTTTTCTGTGAATGCTACAGTAAAATGGAAATATGCTAGCTATGTGCAATATTAGATTTGATATGTTTATAAAAGGAGTTATTAACAATCTCATGACAATGCATTTTTAATGTTAAAATTTTGAAAACATTTTTAGGTAATATTCAAGTAATATATCTTTAATAAAAGAGGAATATATTCCTGCTTTTTAATATTGTACACGATGGCTTATCTTTGAAGATCTGGGACTCCAAATGGCCTTTTCTGTCTCTATAAACAAATGTGATTTTCTGCCATATATAAAATAAATGTATATAGATTTCAAAAATCATTGTACATAATTCATTCAATTACACTGTATTTCTTGAACTAAATGTTATTTATTTCAGTTTGCTAAGATATTAAAAAACAACAAGGAGTTCAAAGCCATCCTCAGCAACTTAACGAGGCCCTAAGTAACATAGCAAGACCTTGTCTCTAATAAAATATAAAAAAGGGCTGGGGATGTAGCTCCATGGTTAAGCACCACTGGGTTCAATCCCTGGTACACACACAGACACACCAAAAAAGCAAAAAACAAACAAACAAAAAAAAAAAAAAACAAGGAAAAGACTATAGAGAGGATATAAAATTCCAGAGATCAACATGGATTAGAATATCTTGACTACATGAAATCCTACACGTTGTCTTTATCTTTCCTTTAAATCTTACTCCTCCTCCTCAAATTGTATTCTTTTCCTCTTGTTGAGATTAAAAATGGCATTTATATTTAGTAAAACTTTATTAAAATGTAGAAATTGCCAGTAAAATTAACCTATAGATCTATAACTCTTCTGGCCAGCATATCTATGGTGATTTAATATTGTAATCATTATGAATGATGGGCTTTGTGTCATTTATGTCTGTACTTAATTTATGTGCTTGAAGGCTGATTACTTGGTCAGGGATTTGAATTTAATGTCCAGGATTTGAGAACTAATACTATCACTAGGTGTGAAGAAATGGTAAATCCCTTAACAGTTCTGACAGACATTTTCCTTGGATAATCACAAGTACTTTACTAGATTGTTTTATAAAATGAGATTATTTAAAATGGAACTAGGTAAGCTGCAAAGCTATAATAAATGTTAAATCTATTTCCTGTACTATTATGTTAGTACATAATGTTAGCTTAAATTGTTAGCCCACATTTAGCTACTTAAGAAAACATTTTCCAAAGTGATTCAATGATACTTTTGCAAAATTGAAAAACTAATAACTTTCATGGTTATATAGGTATGGAAAATATTATATACTATAGTCCCACTTAAGAAAAGTTTGTGTATTGCAGCACATAACAGGATCCAAGGTGTTTTGAAGTAAATTAATATTGTTTAATATAGGTTTTTTGAACTTCCATGACCTAGAAAAAAATTTTCACGTAATATCTTTCAAAGTCATTTCAACTTAAAGGGGGACAATAAGTAAGGTGATTTTAAATATTTGAAGGTAACTTTCATATACAAATTTAAAATGATAGTTTATACCAATATGTATAATACCTGAGTTTGTACAAAGGTGTGACTTTCAAATTTTGATACATTTAGTATAATAGATCCAAGAAACACAGAGACCATTCACTGAGCAACCCATCTTATATGTAGCATAAGTACCAGGTATTTATTTCTTGCAGAGATGAACAGAGCAAGAAGGAAACAATTTTTAAAAGCGTCCAGACAGGATAAGTTATAGAGAATGCATTTTTAGTGAAGTTAGAGAAATGCTTAGCCAAGTGGAGTGAAGAGAGAATTTCAGTTAATCAAATCATAGATGATGGTCCTAAGACGGTGAGCAAATCTCTGATGTGGATGACAGCGAGCAAATTATCTAGACAGATGTGGAATCTCAGACTGGGAATAATAAGCCAAAGCTCAGTAAGACTGAATGGAAATAGAATTTGGGGGTTTAGACAGGCTCAATGTCTATCCAATGTTTTTCATGAAACTTAAACATCAGAACATCTCTACACATTGAATCAACTAGACACCAGTGTTCACAGTTCATCATAAGTTATCCTTCACTTTAAATACTAATTATTCCTGTCTAGACATTCAGCCAGTAGTGTGTATGGTTTTAGGAAAGCTTGATAAATATTTTGAGTCTGATCCTGTGCATGAAACAGAAAGTCTTTGTGTGACTTCCCAGGCAGTGAAGTGCGAGTGACATATAAAACACACAGAGGTGTTTTAACAAGAGTTATCCTTGTATACTCACCTGCCAGTAAATACCAGGCTTCCTTTTGTGAATCCACCTGCTCGCTCCCAAAGTCTTCCAGGAGTATTGCCAAACTTTCAATTTTTGAGTATGGCAGTAGAATGCTATGGACAATTCCATGTAACCTCATTTCACAGAATCACTAAAAAGATATTTAAATACTTGTTTTAAAGCATATTTGAATTTTTTTGATACAACAAATTTCATTATCTTTTTAATCTCCATGAATTTTGATGTGTGAGGCAGTTCAGATGGGGCTGTGGTCAAATTTATATTTGGGGGCTGGGGTTGTGGCTCAGTGGTAGAGCCTTTGCCTAGCATGTGTGAGGCACTGGGTTCGATTCTCAGCACCACAAACAAGTAAGTAAAGTTTTTTGACAACTAAAAAAATTTTTTTAAAATTTATATTTGAATCAAGGGAAGAGGATTTGTGAACAATGTAATATGAACAATAAAAACAAAAGGAAATAGTATCATATATTTAAAAATATGATATTTTAATATGTTAAAAATAAATTTCCCCTTACATTAATAAGCCTAAAAATACTTTTAAAAATAACTTTTCTGGGAAGACTGAATATGATAAAAATAAATATGATAAATCATGTATTTGGCACTATGCTACTGCCTTGTGAATCTTGTTCCAATTATTACTTGGCAATAATAAAAGTATAATTCCATGATATATTCTATAATCTTTAATTCTGCCCAATTTTAACACATCTTCTGTCAATTATTCCAAATTAATTGAGTGAGACATCTTTTCAGAGTGCATTTAAATCAAGCTGTATAAGGAATTTCATACCAATTTAAAAAATTATTGTAGCAAGCAAAAAGAGATATTCAGGTTCAAGTTGGGTTTAGTCAGCTATATTTTTCCAGAGAACTAGTTTGAATCCCTCTGTGAACAGCATTTAAGTAGTAGAATCCTTTTTCTTGGCAAGTTGTATAAACATGACAGGTCCAATCCTGTCAAAGAAGCTAATTTGCTTCTTTAATGGCATTTCTACAATCTTAACAAAATAAAACGTTTCTGAACTACTTCAACAATAAGGTTGTTATTGAAACAGGTTTATGTAGCCACGACCTGGTTCTATGGACCACAGTAATAACCAATTTGTCCTCAAAATGTGGTCCTCAATATGATTTGAAACAAGCAAGTTACTGTGTTTCTGCCACACTGCAGACAACCAATATGTTTATTTATTTACCATTTTGTTCCATAAGTAATTTGAATTAGTGAGTTAAGATGATGGGAGAATATGGGTACAGACATCAAAGGTGAATGAATGAACATGGACACACACATTAGAGAACCCTGTGCATTCGCTCGTAGTGAACTTCAATTTTGGTTCCAAGTTGCCGTCTAACAAAAGAGCAAAAGAAAGGGAGAAGGAGAGAAAGAGAAGACAGATAGAAATTATAATGCTTAATTATTTAGTCAAAGTTTCCATAAAAAATAAACTTGGCCCATTATTCAGAATTTAGAGATATATTTCTGAGACCCGAAGAGGAAAATGTACTGAATAGAATAGCAGATGATATCCTTGGGAGTATCCTTAAATTACAGGAAACATTAAACCTTATATACTTTTCATTACATTTTTCAGTGACCCTATTGGTTAATGATGAAGGCAATTCTATGACTATCAAAATGGACACTTGATGCATTTAAGTTGGCAGATTGCATAGAAGAGGAATTTCTGGAAGTCTCATTTTATTTTCTTGGAGGCCTCCTTATAATTTAGAGATTATTTATGCAATTGGCTATTTTATTTTTTGTATTTAGTAAATCAATGTCTATAAGCTTCTTAAAATATAAATAGTAAGAGAAAGCATTGACAATAGTTAATGTTGGTATGTGTACTTTATTTCCAGTAGTAGTGTCAAAATTTTGTAAATCAAAAAATGGTGACGTAGTAACTGATTTAATTACGTTATTTTTTCTTATAGTAATTTTTAATCTCTATTTTTATTCTTTTATCTGCATTTTAATATTTAATGAAAGCTGAGGCATGTTAAAAGCACCTGCCAAGTATGGCTCTCTCACTAATTCTCAGCTGTATTTCAGATGCTCAAACCATCATGTTTGTTGTGTTTTCTGCATTAAAAAATATCTCCAAAGTTTCCATCTGTGGAAGGAATTTGGCTTCTGTGGCATTTCTCTTTAATCATCTGAAAGCTTTTTAAAATATGATTAATTATGTAGCAACCAGATCTATATTCTTTGGCAGATAAGAATTTGAAAAGCCAAGTCTTCCTGCTGCTGTTCATTTTATATGAATTGCATAAAAATAAATCTAGATGTTTCTTGGTCTTTGAATAATTATTTTCAAAGACTTGGCTTGCCTTAAATCATTTTTATCTACATAACAACTGGTAAGAACAAATCTTTTTGGATATCTTTAACATTTCTTTGTAATCTGGATCAAACTGATTACTAAAGGAATAAAATTATGTATGTTTCCTTGACAATTTATGACGTTGAAGGGTTTGAAGAAAACGTGCTTGGGATGCAGACTTGGAAATAATCCTTCCTCTCCCTGCACCGCCCCCACGGTGAGAACTTTATACCAGAGTTTCGCAATTGCTGCTCTGCCTGCATGCCATGCTTAAGCAATGGGACTTCATAGCCCATAGTATCCTGCAAACCTATTTTTCCCCCGTTAATGAGCCAGTGATAAGCACTTGACCCAGGCAATCAATTTAATAGATTGGATAGTGTGCGGGCCGCGGTGGAACATGCCTATAATCTCAGCAGCTTGGGAAGCTGAGACAGTATGGAGAGTTCAAAGCCAGCCTCAGCAAAAAAGCTTAGTTGTGCTAAGCAACTCAGTGAGACTCTGTCTCTAAATAAAATACAAAATAGCACTGGGGATGTGGCTCAGTTAGTCGAGTGCCCCTGGGTTCAATCCCTGGTACCCATTCCCCCCAAAATAGATTGGATAATGATCTTTTATCTGTAATTTATGATCTTTGAGTTGGCAGGAAATGTAGATGTTATAGCTTGGATCTTGAATGTTCCTCAAAGGAATATGTTAAAGGTTTTGTCCCAGGCTTGGTGTTATTTGGAGGTGTTGGAAACTCAAGAATTGGAGTCAAGAAGTAGGTGTTAGGTCCTTGGGGATGTGCCCTCCAATGGGAATGGGAATGTAGGATATTTTGATAATTTTGTCATTATGAATACATTGGTTTCTTATGTTCTAGTTCATTACACAGTAATATTCTTAGGATAAATACTCATCTACTTGAAAATTCTGGAGAAGTCTTCTATGTTTTAGAACTCAAAGAGCCATGCAACAGATTTTCAGACAGAGACCAAATAGCATATAACAAATACAAAAATTCAGACAGGTAATTAAAAGGTTAAAAATGGTATAAGTAGTCAATAGAAAGAATGTATGGGTAGTTTCAACAATGAAAACAACAGGGAAATGGTTAATATAGTATGCACTACCTGGAAATGCAAGTCTTAAGCGGGTAGCAATTCTAGTCACTGTGATGATGTTTCTCATACTGCGATGTCTTACATGAGAAGGGGCAGAAGCAAGGAAACAGGACTCATAAGAGCAAAGAGAGCAAGATTCTATGGGTGGCATCTGGGAAAAAGAGTTAAAACTGAATATTCTAATGTGGGAACAAAATAAGTAGACCATTATAAAAAGTTGTATCCAAAGCAAAGAAACTGAAAGAACAAATCAAATTCAAGTAAATCACTGGTTGCTAGCATCAGCAGGTTGAGGAATTTTAAATGGAAAACAGTATGAGAGGAAAGTAGTCAGAACTGAGGTCCTTCATTAAAGAATCACGAAGGTTGACTGGAATTGCACCCCTGGATGAAGGTCTGGAGGTGTATATTTCTTTGAAGTGGATCTGGGCCCTCATTAACTATCATGAGGTTCAAAGCAGACTCCATTTCAAAGGAAGACTTCAGCCAGCAAGCCACTGCTTCAGAGGATCCTTCCAGGTATAAATTCTGTATCCTGACTCAGCCTCCATATCTCTCATTTGAGATTCATGTTCCTTACCCTCACTCCACCAGTCTAGTTATCCAAGGGTGCTCCTTTCCTAGGCCTTTCTCTGCTCCTGAAAACTCTGCTGGCCAAAGCCTTCTCCTAGGACTTGTACTTGGGCACTAAATGGAACCTTATCAATAGAACTAAAACTTCAACCAGAAAGGAAGTTCAGCAATGGGAACTTGATTATGAGAATAATATTATTAAAATGGTTCTTTGTTTTTCTATCCAGACAGATCTAGTGGTCTGAGCAAGACAGAGACAATAGATGGAAAAACCAGTGACCCATCCAGGGTAATGTTACAGAAAAAATGTTAGGGCAGTGTATGTATTATTTAATTAATATTAAATTTAATTAATATTCATTAAGCTAATTATAATTGATTTTAAAGTCAAAAAATATTTTTAAAAGTATGATGAAATCAATAGTCTATAGGAGGTATGCTATGATTTAACCTTTATCCCAATAAAAATATTACTATAGTAATAATTATCATCTACTGACTGATTATTATGTAGAATTACAATGCTTGCAATATTTCAGTAAAGTAATATTTTACACTATAATCCTTTTTACAAATGTTGAAGGTAGGCACACAATATCAACCAAAAAACATTAAATTTTAAAGCCTATATAGTCTACCCACTCATATTTGTGTTATACACACGCACACACATGCAATGCACATACTAATGAAATTGAATGTAAATGAAATTTTTTCATCAGACATGACATTAGTCATCAAAAACTATTTCATTCTAAGAAAAAAATTTCTTATATTTTAGTACAATGTAAATAAAATACAATTTTTTTCACTGATTTAAGATGGAGTACTTTTTTAAAAAAATTCTTGCATATATATGTTAATAATCTTGGAGATATGTCTTTTAGAAGTTAGAAGATCTTGGATACTAGATAAATAATTGTGTCACTTAATAACATACAAACAATGCTTATTGACCATTCATCAATCATATTCATTTAATCATTCATCTTCAGTAAAATTAAAAATGAAAATGGAATTATACTTCAAGGCTAAAATATAATTAGGCAATTTACTTCATTTCATAATTTTCTGCTGCTGCTACAATATTATTTTTTCAGTCTAAATTGCCTGGCAACTGATGTCTATAACCAAACACAGTGTAGACACATATATTTTAATGATTCTTTATTTTCTACTAAAATATTAAGAATGTGGCCTTTTTAAGGAATATTAGATGATAACCCTAGAGGTAATAATAATTACTTTTGCTTCTGGTCAATTTTTTTTTTTTTTTTTTTGGTACTGGGGATTGAACTCAGGGGTACTTGACCACTGAGCCACATCCCCAGCCCTATTTTGTGTTTTATGCAGAAACAGGGTCTCACTGAGTTGCTTAGCGCCTCACTGTTGCTGAGGCTGGCTTTGAACTCATCATCCTCCTGCCTCAACCTCCCTAAGTGCTGGGATTACGGGTGTGAGCCACTGCACCCGGTTCTGCATCTTGTCAAATTTTAAAATATGGCTTAAGATGTGTTTTTCAGTGAGGAAATATAAATTAAGTATGGACTTACTGTTTATATTGTATACATATTATATCCCTATCTGTGCTGTAACATGGCATTTTTTAATACATAAACATTACTTCTGTTTCTATCCAAATAAGCATTCCACTAGCTCATTTATTTTTGAACCAACATGATACAGTACCATGTGCAACAGTAGAGTCAACCAACAAATGGGACAAATAATTTGCAGCTATCTTGGAGAACTGATGTGAAAATACTATTCTGAACTAAATATGGTGAGAACATCATTTATAATTGGATTCATTTTAAATGTGTGATGTAGGCTAATGAATTATTTCCATTTAGATTTCAAAAAGGATCTTCTAAAATACCATTGGATATATAACTGAGTTTTAGAAGATTCTTCTTATGAAAATGTCCAAACTACAATGAAACAAGAGACTTAGAATTATTTTGCAATAATGTTCTGGAGTAATCACAAAATCGCTCTTGCTATGAAAAATAATACTTGCACAAAATCAAGAAATCTTTCTCTCATAAAAAGGAATAGTTATAAATATATTTATTTTAATGCATATGGAATAATATATTTCTGAACATGAATTATGATATAACCCTTTGTAGAAGAGCACCCTACTGTATCCACACCCATGTGGGAACATTCCAACCAAATCATGTTAAGATCAAATCAATCTCATGTAATTATTTTCCATTATTCATCAATTTCCATAGAAATGTACATGAAAGATTTTGAAAAGAAATATAAATCACAGAGTGAGGTAATATCATTTAACATTTAGACTTTAATTTTCACAGTTTTCAAATATTTTTTTCTCTCATAATCACTCTCTTGATTTTTTAATTTTTAAAATTTAAATTAAATTTATTTTTAGCTCTTACATTAAAAACATAAAAATTGTGCATATTAATAGATTTTGTGTGATGTTCTTTATATGTGTATACACTGTGTAATGTTTAAATAAGTTAAACATATCTAACTACTTAAATATTTATCATTTTTATGATGAAAACATTAAAAATCCTTTCTTTTAGCTTTTTGCAATGTGCAGTGCAATGTACATTGTTCCAGATCATTTCCTTACCATTGAATTTCACATAGGAACTTCTCAGTCATATCTAATTGTAAACCAGTACTCATTAATCAGCCTTTCCCCATCTCTCACTTCTTCCTACTCTTTCCATCCTCTGAAATATTTTTCAAATATTCACCTTAAAATTTAGTTCAAGAATTTTAGTACAAGAGCAAATTATCACTAAAATACAGAGGAGAGTTGGCAAATTCAATTGATTTCTGCCTACAGTGAATTCAGAAAGTCTTCATCGATGCTGACTTATGAAATAGAATAAATTCTCTCCCACTCGGCTTAAAAAATCTGATGTTGGTTCTTACATTGATAGGAATAGTCTAAAGTTGAAAAGAATGAGAAAAAAAAAACCCTGAAACAAAAGAAACAAAAATTAAAGGACAAAGTACACCTGGAAAATGGAAGTAATTTGGAAAGATTATAGAAAGAAGAGATGGATAATTTGAGTTCTTTGTTATGTAACCAACTCAAGGACAGGCACATTGTTTTTATATATATATGTATATATATATATACACACACATATATATGTGTGTGTGTTTATATATATGTATTGTTTATATATATTATATATATACAATTGTTATATATATATAAACAATTGTTATATATATAAACAATTGTTATATATACAAACAATATATATTGTTATATATATAAACAATATATATTATTTATATATATATATACACACACATACATATATATGTATATATATACACACACACACACATACATATATACACACACATACACACACAATATATATACATATATATGGGTTTGTCATTATATATGTATATATATATATTATATATACACATATATAATATTTGGGTTTGTTGCCACTTCACCTGCAGCTCCCCAGATGGAGTACTGAAGAGAATACACATTGGCTAAGATTTTCTTCAGTAAGTATAGACCAGATTCAGCTACTTAACTAGGACTTTGAAACTTGGTAAAACTGGAGGTTTTCAGGCTATTGATTGCTTTATGAAATTATTCTGCTCTCAAATAAGTTACTTCAATAATCCAGAAGGGGAATATCAAATAGAGGACTTACTGTCCTCTATTTATCTTCGTTAGTACTAGGGACAGAACCCAAGGGCGCTTTACCACTGAGCCTTTCATAAACTAGCTCATTGTCAATTGATAGCTGTAAATATTCAGGCTAGTTAATATATTTATTCTCTAGAAAATCAGGGCACTTTGTGTTTTGTTTTGTTTTGCTGTGCTGGCAATGGAAGCTAGCTAGGGCCTTGTACATGCTGGGCAAGTCCTCTACCACTGAGCTATACCCCAGCCGTAGGGTGCTTATTTTTGATGTCTGTCATAGATAATTGCCAAATATGAGAATGTTTGATATTTCCCTGAAGTATATGGTGGAAATCCTATAACATAAATACAGATGCTCTGAGGAAATGGAAACATTCTATTATTAAAAAGTCAGTTATTAAAAATATGGCTTGCATAATAAATATTGTAAAAACAAGCAAAGTTAAGTTGTGTTAATATAATTAATAAAAAAAGTTAAATTAAAATGTATGGGGTATAGAGTGATGTTTTGTGAAATCCCAGACTTTACAATGAAATTTGTTGATACCTTTATTGTGCAATGTTTTCATACGGTTGTCATTCTGATTAAAGGCTATGATGATATATTCTCAGTGCAGGAGTTGTTACCAACTGCAATTTGTGCTCTATTCTGGCTGTTCCATTAACTTTTCCTTAATACTGAATGTTTCAATACTACTACAGTTGATATTATGCAGGTGGTGGGAGAAAGGACCTACAAGAATCTTAAGGTCAGTTTTATCCTAGCCCTGCCTTCTTTTCTGAGTCCACTGGGAGCCATTTTTAACAATTGCTGAAAAAGCCAGAACACTCATTTCTTCACTGTGAGAAGCACTCACCCTTAGAAAGACTCTCAAAACTGCAACTTTACAAAGTACACTTTGCTAATAAGCCTGTAGAATACCACAGGGCTTTTGAAAACATAGATCAATGCCAACTACTTTATTACTTGACATTGCCAATAGCAGGCACCTGCAGTGAAGTTTTCTGTTTTTAGAACACTTTTTTTTTTGCATATTTGTATCTTTGGATGAGAGATTTTATACCAAGCAAACTCCCACAGTTATTGCTTCATATCTGAGCTCATAATTCACATTCTAACCACATAGTTATAATTGGCTATATTGAAGACCTTTTTAACTCTCCAAAGGAAAATATAAACTAACTTTTATTTTGAGAAATGAAAGGTAATATTTACTCTTAATGTTTTCTTATTCTCTTAAAATAAACCAGTGAATTGCTTTGCATTTTCCAGCATACTTAACATTAATGCTACTCAAGTAACCAGCCAGAGGATATTTTAGTGCACATACTTATCCCTATTGTGACAATTATGTATTCCTTACATAAAACACTGACAAATTAATCCTAAGAAAATTGCCAATTAATCATATTTAAATTTTGTCACTACATAAAATCAAATTATTAGCTGTTTCTCCTTACCCTGGAGCTTCCATTTAGAGTGTCCAAATGTGACCAATTCTAAGGAAAGGATGTGCTTAGAGATGTTTGCAGTAATGTATTTAAAAGGAACCTGTGGCCTGATGTGTATATGTATATGTGCGTGTTTGTGGGCTTGCATTTATACATATAAACTGCAGAGAATAGGTCCAACACCACTTTTCAACTACTTAAAATTTTTCTGATGTTTGTGAATGTTCTTGCACACTTAAAGTATTCCATCATATACAATGACTTTCTAAGGCTATCTATTTGAGTGTTTGTGTCTATGTGAATGTGTTTTTTGGCTGTGCATAAAGAATAGCACTTTAAAGATGAAGAACTTAATGTTGGCAGTCGTTCAGATACAGGCTGCTCGCTCCTCGAGGGGCAGATAATGGTTTCAGGGCTCCATAAATAATGCAGGCTTTTAACCTTCTTTTGATTTGAAACTATTTCTCTCCTAATAAAATTCTACACATTGTGTGCAACCTCCGAGCTTCCTGCAGTTCTACATAATCTCACGGAGGATGCCGTAGAATCACTCTAATACCACACACTTTGATATATAAAACACTACCAAGGCAATCAGAAACATGTTTCTGACATTACAATTTCAGGTGGTTCCCAGCCTGTGCGTTCAGTACCAGAAGACTCTCTCCAATGAGTCTCAATCAATTTTAAAACCATCAGCTTAATTATCAAAATTTTAAATGATCTGAATACATAATTCATATGAAATGGTAACAATAGTGGCTTAGTGTTTCATATTTTTAAAATTCATTTTTCTTTTCTCAAGAAAACACAAAACAGAACACTTTGGAATAAGAATGTAATAGTAAAGGTAAAATGCAATCATCAAATAAATTTATACATTTTATAGTTATAATTGGCTATATTGAAGACCTCTTTAACTCACCAAAGGAAAATATAAACTATCTTTTATTTTGAGAAATGAAAGGTAATATTTACTCTTAATGTTTTCTTTTTTTTTTATTTATTTTTTAGTTATAGGTGGACAGAATATCTTTATTTTATTCTTATGTGGTGCTGAGGATCGAACCCAGTGCCTCCCGCGTGCTAGGCGAGCACGCTACCACTGCGCTATAACCCCAGCTCTTAATGTTTTCTTATTCTCTTAAAATAAACCAGTTAATTGCTTTGCATTTTCCAGCATACTTAACATTAATGTTGATTAATTACATTATAAAACTGATAATTCTAACATTGTGCATCATGTGCATTGGTTACTGAATAAAATAAATTCCAAATAATCCTAGAAAAGACAATTGATATTTCTCAGCACATTCTAATTTAATAAATAATTTCAAATGAAGAAAATTCTTTCAAAATAAACTGTATGCAAACTTTATCCAGAAAAAATAAAAAGGGAACCAAACATTTTAGGTTCGATAATGTGCAACACTATGTGAAGTCTTTTAAATTCTTTCCTACAACTGAATTGATGAAATGATTCTTGTACTGAAATAGTGAAAACTTTATATTTTTAAACTGAGACAATAATATCAGAATGGCCATTTTACAGCTTGAAAGAATCAGCATAGAACAATTTCTGGGATGCATTTTTGAAAGAATGGTAAGCATCATCCCATGCAAGCTACATGGCATATTTTTAAATGTTTTTATTAGTAAATTATAGTTATACTTAATAATAACACAATCTTACATGCATGGTATTATTTGCTTTATTTTGGTCGACAGTATTTCCTCTTTCCCTCCCTTCCTCTTATGGTTTAGGTTTTAGATGTGGCCCAAAAACTCATGTGTGAGTCAGTGCAAAAGGGTTTATAGGTAAAATGATTGGGTTACAAGAGTCTTAACCTAATCAGTGTTTTAATCCACTGAGGGGTTAACTTGGTGGTAATTGTAGGCAGATAGGGTGCGATTGGAAGAGGTGGGTCATTGGAGGTGTGTCTTTGAGGTTTATATTTGGTGATTTTTGAGCAGAGTTGTCTCTCTTCTTCCTGGTACCATATACCCGGTTGCTTTCTTCTGCCATCCTCTTCTACCATGATGTGCTGCCTCACCAAAGGTCTAAGGAATGGAGTTGACCATCCATGGATTGAGACCTTGAAAACATGAGCCACAAATAAACTTTTCCTCTAATTGTTCTTGTCAGGACTTTGGGTCATAGCTATAAAAAAGCTAAGATACCTCCTCCCTCTCCCTGTTCCCTTTCCTTACTGTACTAGTTTTCTTCCTATTTATTGTTTTGAATTGGTGCTTTATAGGGATACATGAATGTGGCATCCATGGTGGTATATTCATATATACACATAGCATAATTTGGTCAATTTCATCCTGCAGTTTCTTGCTTTTTCCATTCTTCCTTCCTCCTCTTTATTCCCTTCCACTACTCCACTTATATCATTTCTATTTAATGGGATCTCCCCACTCCCTTTCCTCCTTATTTTGCCTATCTTGAGAAAGAACATTTGACCCTTGACTTGTTCTCCAGTTCCATCTGTTTACCAATAAATATTTGACTTATTCTGAAACTTCATGGAACCTAAAGAAGTATACTGCAAGAGGAAGAAAGAAGTTTCAATCCACTTTATTAAACCTTTTAAGAGCAAATAAACAGAATCTTCATGGCATAAAACATATGAGCTCTTTAGGTTGTCAAAAAAGTATGCTGTGAAAATGTGGTACATATACACAATGGAACTCAGCCATAACAAAGAATGAAATTTTGACATTTGCTATTAAATGGATGAAACTGGAAATCATCATGATGGGAACGGGCAAGACTGTAGAATGAATTGGACATAACATTCCTATGTTCATATATGAATACATGCCAATGTAATTCCACATCATATAGAACTAGAGAAATGGGAAGTTATACTCCATGTATGTACATGTTTTCTATATACATGACGTTATATTATCATGTATAACTAAAAAGAACAAATAAAAATATTTTTTAAAATATGCTGTGTTTCAACATATTGTACTAAATCTATACATTGGTTCAACATTAAGATCATACTCTCACTTTGATTTTAATCCTGCCTATTTTTTACTTAAAATTACATGTAAAGCATAGCATGTAATACTTTTCCCATATCCTCATTATCAGCAGTAGCATTCCGTTATGAGATCCTATGAATATTATGATGTTAGGTTAACTTATTATATCAGATACTTATAATTTTTTGCTATTATAAACATTATTATAATGATTATCTTTCAATACTAATTATATTCCCACATCAATTCTTTGAAGTAGAATTACAAGATCAGGGCATAATTTCTTCATGTTCTCAATTCATATAGCAAATTGTCTCCCCAAAAGCTACCACATCAAAAAGCAAATGAGTGTGTGTGTGTGTGTGTGTGTGTGTATCAGTGCAATCTCACCAACATTATGTGTGATTACTGGGATCAATGACAATTTGAAAGAAAAAATTATTAGTTCATTATTGCTTTCAGTTCTATTTCATTGAATATAAATATTTTTTACATACGTTGGCTGTTTATGTTTCTGTGATTTTTTTTCTGTTCATATTCTGGGCCCATTTTTCCAAGAATTTTTAAATTAAAAATAATTTTTATTTTTTAAGTGACAAATTATAAATTTTTATAACATATGACATGTTGTTTTAAAATATGTATACATTGTGAACTGGCTAAGTGGAGTGGATTAACATTTACTTTACCTCATATAACTATCATTTCTGTGGTGAGAATGCTGAAAATCTATTCTCAGTGATTTTTAAGTACTCCTTACATCGTTGTGATTAACTGTAGTTGCCACGTTGCACAATAGCTTTTTTTGAATTTCTTCCTCCTGCCTAAAATTTTGCCTTCTTCGATCAATAATTCCCCAACACCTTCCCCATACTGAGTTCCTGATACCATTCTACTCTCTACTTTAGTAAATTCACATTTTTATACTCCATATGTTAGAGAGATCATGTGAGATTTTTTTCACATGATTTTACAAAATGTCTTCCAGGTTTATGCATGTTGTCCCAAATGATAGAATTTTCTTCTTTTTGGAGCTGAAATAGAATTCCATTGTGAATATATTTTCTTTGTTCATTCGTTCATTCATTTATTCATTCACTCATTTATTCTTCTATTCAAGGTTCCAGGTCTTGGCTATTCTCAATAGTGCTGCATGAAGGTGGAAGCGCATGTATCTGTTCAACATGCTTATTTAATTTCCTTGGATATATTACCAAGTAGTGTGGTTCTGAGATCATAGGGTAGCTATATTCTTAATTTTTTTGACAAATCTCTGTGCTATTTTCTATATAACTCTCCTAATTTATGTTAGTACCGACAGTGTGGAAGAGTTCATTTTCTCTGTAGCCTCTACAACACTTTTTATCTTTCATCATTTTGATTATCCACATTCTAGCAGATATGAAGTTACATCTCACTATGTTCTAAATTACATTTCTCTGATGACTAGTAATATTGATCATATTTCTGGGCCACTTGTATGTCTTAATCTGAGAAATTATTCTTTGCCCATTTTTAAACCAGATCACTTGTTTTCTGACCATTGGGTTTGAGTTTCTTATATATTTTAGTTCGTAACTCCTTATGAGATGTATGTTCTCAGTATTTTCTCCCATCCTGTTGTTGTCTCTTCACTCAGTTGGTCATTTCCTTGGCTAAGCAGAAATTTTTTTGCTTGATAAACTCCTATGTGTCTCTTTCTTTGCTCATTTAATGCTATTCCCTGAGATTTTTTTCAGTCTTTCATTCTTTTTTCCTTCTCTACATATATATTTTCAAATAACCTTTGAGTTAACAGGTTCTTTCTTTAGCTTGATCAATTCTGCATTGGTGTTTCTGTTATATCTTTTAAATCTCATTAATTATGTTATTCAACTCCAGAATTTCTGTTTGAATTTTTAAAAACAATTTCAATCTATCAGTTAAATTTCTTATTTGAGTCATTTTTTATCATCCTTATTTTATGAATTATTTGTATGTATTACCTTCTGGTTCACTGAACTTCCTTCAGACAATTATTATTTATTTATTTATTTAATTTTTCTTTTGGTACTGTAGATTGAACTCAGGGGCACTCAACCACTGATCCACATCCCCAGTCCTATTTTGTGTTTTATGTAGAGACAGAGTCTCACTGAGTTGCTTAGAGCCTTGCCGTCCATTGCTGAGGCTGGCTTTGAACTTGCGATTCTCCTGTCTCAGCCTCCCAAAGTGCTGGGATTACAGGCTTGCGCCACCGTGCCCGGCTTAGACAATTACTTTGAATTGCCAGTCAGATTGTATATCTGCATTTCTTTGGTTCAGTTACTGGGAAATTATGATGTTTCTTTGGTGGTGTTATGTTTTCTTTGTTTTTCATGTTTCTTATTGCCTTATGTTTATGTTTGCATATTTGAAGAAATAGTCTCTTTTTAGTCTTTATAGACTGTCTTTTTCTATGAAAGACCTTTACCAGTTGGCCTGTTCAGACATTCCAGGCAGGTTGTCTGGTCTGGTCCAAAGATGCACTCGCTGCTTAAGTTGTCAGGCAGGCGGACTTGATGATAAGAATAGCTGGTAAGCAGGCTGGAAGTCCAGGGCTGCTGAGACCAACCTGGTAGTGTAGCAGGCCTAGAGACTGAGTCTGCAGAAGTGATCTTGAGCCTAGGATTATAGGATGCATCTGAGGCTAGGGTGAACTCAGAGGCTCAGACTGCAGGTCATTGGCCTGGAACATGTGATATGGTAAAATACCTGATGCTGGATTTCACTAAGGTCAACCATACCTTGGATCTGAAGTGAAGTCCAGTGTTTACTTTATTCTCTTTCTCCCAAACAGATGGTGTTTGTGTCCATGCTTTATTGCCTAAGTTGGGAAGGGGTAATGTAGGTTCTTTCTGCTCTCGTCAAAATATCTTTTCTTATTTCTATGCTACACCCAAGTGCTGCAATTTCTCACTTGATTTTCTTAGCTCATGTGAAGGTATTTTTGAGTGTTAATAGTTGTTCATATTCATGTTTCTTCAGGGGACAAACACAGTAGAGTTTTATTCTGCATTATACTCTACCTCTCTTCTTCCAAAATTTTTTCATATGAAGTTTTCAGTGTTTAGGATAAAAATATTTCATTCTTAGTCAATTGTATTTTTGACTTGTACAATATGCAGCTAAAGTTTGTTTACAAAGGCTTATATATACTCCAATCTACTTTCAATATTCATAATAATAACAATTATAGGTAAGATTTCAGTAAATAATATGAACAACATTATGACAAAGCCATCTCACAAATATAATTCGTGTTTCAAATAATTTTAAGTGTGAATTATATTGAACATTTAGGGAAGAAATAAGACCAATTTCCTTAAGAATATTATGTTAAAGAAAATAAACAGTTTGGGACAAACAATGCTCAACTGTTTTTCACAAAGCATCATTACCCCATATTAAAAGATACAAAGATAACACAAGAAAGAAAATTATATTCTAATAATGTTTTTGAGTATATAAGCAAAAACATTTAATAAAATGCTAGAAAACTTAATCCAGCTATAGAGAAAGAATTTCCAAATATGGTATATAAATTGGTAACAATGTTGCAAGATTCTAAGTCAATATTCAAAAATAATTTGGATTTTATATACCATCAGCAACATTTTGGAAATTAAAGCTTAAAAATGCCATTAATACTAGCATATAAAAATGTGAAATACATAGGAACAGACTTTAAAGACATGTTAGAGAGATTTACACTTAAAAACATAAACACTGCTATTATAAATTAAAGAAGAAATAACTGTGGACATAATCATGACAGAATATGTATATTGGAAGATGAGAAAAATCACTATTGTTGAGGTCAATTCTCCCCGAGTGGATGGATAAATCAATGCAATGTCAAACAATATCCACAGGCTTTTTGAGATCCTTTGGAAGTTATATGACGTACGAAGGATGAATAAAATCCAAAGTAATCATGCAAATTACATGATGGAGTATTTTTCATCACTGATTTCAAACTTTAATCCAAAGTCACAATAATTAGGACTATATAAGATTGACATAAAGACTGACAAATAGATCAACAAAAGAGAAATGGAAACCTTAAAAAAATTACCTTTTTAAAAACCTGTGTTGACACAAAGTTTTTCTTTCATTTGCCTCCATTATTTTTAAATTTGTTTAATTAGTTATACATGACAGTTGAATTCATTCATGCACTTTGATATATCATCCATAAATGGCATATAATTTCTCATTTTCTGATTATACATATTTTAGAATCATATCAGTCATGCAGTTGTATATGTATATAAGGTATTAACATCTGTTTTATTCTACTATCCTTCCTATTCCCATATCCCTTCCCCTCCCTTCACTTCCTTCCACTTAATCTAAACTAACTCTATTCTTCCCTAGCACCTCACCCCCTTATTGTGAATTAGCATTCACATATCAGAGAAAACATCTGGGCTTTGGTTTTGAGGGATTGGTTTATTTCACTTAGCATGATATTCTCCAACTGTACCCATTTACTGGCAAAAGCCATAATTTCATTCCTCTTTAAGGCTGAGTAATATTTTATTGTGTATATACACCACATTTTCTTTATTCATTCATCTGTAGAAGGGCACCTAGGGCCCTGGGTTGGTTCCATAGTTTAGGAATTGAGCTGCTATAAACATTGACATGATCCTGTCATGGTAGTATGCTGATTTAAAATCCTATGGGTATAAATTGAAGAGTGGAATAGCTCCACTTAGAATGGTGGTACCATTCTAAGTTTTCTGAGGAATCTCCATACTACTTTCCAGAGTGTCTGCACCAAGTTACAGTGCCACCAGTAATGTATAAGTGTACCTTTTTCCCCACACCCTCACCAACATGTAATGTTGCCTGTATTCTTGATGATTGCCATTATGACTGGAATGAGATGAAATCTTAGAGCAGTTTTGATTTGCTAGAGACGTTGAACATTTTTTTCACATGTTTGTTGATCAATTGTATTTCTTCTTCTCTGTCTGTTCAGTTCCTTAGCCCATTTATTGATTGGGTTATTTGTTTCTTGCTGTTAAGTTTTTTGAGTTCTTTCTATATCTTAGAGATTAATGCTTTATCTGAGGTGCATGTGGTAAAGATTTTATCCCAATCTGTAGGCTCTCTCTTCACATTACTGATTGTTTCTTTTGCTAAGAAGAAGCTTTTAAGTTTGAATCCACCCTATTTATTTATTCTTTTATTTATTTATTTTTTTTAAATTTAGGCTTACATGTTAACAGTGCAAATTGATTCACTGTACATAGATAGAGGATAACATATCAATTCTCTAGTTATAAGTTGTATAGAATCACAACATATATGCAGTCATTCTTTATTTTACTTCTTGAGCTTTAGGGATCTTGTTAAGGAAATCAGATCCTAGCTAGTCTGACACGATGAAGATTTGAGCCTACTTTTTCTTCTAGTAGGTGCAGGGTCTCTGTTTTAGTGCCTAAGTCTTTGATCCACTTTGAGTTGAGTTTTGTGGAAGGCAAGAAATAGAGGTTAATTTCATTTTGGTACATGTGGCTTTCCATTTCTCATAGCATCATTTGTTGAATAGGCTATCTTTTCTTCAGTGAAAGTCTTTGGCACCTCTGTCTAGTATGAGATAACTATATTTGTGTAGGTTTGTCTCTGTGTCTTCTATTTTGGACCATTATTCTATGTGTCTGTTTTGGTGCCAATACTTTGCTTGTTTTGTTATTATAGTTCTGTAGTATAGTTTACGGTCTGGTATTATGATACCACTTGCTTTACTTTTCCTGCTATGGATTGCTGTGGCTATTCTGGGTCTCTTATTTTTCCAAATGAATTTTTCATGATTGCTTTTCCTAGTTCCATGAAGAATGTCATTGAAATTTTAATAGGAATTTCATTAAGTATGTATAAATCTTTTGGTAGTATGGCCATTTGGAATATTAATTTTGCCTATCCAAGAGCATGGGAGGGCTTTCCATCTTCTAAGTTCTTCTTCAATTTCTTTCTTTAGTGTTCTGTAGTTTTCATTTAGAGGTCTTTCATCTCTTTTGATAGATTGATTCCCAAGTATTGTATTTTATTTTATTTTTTGAGGCTATTGTGAATGGAATAGTTTTCCTAATTTCTCTTTCAGTGGATTCATTGCTGATGTATAGGAATGCATTTTATTTATGGGTGTTGGCTTTATATTCTGCTACTTTGTTGAATTTATTTATTCTAGAAATTTTCTGGTGGAATTTTTTGGATCTTCTAAATATAGAACCATTTTGTTAGTAAATAGTGATGGTTTGTGTTCTTCTTTCCCTTTTTTTTTTTTTTTGGTACCAAGGATTGAACTCAGGAGTACTTGACCTCTGAGCCACATCCCCATCCTTATTTTGTGTTTTATTTAGAATCAGGGACTCACTGAGTTTGCTTAGCGTCTCACCGTTGCTGAGACTGGCTTTGAACTTGCGGTTCTCCTGTCTCAGCCTCCCAAAGTGCTGGGATTACAGGCTTGTGCCACTGTGCTCGGCTTCTTTACTTATTTGTATCCCTTTATTTCTTCTAATTGCCAGAGTTTCAAGGATGGTGAATAAAAGTGGCGAAAGAGGGTATCATTGTTGCATTTTTTAGAGAGAATGCTTTCTATTTTTCTCCATTTAGAATTATGTTGGCCTTGAGTTTAGCATATATAGCTTTTACGACATTGAGGTATGTTCCTACTATTCCTAATTTTTCTAGTGTTTTGAACATGAAGAGGTGCTATATTTTGTCAAATGCTTTTTCTGCATCTATTGAGATGATCATATGATTCTTGCTTTTAAGTCTACTGATAAAATGAATTACACTTATTGATTTCCTTTTGTTGAACCAACCCTGCATCCCTGGGATGAACTCCACTGGATTGTGTTTTTAATATGTTTGTGTGTGTGATTTGCCAGAATTTTATTGAAAAATTCTATATTTACCTATATTTATTCTAAATTTATCAGGGTTATTGGTCTGAAGTTTTCTTTCCTTGATGTATCTTTTGTCTGGTTTTTGTATCAGGGTGATATTAGCCTCATAGAATGAGTTTGGAAAGGTTCCCTCATTTTCTATTTCATGGAATACTTTGAGAAATATTGGTGTTAATTCTTTTTTGAAGGTCTTGTAGAACTTGGTTGAGAATTCATTTGGTCCTGGGCTTTTCTTGCTTGGAAGGCTTTTGATAGCATTTTCTATTTCATTACTTGAAATTGATCTTTCTAAATCATGTATGTTCTCCTGATTCAGTATGGGTAGATTATGTGTCTCTAGATATTTGTCAATGTCTTTGATATTTTCTACTTTATTGGAGTATAAATTTTCAAAATAGTTTCTAATTATCTTCTGTATTTCAGTCATGTTCTTTGTAATATTTCCTTTTTTATCACATCTTAGTAATTTAAATTTTCTCTCTTTTTCTCTTTATTCACATGGTTAGGGATTTATCTATTTTATTTAATTTTTCAAAGAGCCAACTTTTTGTTTTGTCAATTTTTTCAATTTTTTTGTTTTTATTTCACTGATTTCAGCTCTAATTTCAATTATTTCCTGTTTTCTACTGTTTTGTGTGTGTGTGTGTGTTTATTTGTCCCTTTTCTGGGGATTTGAAATGTAATTTCAGGTCACTTATTTGCTGATTTTTTATTTAAAAAAATAAATGAGCTCAATGCAATAAACTTTCTTCTTAGTACTGCCTTCATAATGTCCTAAAGGTTTTGATATGTTGTATTGGTATTCTCATTTACCTCTAAGTATTTTTTTTATTTCATCCTTGATTTCTTCTACTATCCATTCATCATTCAACAGTACTGTACTATTTATTCTCCATATTTTAGAGTAGCTTCTATTTTTTATTTTATCATTTATTTCCTATTTCATTCCATTATGATCTGATAGAATGCAAGGTATTTTCTTTGCTTTTTTTTTTCTTTTTTCTTTTTGATATTTACTAAGAGTTGCTTTGTGGCATGAGATATGGTCTATTTTAGAGACGAATCTGTGTGCTGCTGAGAAAAAAAGTGTATTCGCTTGTTGATGAATGAAATATTCTATATATGTCTGTAAATGCTAAATTTTTTATTGTATTATTTATTTCTATAGTTTCTTTAATTAGTTTTTGGCTGGAAGATCTGTCTAGTAGTGAGAGAGATGTGTTAAAGTCACCTAGTGACTTTACTGTGTTGTGGTCTTTTCAATTCTTGAAATTTAGAGAGGTTTGTTTGATGTACCTAGATGCTCCATTGTTTTGGGCATTAATATTTGCAATTGTTATGTCTTATGATATATAATTCCTTTAAATAGTATGAAATGTTCTTCTTTGTATCTTCTGAGTAACTTTTGTTCAAAGTCCACTTTATCTGAAATGAGGATGGAAACGCCTTGCTTGTTTACTTAATCCATATTAGTGATATGTTTTTTCCTATCCTTTCACCTTCAGTCTGTGGATGTCTCTGCCTATGAGGTGAGTCTTTTGGAGACAGCATTTTGTTGAGTCTTTTTCTAATCCAATATACCAGTTTATATCTTCTGATTGATGTGTTTAGGCCATTCGCTTTCAAGGTTATTATTGAGATATGATTTGTATTCACTGTCAATTTGATTTATTTCTGGTTTTGAATTTGACTTAGTTTCTCTTTTAATTGATTATCTTTTAGTGTAGTTCTTCCCTTTGCTGGTTTTTACTTTTTTCCCTCCACTTTATCATCATGGAATATTTTGAGTATATTCTGTAGTTCAGGTTTTATAGGTGTGAATTCTTTTAACTTTTGTTTAACATGGAAAGTTTTCATTTCATCTTCAAATCTGAATTTTAATTTTGCTGGATATAAAATTCTTGATTGGCATTCATTTTCTTTCACAGTTTGAAATATATTTTTCCAAGACCTCCTAGCTTTGAGGGTCTGTGTTCAGAAATCATTTGAGATCTGAACTGGTTTTTCCTATACATAATTTGTGGTCTCTCACAGCCTTTAAGATTTTATCCTTATTCTGCGTTTTAGTCATTCTCATTTGTAGTATGTCTTGGTGTGGGTCTTCTCTACTTTTCTACATTTGGGGTCTTGTAAGCCTCTTGAAATTGATTTTCCATTTCATTCTTTAGGTTTGGGAAATTTTTTGATATTATGTCATTGAAAAGATTGTGCATTCTTTTGTATGTATCTCTTTTTCTTTATCCATCCTGATAACTCTTAAATCTGATCTTTTCATATTATCCCATAATTCTTGAAAGTTCAGTTCATGGATTCTTAACCATCTTCTCTGCATGTTCAACTTTGTTTTCAGGATTATGTATTTTGTCTACATTGCCTGAGGTTCTGTCCTCCATGTGGTCTAGTCTGTTGGTGATGCTTTCCATTGAATTTGTAATTTGGTTTATTGATTCCTTCCTTTTGAGGATCTGCTTTTTTTTTTTTTTAGCATCTCTAATTCTTTATTGAAGTGACCTTTCACTTTCTGTATTTTCTCTGATTTCACTCTTTATACCATCCTTTACTTCACAGAACAGTTTAACTATGTACATCCTAAACTCCATCTCAGACATTTCTTCTACTGTGTCATCAGTGGATTCTGTTATTGGAGCATCTTGGTTTGTTTGAGGTGCTTGGTTCCTTTGTTTTTTCAGGCTGTATGTGTGTTTTCCCATCTAGCACTAAAGTTCCGAGGCAGTACATATTCTACCCTGTAGACTTATATTGTCCCTGAAGATTTTCAGTTCCTCATCTTTAAGGGGGTGACCAATATTAAGAGTACTCAGTGTAAGCAATATATAGCCTTAAACCTAATAGCTCCCACTAAGTCATCTGCTTCTTTCTCGCAATAAACAGAAATGATGAGTTATATCACTGTCTACAATATAAACAGAAAATGTGCTAAAAGGGCTTATAATTTCAAATTGTAGACAATGAGAGACCAGAAGTAGTGTAGGATGTGATGTTTATCAGGAAGGAAGAGAGAAGCTAGACATAAAATTCCATAGGAAGAGTGGAAGAGGAACTGACAGAGATTGGTTATTGGTTGGAGAAAAGATAGAAAGAGAATCCAGGAAAACAGACAAGTGAGAGGAAGAACACACACAAAGAAAAAAATTAAAAATATAATACAACAAAACTGTAAAACATCATTCATATATCACTGTCTCCACAAACTGATACATAAGAAATACCTTGCTCCAAATATGGTAGAGATGTTAGAGAATAAAAAATAAAATAAAATAAAATAAATCTCAATGGAAAATTGAACTGTCTCTGTCATCATTCAAAAGTTTCTCAGCCCTGTCTCTGACTTCTAATGGGATTGCCATGCTTAGATCAGCCCTCGCAGACCCAGTCACTGTCCCACAGATTGGACCCGGGTCTCAGATACCCCAGGCTTGACCATGTTGCAGTCCCAAGATCTCAATGCTGCTCCAATTTGCAGAGAGACCACCAGGGAGAGAGACCACCAAGGATATGCTCACACAAAGAAGCAACCCTGTGAAGCAGCAGCAGGATGCAGTCCCAGCAGGAATACCCCACCTGCCAACTAACCTGTGAGTACCATGACACTGGACCTCCAGGTTCTGGCTATAGTTCCCAGAGGCAGTTGCACCCTAAAATGGTGGTGACAGCAAACCTGCTGGCACCCCAGCCCCCCAGTCCCTTGTCAGCATCCTAAGATGGATAAGGCCACATGCAACCAAACCTGGAGTCTCCCTGGCAGTGGACCTCTGGGTGGTAGTAGCAGCTGGTGGCAAGTCAGTGGCAGCTGTAATGGAACAGTGGCAGTGGCAGTGATGGCTGCAGCTGTGGCTACTGGGTTAGCATTATCCAGAGAAAAGACCACCAGATGACCTCCGTGTGGAAGCAGCAGTGTCTGAAACAGCACCATCAGTGGTAGCGGTGTCAGTAGTAGTGGTGTAGGCAGCAGCCATGTAGGGACAGAAGACCTCTGACCATAGGGGACAGTGGCATCCCATCTTTATCTCTGCTAATATTCCTATATTGGATTTCACTCTAGCTTTTAGTGACAGAACCACACCACTTTATAATGCTTACTGTTTGAATAGTATAATTTTCTCATCCTTTTATATTCTATTAGTATATTTTTATGGACAATACATAGTTCGATCTTCATTTTTGAAATTATTTAGTTTATGTAATAGTTTATGTAGTTGGAGTTGAAGCATATATCTTACTGTTTGATTTTTAATTTAATTATTAATTGATTTTTGTTTTATTTTTCTTCTTTTATCCTTATTTTGGATGGATCAGGTATTTTAATATTTCTAGTTTTTAAAATCTATTGGCATTCTAACTATTATTATTTTTTTTTGGTTTTTTTAAGAGCAGAGTTTTTTAAACATTGGCCTTTGGGATCAAATTCAGCCTACCATCTACATTTTCAAACTAAAATTTACAAACTCATGCCCATTTGTTATGAAGTCAATGACTGTTGGTTTCATGCTCTGTTAGCAGACCAAATAGCTACAATAGAGGCTCTCTGGCACTTGATAGCCTCTCTTAAACTTGAGATTTGATATGGCTCTTCACTAGATTGTTTGCTGACCAGTGCTTCAGAGGTTGCAATATGTATCTTGAACTTACAGTTACTTAGAATAAATATTATATTTCTTTACATAAAACTCAAGACCCAATACATTTTGTCCTACTCTGTCATTTGTGCTATTGTGATCAGAAATTTTCTTTCCCATAAATTAGTCCTCTGTGTGCATGTATGAATATGTAACAATGAATCAAATCATTATATACAAATACTATGCCAGTAAAATGTGAAAGAAAACCATTAAAATGTAGGAGAAAAATAGATTAGTTTTATCCAATTTATTTTTTTAATTTATCTTTAAATTATTTTTTTTTGTTTTTTTTGTTTTTTTTTAATATTTTGTTTAGTTGTAGATGAACACAATATCTTTATTTATTTTATGTGGTGCTGAGGATCAAACCCAGTGCCTCACGTATGTGAGGCAAGCGCTCAACCGCTGAGCCATTACCCTAGCCCCTATCTTTAAATTATTTAGATAAATTAAAATAAGAATACAAAAACAATTACTGTATCAGAATCTCTTATATTTTAGAACCAAATTTGCATCTAATATCATTGCCCTTCAACTTTCAGAAACTAATTTAGTAATTCTTGTGATACAAGTTTAGTTTTTGTTTTGCAGAACATGGCTTTCTTTTACCTCCAGTTTTAAAGAGTATTTTTAATCATATGTAAAATTATGGATTTCTTTTTTACTTTTAGTATCTTAAAGGCATTATTCTTGCATTTATAATCTTGTTTTCTCTCACTAATGTAGTTTTCAGAATACAAATCATACATATTGTTATTATTGTTGTTTAAACTTCTTCCTAAGCATTTTATGTTTCTGTATAACATTAATAGTTATTAATATTGTTCTTTTCAGCAATTAATTTTGATACTTAATGATTCTAGGATACTCATCATCCCTTGATAAAAACTCACAATTCTAAGGAGCAAAGGCCCATGGATAACGGTCAACTAAATAGTTTCAAATGTAACAGTTAAAATAATGGGCTAGATATTATTATTATTAACCACTTAGTTGGTATTTGTCCCTTTCTCTTCTTTGCTAAAACAGATAAATAAATAACTGAATAAATGAATAAGTAAGTAAATAAGTTTCAGTTTTATTAAGGATGATGCTATGCTAAAATAAATAAACAAGGAAATGAATGAATGAATGACTTAGTTTCTGGGAATATGATGAATCACTGATCAAATGTAAGCAATATCCACATTATGACTTTGGGGTCATAAAAAATGTATTTCTTGATTTCATTGTGTTTTTTGTCAGTTTTTTTGCTGCTATGATCAAAAGACCCAACACAAACAATTTTAGAGGAGAAAAAGCTTAATTGAGGGTTTATGGTTTCAGTGGTCTCAGTCCATAGACAGCTGGCTCCATTCCTTGGGGATTGTGGTGAGGCAGAACATCATAGTGGAAGAGTGTAATGGAGGGAATCTACTCACATGGTGATCAGAGAGCAGAGAAAGACTCCACTTACCAGATTCAAAATATAAACCCCAAAGGCACATCCTTAGAGACCTACCTCCTCCAGCCATACCGTACCTGCTTTCATTAACGACTTAGTTAATCCCTAGCAGGGGATTAATTCACTGATTGGTTTAAGGCTGTCATAACCCAATCATTTCATTTTTGAATGTTCTTGCATTGTCTCACACATGACATGAGCTTTTGGGGGATACTTCACATCCAAACCACAATATTCTGCCCCTTGCTCTCAAGAGCTCATGATCATCTCACAATGCAAAATACATTTATTCCATTTCCAAGAGTCCCCTTAGTTTCAACAGTTCCAAGATTACCCAAAGATCAAATCTGAAGTCTCCTCTGGCACTCAAGGCAAATTTGCATTGTGAACTCCTATAAAAATCAAAAGCAATTGACATGTATCCAATATACAAGGGTACAGAGTAAATATTCTCATTCAAAAAAATAGGGGCATAAAAAGAAAGGATGGGACCAAAGCAAGACTGAAATCTGGTTGAGCAAACGAATCCTATATTTCTGTCATTTAGAACATATGGCATTGTGATGTTCTTTCCAAAGAGCTTCGTAGCTCTGCCTCTGTGGCCTTACTGGTTGCAGCCCATGTTAGCCTCTCTGTTGGCTTGTCACTGATCAATTCCTACATCTTTCCTCTTCTGGTATTCCCTAGTAGTGGCATTTCTTAATCTTGGGTGTATACACTGCAGCTTTGGCTTTCTCCTCATATCTCCATGGATTGCTCTCCCATGGGCTACCTGCAGGATCTCTGGCCCTGCTGAGCTTTGTCTGGTCTCCCAGACCTTCCTTTGAAATCTTGGTGGAAGTCTCCATGACCCCCTGACTCCAGCATTCTGCAATACTGTAGAACAAGCACCATGTGGTTGATGCCAAGGTCTGCCACCATCTCCAGCAGTAGTCAATAATCCAGGGACCATGGCTACAGAAGCTTCTGAGTGCCTGAGTGGCTGAGCATAGTGAACCAACTCCCTAGGCTGCCCTGTGCAAGGAGAGTTGCTCAATGGTCTCTTCTCAAATGAAATTTTATTTTTACCCCCTTGACCCTGAAATGAGTGTGGTATTTCCAATTCCTGAGATGTCCCCAAGCCATCTTTCTTATTGTCTCTGGACAGCCTTTAGCATGTCTTCCAGGGCCATATGTCATTAACAATTGCAACTTTCTTAGCCCAAGTATTACTCCCACATTTCCAGTCCTTCAAGTTTTTCAAATCTTTCTGTTCTGCTTGTTGCTCCTGATTATCAAAATAGATTTGGCTAAAAGCTGCAAGTAATATCCATGCCACCACATGAATACTATGCTGCTCAGGAATTTCTTTTGTCAGATTAAGAAGTCCATTATTTTCACATCAGCCTCACAGAAATTCTTAGGACATGGGCGGGGCAAACTGCAGACAACTTCTCAGCCAGAACATAATGCGAATGGTCTCTAGTTCAAATAACCAATAGTGTCCTACTTTTCCTCTGAAATCTCTTTTTTAAAAAAAATTTTTAGTTGTTGATGAACCTTTATTTATTTATTTATTCATATGTGGTACTGAGGATCGAACCCAGTGCCCCACACATGCAAGGCAAGTGCTCTACCACTGAGCCACAGTCCCAGCCCCACTCTGAAATCTCTTGAACCCTGACTTTACTATCCATGGTTGTCATAGTTACATCAAAGTGCATAAATTCATGAGTATGTCCCAATGGATATTGTATTAGTGTTCTTTAGTGAAGTGAATCCACATGTATGATTAAAAAGGAGGTATTTACTAAATTGGCTTACAGAATCTGAAGATGTGTATCCCACAATGACTGTCAGTCTGGATGGTCAGAAGAACCACAAGTTGCTCAGTCCAAGAAGCTAGAGCCTCAGAACAAGAGGGATGGAGATACAGTCCCAATCCCAGGAGGAAGACCTGGCAACTCCCTGGAGAATCACTAGTCAGTCCCTGTTGGAAGCATGAAGGAGTTGAATGAAGTCTGATGTCCCCAGGTGATGCAACAGCAATAGAAGCACAAGCTCAAGAAGAATCCAGCTTCAATCTGCCCCAGCTTTCTCTTTCCTCTGTCTTTTGTTCCATGCCCCCTACAGCCTATTGGACAGGGCAGACCACATTCAGGGCAGGTCTTCCCCACGTAGCTTGCTGTTCCACATGGCAATCATATTGGGAAACACCTTCACAGACACACCCAGAAATCACTTAATCCTAGAGTACCATCTGGAATCGAGGGTACTCTCCAGATTAACCATCAGAGATGTTGACAGGCCCAGCACACCTGGGTAAGCACCTTTTAGGGATACAAAATACTCCAAACAGCCCAGTCCTTTGTGCTATGACCTGCATATTATGGTACTCTGTGCTCAAAAGATAACCTCTCTCATGATTTCTAAAATAATAGAATTTGGTCATTTTCAAATTTTGTTAAATGCCATCATGAAGTATGTATCTGTCTTATTTTGCACATTTTGTCTATGAAATTCAAAAAGTTGTTGCATGTAGTAATATTGATTTCATTTCTATAGAATATAACTTTTTTTACATTTAGCTGTCTTGTTGTTAATGGATATTTCTATTTAGGAGCCTGTTTTAGAACTTTGGGACTGCTAAAACAAAATGCTATAAAGTAAGTAACTTATAAGTTAAAATTTGTTTTTTCCTCATAGTTGAAGAAGCTGGGAAGATCAAGATCCAAGATCAAGGTACCAGCATTTTTTTTTGTCTACTGAGGACTGCATTTTTATTTCATAAATCACACCTTTTATTTCATAAATCACTTTCTTGTCTCTTCATGCAGTGGGAATAGATATGCTCCCTTGGGTTCTCCTTTATAATGACACTAATTTTATTCATGAGATCCTCACCCTTATTACCTAATAAAATCCCCAAATCCCACTTCCTGTATTATCATCCTGGGTGTGAGGATTTCAACACATGAATGATGGAGAACACAAAAGAATTCCAACCTTAGCAGGTGTTCATGTAAATGGTAATATAAGCACTCTAATATGTCTTTTGAAATGTTACCCAGGTATTGAATTTCTGGCTCATGCATGATGTATATGTTAATTTTTCTAGTTACTATTGCCAAAGAGTTTCAAAGTATTGGTAACAATTTATACTCTAATTAGTAATGTTGGAGGAATCCACTTAGTCCAACACCACTTTGTAGTGTTACTATCATTTTCTTTTTCTCTAGTACTAGGGATTGAACCTAGGGGTGTTCTACCACTGAGCCACTTGTCCAGCCCTGCTTATTTTTATTTTGAGACAGATTCTCAGTTAGTTGCCAAGGCTAACCTTGAATGCAGTTCTCGTGCCACAACTTGAGTAGCTGGGATTACAAGTGTGCACCATAGTACCCAGTTTGACTTGTTGCTGAATTTTTCTCCCCATTCTTCTGGATGACTTTAGTTTACATTTTTATGTTGATGCTAATACTTTAAGCAACATTTCATTTGTTTATCCATCTGTCTATTGTGTATGTGTGTGTGTCCTGCCTATTAAATTCCTTTCCTCATTCTTGGAATTTATCTTCTTATTATTTGTAGGAATTCCAAAACAACCTTTTAAGCAAGGTAGAGCATGACTTATCCCCATCTTACAAATGAGGGAACCAAGAATTAAAGTGCCTTTTAAATTAAAACATTTGTCGAATTCATTCCACTGTCTGCATAACTTTCCTACGAACGTGAATCTCACTGTCATGTGTGGGGGCTTGCCTTGAGATGGCGCCAAGTAGCCAGCTCAGGACTGACCATCCTGCCCTGAGAAAGCCACATCCCCTCACTCTTATTGGCTGACCTCTGCTCCCAGGCTACCCTAACTAAGTGACCCTATAATGTTTCAGGTGGACAGCCCCCTCCCGCATTCTTAGCTTAGAAACAGGACACCACTGGATCCTCTCCTCTATATAAACCTGTGAACCCCCCTCAATAAAAAGCCCTTGCTTAGACAAGACTCCCCGGTGCGTGGTGATTTCGTGCCGTGCGGCTTTGCCTTTCTCAGTCTGTCCTTATCAGGGCCTCCGAGGATCTCCTCCTCCTCGCTGGCCAAGGGAGGAGACTGATACCTGGCTGGAGGGAACCCTGATAATCATGTACATCCACAACAAATTAATTTAAAAAATAATTGAGTAAAAGGCAGAAAGATCAATAAAGTAAAGTACAGGAGGTAGGAGGAGGGAAGGAAAAGAAGAAGTATTGAGTTCTGAATTAGAACAAGATATATTTGATGCTTGTATAGTTATGCCAAAATTGATTCTACTGTCATGTAAAACTAAAAAGAACCAATAAAAATAAAATATATTAAAGCATATATCTATTAATTTATTATATTGTTATTTATGACTAAAGCCAAAGAGTAAAAACAGGAAAAAACTTATTCCTCCTGTGGTTTACTTTTGGTGTGAGTGTGACCCCCAAAGTTTCTTGTATTGAAATTTAATCTGCCTTGTGAGGAACTGAAAGGATCAAACTATGTGTTTAGAAGTGGGGCCTTTGCGAAGAAGTTAGGATTGAGTCATTAGGATGGATCCTCCATGATTAAATCCTGGTGGCTTCATAAAAAGAGAGAGACCAGATAACTCACACAGATATGTTCACTCTGTCATCATGTGCTGCCCTGCACTGCCTAGGGACTCTGATAGCAAGAAGACCACCACCAGATGGAGGACCTTGATGTTGCACCACAGTATTAATCCAAAAGAAACCCATTTTCTTTATAACTTACCTAGTATGTGGTATTACGTCATGAGCAACAAAAATGGACTAATACAATGACCATGCTTCATCTTATCTTCTCAAAGAAGATGCCATACATTTTAGCCACCTTCAATTTTAAGTTCCATTTCCACAAATATGAATCACTTTTAGGTACTGAATAGAACAGACTAAACAGACTAGCATAAGCCACAGGCGCAGACTTATATCTAATTTTTTTTTTTTTTTTATAATTGCAATAATGTTTACAAAAGGAAACAAAAAGTATACATGCTGGGGAAAAATAAATAAAACTGCTTTTGTTTACAAATGACCTTTTTAGCTATACAGAACATTCCAAATAATTAACAAAAAACACTTGGAAATAATTAGTGATTACAGATAGGTTACAAGATACAAGGTTAATTGTACAAAAGTAATTTGCTAT
>CM053408.1:27053822-27070604 GCA_028644305.1 Xerus rutilus
ATTATCTGAGGTTCTGTCTTCCAGGTGATCTAGTCTGCTGGTGATGCTTTCTATTGAGTTTTTTATTTGGTTAATTGTTTCCTTCATTTCAAGAATTTCTGATTGGTTTTTTTCATGATCTCTAGTTCTTTCTTAAAGTAATCTTTTGCTACTTGTAATTGCTCTCTTATCTTTTTGTTAGAATGATCTATACTTGCTTTTATTTGCTCTCCTATTTCTTTGTTGGATTGATCAATTTTTGCCTGTAATTTTTCACTTATGTCATTCTTTAGTTCACTGATCATTTTAATTATATACATTCTGAATTCTTTCTCTGACATTTCATTAACTGTGCTGTCAATGGATTCTGTTACAGTGATATCCAGGTTTATTTGGGGCGCTTTTTTCCCTTGTTTTTTCATGTTGATTATGTATCTTTCTTTCTTGAAATTCCAATCTGAGGTATTGCGGCTTCTATCCTATAATCTTGTATTGACACTCCGGATTACCTGTGTCTCACTTTGGAGCTATCTCTGTTCTCCCAGTGTCCCCAGATGGGACTGTTGTCACTAAAGTTAGTGGCGGAGGTAGTGGACTACCTCTAGAGGGCAGTGGGAGTGGCTTTGGCTGTGCTCCTGAGGCTGCCCCTGAGGGCTGTTTTCCCCTCTCTTGCACTCCTGCTCGTGAACAGGAACTCTGGAGCGGAACTACAGGTGAGCTCAGGTCTCACTTAGGCAGAGTCACAAGCTGGAGAGTCTGTGTGCGTCCCTTACAGTGAGTATGAGCTCCCCTGGGGATAGAAGGTAGCAGGCTCTGGTCTGCCTTCAACTGGGCACTCTGGCTTTCCCTAAGGGTGGTTTTGGGCCTTCTGTCTCACAGGAACTCTGGAGCAGAACTGAGGCAGGCCCAGAGCGCACTAGGGTGGGGCCTCTTCATGCTGGGGTCTCTGGAGGCCCCTCTTTCCCTGGATGTGCTTTCCTCTGTGGCTGGTAGCAATCAGACTCTGGTCAATCCATTGGAAACCCGTGGAGTTTCCTCAGGGTGGATCTGTGCCCTCTGTAGCTCCTGCCGGACCCCAAGAACTCTGGAGCAGAACTGGGGCAGACCCAAGCTGCCCTTGGACGGGGCTGCCTTGCACTGGTGTCTCTGGAGCAACTTTTGCCCTGAATTTGGGCTCCCCAATGGTTACAGGTCTCCCTTTGGCTGGACAACCGTGGAGGTTTCTGTGGGCTGATCTGGGCCCTCTGCGGCTCCTGCCGGTGCACAGGAACTCTGGAGCGGAACTGCAGTGGGCCCAAGCCGCCCTTGGGTGGGGCTGTCTCCACTGGCATCTCTGGAGCAACTCTTACCTTGAATTTGGGCTCCCCAGTGGCTAGTGGCTGGTGCCGTGTGTCCATGGGAGCAACTGCTAGGGGCCCTGCGTGGTTGGGTGGGCGCTGGAGCCAGGTACTCTGTGTAGACGCAGTCTCTGCCCAGGGCGAGCCCTGGGCTGGAGCCCAGAGCCGCCGTCTGCTGAGCTCTGCCACGCCCCCCGCCCCCCCCACCCTGCCGCTGAGCTCCGCCGCTGCTTGCTGCTGAAGTCACACTGATTGTGGCATTGGCTGCTGCCTGCTGGCCCTGCTTACATGCGCAATTGAAATTCCTGCGGGGTTAGCTGTAGGATGATGGTATTTCCAAAACTTTAATCTCTGGCTCTGGAAAGACTGACTGCGGCATCGGACTAGGCCGCCATCTTGGAACCCTCCTCTCAGTTGCCCTTTTGACATATCTCATTTTTTTTTTAAAACACTGTATGCTTTCTGGATCAAATTGCAATTTTCCCACCCCAGGCCTTGCATTATACATTTCTTTAAAGAGCCCTGATTCTGTTTATTAGATAATGATACTGATAATCAAGATCTGAACACTAAATACGCTCATTGCTACTGGGAGTTAGGATATTTCTGCTAAAGCAAGAAAGTATATGTGTGTGTAACATTGTATTAGTCTTTTAGGGCTGCTCTGACAAAATATCACTGAGTGGCTTCAACAACAGAAATTTGTTTTCTCAGTCTGGAAGCTGAAGTCCAATATAAACATACTTCTTTTGAAGCTTATCTCCCTGTTTTGAAGAGAGCCATTTTCTTGGTGTCTTCACATGACTTTATTCTGTGAAGGAAGAAATATTTCTGGTGTTGGTTCCTCTTGTAAGGATACCAACCATGATGGGTAAAGGCTCCATGCTTAAAACCTCACTTAGTCTTTGTTATCCACTTTTAGGCCCTTTTTCCAAGTATAGTTATTTATAGTGGGGATTAGAGATTCAACATTCAAATTTGGGGAGAAAAGCAAACATTTAATCCAGAGTAGCTGGCGAGATATGAGTATTTCAACAGGCTAGTATTTCAACATCTGTGTACATTTCAAGCTAAACAGGACATTATGCTCACGTTATCTATTTTTATTTTTCATCTCAGATATTGTAATTTTTATCTATAGCGTTTTAATTTGGATTTTTTTTACATATTTCATGTTTCTACTGACTTTTTGAATATAAGAAGTTATACTTTTTAATGTATTTTTTTCAAATTTTACATCTGTGTCAATTCTGCTTTCCTTTCAATTTATTATTATTATTAGCAGGGATTGTGCTTTCCTATTTTTTTGTCTAACTTTTTGTCTTTGATAAGATGACAGACATTGTGACTTTAGCCTTTTTGAGTATTGAAAATTTTTATATTTCTAAAAATATATTTGAGTTTTGTTCTGGAATATGGTTGAGTCACCTAGAAACAACTTGATCTTTTTAGGTCTTCCTCTTATAATTTGTTAGTTTGATCCAGATCAATGGTCAGTCTAGAGATAATTACTAACTTCCATATTGAGACAAGCTCTTCCTGAATTCTCTTCCCAATGCCCTGAAAATTATATTTCTTCTCTTGTGGGTTGGAATGGATATTATTCACAGTTATTTGTCATCACTGAGTATTTTAGACTTTTAGGTTCTTTCTTCAGTTTTGGAGAGTTTCTTCACACATGTGTTTATTCAGTACTCTGCTAAATATGCAAGGGGGACTTCTGCAGATATCTAGCATTTCCATCTGAGAAGTTCCCTCTTCTCCAGTATTCTAGATTCGTTATCTCACTGCTTCCTCAGATACATCTCATTAGTTCAGGAAATCTTCCAGGTTCTAATCATTTTTTTTTTTTCCTGTTTGCATTGTGATTTGAAATTCTCTTAAGGAAAGAGGCTTATTCACTTACAGAGCTTCAATCATTTCACAATATTTTCTTTTGTTTGCTCACATCCAGTGTATTGCAAATTATTATTATTCCACATAATTTTCTGGAGTTGCTTGTTTCTTTGTTTCAGGTGGTAGAGTGAATTTAGTCCTTGTTACTGCATGTGGACCATAAACAAGAATTCCATATATTTTTGCTTTGTATAGCTTGTCTGCCTCAACAGACAGCCCAGTTTCTTTAATGAATTCAACTCACTCTTTTTTTGTTGTAATGTTTTATTAATGTAATATTTTCCACTAGTAATGTTTTCTCTTAGTATGGTAATACCTATCTTTCTAAAATTTTCATTGTTTATTTATTTATTTTATTGACTTCACCCTCTAGAAAGTATCTGATCATTGTCCTTCATGTCTCAGATACGCATCCTAGAAGAGTAGTATATGCAAACTTCCTCCATATTCTCACCTTCCTACCTTTCTTCAGAGTAATTTACCCACTGATTAATACATGCAAATAAATATTCCATGACTCACATCATTCATGACTCATGTAGAAAATCTGACTAACACGTTTTAGTCCTAATCAGGTTTCTCTGTTGTATTCAAATTGTTGACCACTCAATTGCTTAAAAAATTTTTTTAAAAACACAAAACTTTACCAATGGACCTAACAACACAATTTAATAAATCAGAAACCCTGACATAGAGGAAAAATGTAATATTGATGTTTTGAAGAAGCAGATTAAATTATAAGTGGATTCTTATCATCTTTGTTCACTTATTTTTGGTTTCGATCCACATATAATAAAATGGTAAATGGTATTTAATTTAGATAAACACTGTTGTGGAGTAAGAACAGTTTTAACACATCAATGGATCAAATGTGAAAGTGTCATTTCCTGAATCTCAACAAGAATATGTGATTCATATCTGTTGTAATAAATATGTTAATTTTCTAAAAACTGGGACTATTCATGTTTGCAGAAGCAATCCACACTCCCAGGTTCATGGCCTAACTTTTTCTTCCTCAAAGACTTAGCAACAGCAACATTATATCGTTCTCATGTGGTACCTCTTTTACTCATTTCCTGGTCTCTGTCTCATCTGACATTTTACCAGTCTACATGTTCAAAATTTTGCTTAGAAATCTCTTCAGCTAAAGATCTGAGCTCTTTAAATCCTGCTTTCCACATAACTGTAGGATACAACCCTGCTGAGCTACTTTTCATTACATAATAGGATATTAATTCCTTTAGTTTCTACTGAAATTACCCACCTTTCCTTCTGAATCCTCACCAGCAATGTCCACACTTCTATCAATCTGTTCTTGATGATTTGGGTATTTTGTAAAGTGATTTTGGCTTTGGAAGCTGGTATTAACTCCCTTTTCCCCCCCTCTATTGGAATACATACAAATTTTATCTTACACCTGTCTCACCATTGCATTTTGAAAGCAGATAATCTGTTTTATAATTTCAAATATCTACAGAGGAAAAATTTTGGCCCAGGATGAATTTTACCAAGTGCATCTACTGTACCTGAATTCAATGACTTACATAACAAGAATTATTGAGTTGATTAGAATTAGATGATTTTGTTTTTAGAACTTCAGGTAGTGCTGTAGGAAGATGATGCTTTGGGAGATGTTGAGGTGAAGTTAATATATTTTGCATATGGAATGGATATAAATCTTTTATAGGAAAAATATTGATGTCCCAAAGACATCCATGTCCAAATCCCCAGAACCTGTGAATGTTATATTATATGACAAAATAGAGATAACCTTGCAGATAGAATTAAGTTTGCTTATGAGTTTACTATTTACACAGGGAGACTGTCAAAACTTATACTGGGAACCCGATACAATTATATGAGTCATTAAAAGCTGAGGATCTTTCAAGATTGAGTCAGAGATATTTGAGGACAGAGAAAGAAGAAAAATCCATTTTGTGACAGAGACTCAAATGGCCAGTGCAGGTCCTGAAGATGGAGGGAGGTTGTTGCTGGATTTGAAGATGTCTCTAGTCCAAGGAATGTGAGTGGCTTCTAAAAGCCAGGAGTAGCTCCCAAGAAAATAGGAATCTCAGTCCATCCAGCAACCACAGGAAACTGAATTCTGCCAGTAACAAAGTAAGCAAGGTTTTCTACAGTTTGAGCACAGCCTTGCTGGTACTTTTAGCCTTGTGAGACCCATGCCAGACTTCTAACTTAAAGAACCATAAATTCATAACTCTATATGACTCAAGCTAGACTTCAGTGTTGTTGTGAAGATTCCACTACCTTGCTTAAAGCAATTTTCAATCAATCAAATATCCTTGCTCAATATCACATTCAAGGATCCTCACAAATTCATCTCTACCAACGATTCCGTTTTCTACCACTTCTGATTTTATGTACTGTAATGGCTTTATAAGAATAGTTATGCTCTGTAACAGTTTTTCTTCATGTTGTTATTTTTTTCCTCTTGGAAAATCCTTTTAGCTTTTCTACATAATGCTAATCTTCAAGCAAGATTTAGATGGTACATTGTCTCCTGTGTGTAGAATACCATTTATCTCATTGTTATTATTATTCTGTTTCCTCTAAGGCTCCATTGCACTTTATAACCCTCCAATATAGGGGTTAGATGAGTAAACTTTTCCTTTTTTTTTTTTTTTGGCACAATAAAGCCATTCCATAACCTTTTGAAATACTTGGAAGTTAATCCTTAAATATGGTATTCTAAATTTCCAATATATGCATGCACAAGTCACATGTCTTGTGTCTCGAGTGATTTGGAAATATATTGATGAATCTTATTTTGCAAGTGACCTCTGATATCAAACGAAAAACACATTTCTAGTAAGATTAGAACTTAAAAAACTTTGGATAAGCCAGATTACTGAAAATCTGTAGTGTTATCATGGACTGAAGTGGTTGAAGAAATTACACAATAATATTACTTTTATGATTGAAGGAAATAGCTCTTTTCCATTGATTGTTTTTGAACATTTTGCCCAGAAGATTTAATGCTGGTCTTGGAAGAGCAATCAGGTGAGGAGTTAATATTATTTTACAAAAATTATATGAAGCTCAAGAGTTTGCAGAGTAAATCAAGTGACAGAAATTATGATGTGGCCACCTAAATGGGGAATGTAGATTGGTTACAAATATGTATGAGGCCAATTATTCAGATGATAAAATGATTTGATAACTCCAAAGTGTCCAAGAGCGCTACTCAAATCATTTTTTTTCTGTTTTCTTTTTTTCCTTTTCCAATAATCTGTTTGAGGTTGCCTTTGACTTTAATGAAGAATGGTAATTTGAGGAAATGCATTGATAAACTTCTCTTGTCCAAATCTTTCCTATTCTTTTATTTTTCTCCTTGGAGAACACTATTCACATAAATATGAGCATATTTACAAATCATAAATGGAGTGAAAATATTAATTTAGTATGGTGTATCACAAGTATTAAAAAAAATAAAAATGAATAGTTCTGCCAGGCGAGGTGGCTCACACTTCTTATCCCAGTGGCGCGGAAGGCTGAGGCAGGAGTATCAGAAGTTCAAAGCCAGCCTCAGCAACTTAGGGAGGCCCTAAGCAACTCAATGAGACCCTGTCTCTAAACAAAATACAAAATAGGGCTGGGAATGTGGCTCAGTGGTAGAGTGCCCCTGAGTTCAGTCCCCAATACCCTCTAAATAAATAAATAAATAAATAAATAAATAAATACTTTCATTCATCATCTCCAAGTCATTAGCAATGTTTACTTTTTAAAGACATCTTTCAGTGTTTCTTCTTCTTAGTAATCATTTGATGTAAAACAGTGACACATAACTTCACTAATTTCAGAGGGGAAAATTTTATCTGAACTACTTCCCTACATTCTTTTCTTTTTTGCTTATTTTATAGTTATGGGGGTTGAACCCAGAGCCTTTTACATGCTAGGCAAGTACTCTACCCCTGAGCTCTGACCTCAACTCTAAGAGTATACTTTTAAAATTAAAGTATGAAACTGGATGCCTTGAACTTGGACATGTGCCATTGAAAATTGATGTAATTAAATCAATAAATTTGAACCGAATTTAAAGAAGGTGATAATGAGTTTGCTCATGGTAACATAAACTAATCGTGTTGGAGAAGGAATGTGCAGTGACTGAAATGATTCAACAATTCTAATTAAGGCGGTATTGGGAAATGTAATTACAGGCAGAATGCTGAATGACCTAATTTTTCCTCCCTTCCCTACTTTTGAAGTAGCTTCACCAGATGAGTTTCCATCTTCAGTGTATCATGTTTATTTTATAAACTCTAATGATTAATACTTAAAATGCAAGTGAAGAAACATCATGACAAACAATCATTTAAAACACCAGTGTCTGATTACCCAAGAGTATGCTTCACATTGAATTAAATAGTATATTGCTGTCACCAAGAAGATTATTAATTGTACATATAAAATTCCTAATATGCAATATTCTGGCACTTGGATTCTAAATTAAATTCAATGTGATTGTTTTAGATAGCTCCTCTTTGATCTGGCCAGGAGCTAATTAAACCCCATATGACCACAGGAAACTGCCATAGTTAAAACTACAAAATGTTTCATATCATAAAAGAAATATTAATTAAGAGAAGAAATAAAACATAATCATTTGATTTTGTATATAGTTTCATTATTTTTTAAAATGGGCTTTGGTCATTGACTACTTCAGCACCTGGTTCTACAGGTATTTCTAAATGTATTACAAACCAAGTAGAATGAAATAAAAGGAAGGCCACGAGTCATCAAGTCATAGACTCTTGAGATCACAAAACATTCTTTTCAAAGTCATCTAGTCCAATTTCCATGCAATAGTACATCTGCCACACAACACTGGAGGAGCTTGTTTGACTTTCTGTCATCAGTTAGCTCACTTAAATTCTTGCAGAGCAGGACCAGGTCTTTTTAAACTGATGTGTTTTTAAGCTTCCTTTTCTAAAGTGGGAATTAAGTTGTTCTTTCTTAAAACTATGATAAAAGGAATATGAATAATGGGTATTAACTTACTCTATGGATACATTTTTAAATAGCATAGAATAATATGATTTAGCACATAAGAATAAATAAAAACATAGGAAAATTTTTGTATTATACAAATAATACATAAATAATATTTATATTCCTTAGTTTTCTTTGTTAGCTTATTTGTCTTTCCCTGAAGTTATTTCTAAGTAATTTTTTTAGTGTGTATGGGATTGACTGTCTTTCTTAGAGTCCAAAGGAATTTAGGACATTTGTTCTGCATCTTGTCTGGGAGCAATGAACTCTGAGAGAATAACATAGGCAGTGGGTGATTAACTTCTCTTTCTTCTTAGGGGAACTCATTTATCCACTCTTGTATCTCAGCACCAAGCATAATTCTTTGAATAATGTGAGGGATAAATAATTGTATTCATAGACTACTACTTTTTCAATTGCTAGCAGACCATTTTTGGAGGGTCCAAATACGCTAAAAAATCTAATCCTTACTTTAATTACAAACAGCAAGTATATATTTTTCCTTCTGTTTTACAGACATGATATCCATTCAACTTCAGGATAAAGAATAAAAAGATATCAAAAAAGTAAAAAAAACAAAAGACTAAAGTAGACTTTTTCTTGTATTATTTTTCCTTTTTCTATAGTCGCACATGTAGGGAGTGTAGGGAGTCTAGAGATTGATTTAGCATGTCTCTACTAGTAGGTCATCCAGACCTTGGTTAGCATGCAATGGAAACATTGTAAATGCTTTTAATTTTCTGGCATTACATCCATGATTATTAAACAAAGATTACCACAGAAAAACTTCAAAGCACAAAGAAGTTTAAAAGAGGTAATAAAAGTTGTCCATAATCAATGAATCCAGAAATAACTACTTTTAACAAAGTCTACCTGTTATGAATACACATAATAATCTCAATATGGGTATAAAAATATGCCTGATATATTCACACAATGAATATTAGCTAGAATTAATAAACAGTAATAATTATTATGAGTTTTGTATACTTTAAATTGCTAGATTATATGGATTTTATGAAAATTCTCTTATTTTTGGACAGTTACATTTATTGCATTTTTGTTAACATTTTTATGCACATCTACATCTCAGAATATTTATCCTAATATATAAAAGTGAAAATACATGGTTGAGACACAGGAACATTTTAAAGGTTCACAATACATAATCTTAAATCAATCTTTATGTATAAAATGTATGCAATTTTTTTCCAGCAATCTGATAATCACATTGGTTTCCTCAGAAAATACTAGGCATTATTCTTTGGAAAAAAATTTGTCTTTGACATTTAATAGAGAGAAAGTTCTTTAAATTTGTGCGTTCTTTCTTTTCTCCTCCTCCTCCTCCTCTTCCTGCGCCTCCTCCTTCTTCTTCTCTCTCTCTCTCCCCTCCCCTCCCTCCCTCCCTTCCTCCCTTCCTTCTTCCCTTCCTCCCTTCCTTCCTTCCTTCTTTATCTTTTCAGTTTTTCGTCATCTTTTTCCCTTTCAAAGATCTTGCTCATTTTGATAGTGTTCGCCTTTAGTTTTAGCTACCCTGGAAGGTGAGAAAGAAACCCTTGGACCCAGGAGTGCCAAGTCAGCGTAAGTAACACAGTAAGACCACATATCTTTTAAAAAAATCCTATCCACACACACATATATGCATATATGTATGTATACACATACATGTATGTATATCTGCATGATACACATATGCATATATATCAATGATCTTACTAAATGTCATTTTACTAATTATTTTAAAAAATACAAGCAATCGTGAGGCTCAGAAACAGAAAGAGTTCCAAGAATATCAAGGCTCCTTTGCAGATCCTTCTATTCGCTGTGTCACTTTAAACTCTGTCACAGATTAACATATAACATCTATAAATAGTATATGTTTATTTACAAAACAGATTTTGTCTAAATGTATTTGGGCTGCTATGACAAAACACCACAAGATGGGTAGCTGAACAACACCAAAGATTTCTTTTCTTTTCTTTTCTTTTTTTAGCATATAAAGCAGGGTTTATTTAAAAAAGGGGGGGGGGAAGAGGCCGTAGCTGGTATCCTGGTATCCCCAACAAAGATTTCTTCTGACTGTTCTGGAGACCATGAAGTACACGATCAAGGCAACAACAGATTCCGTGTCTGGTGAGGATTCACTTTATGATTTCTAGGTATTGCCTCCTCTGTCTTCACATGTTAGAAGATGTGAACAAGCTTCCTTGAGCCTCCTTTATAAGGGCACTAACCTCATGACCTAATCACCTCCCAAAGGCCCCACTTCATAATCCTATCACCTTGATGGGAGGAATTTCAACATGAGTAATTTTGGGGTGACACAGCCTTTAAACCACCCTAGAGCTATTCCAATTCTAAAACGTTTGTATTTTATTTAGTCTGAAATTTACAAAGCTTATATGACATCTCCCTAGATGCTGCAGCTTGATATCCTTAATTCAAGATTTATTTACCATATAGAAACTTAAAAAGGACCAGGTACCTTCTCCTGAAGCAGTCCACAGGTTAAGACTCTCCCTTGAGTACATACTGCTAATACGTTTGGAAGAAGGTTTTCCATGAGCATGTTGTTCTAGTCAGTTTTTTCATTGCTGTGACCAAAATACTTGACAAGAACAACACAGAGGAGGAAGAGTTTATTGGGGGCTCACAGTTCAGGAGTCTTAGTTTATAGATGGGTCCAAGGTAAGGCAGCACATCAAGGGGAAGGGACCGGTAGAGGAAAGCTGCTCAGCTCACGGCAGGGTCAAGAAGCACTGGGAGGGAAGGGCTATAGGGAAGGTGCACCATTTCAAGGCACACTCCCAGTGACCCACCTCTTCTAGCCATAACCCACCTGCCAGTACAGTCAAATTAGGATGGACTGATTAGGCTATAGAACAATTCAATTATTTTAACTCTGAATATCCCTACAGAAACACAGGAGCTTTAGGGAAGACACTTCATATCAAAACCATAGCACAGGCTCTTTTGACCACATCATCTTGCTCCCTTTTTCCATCCATGTAGGTGAATTTGGGAGGGGTTCCTCTCCCAGCTGATCCTGACATGACTAAAACCCTGTCCAACACCTTGACTGTAAATTTTTGAGACTCTAGACCAAAGGAATTCCACCAATTGCACCCAGATTATGATTCACAGAATGTTGGTTATACTAAGTTTCAAGGTAATATGTTACACAGCAATAGAGGTCTGGTACATAATTTGATAGTTGGAGGTAGTGTTTCCACAACAAAAATCAGGAAGCTAAAAATTGAGAGCAGCTTTGTATCCAAGCAGAGCACAGAGGCTAGAATGATTTTGAGGAGTGACCTATGGAAAACCTAAATCGCTTTGAAGAGATTTTTAATAGAAATCTGGACTTTGAAGATGCCACCAGTGATCACTGAAAAATAAGTGAAGAAGTTACTATTGGAAACAGAAGGGACAAGGAATCTTCATAAGTCGCGGAAGGGAGTTGGCCAATATTGTTACCTGAAGTAATGAAAAATACAGAAAAATTATCTAACAAACTCTATCATGTCGCTGAGATTTCGAAGAAAAATATTGAGGGTGTGGCCTAGTTTCTAATTTCTGCCTTTGGTAAACTATGAAAAGAGAACAAGACATTGAGAGGATTGTTTGATTAAAAAAAGTCAGAACTTGATACTATCCCCAACATAATGACATTAGGAGGTGGAGGCTTTGGAAGGTACCAGAATTTGGATATAGTTTGTCCCACAAAAGTTCATGTGCTGAAAGCCCCCAATGTGGTGGTGGTGACGTGGTACAAACTTTACGATGTGGGGCTTGGTTAAAAATAACTTTCAGCATCTCCAGCTGGCAAATATTGGTAGCATTATGGAATGTTTTATTGTTTATTTATTCTTTTTAGATATACATGACAGTACAGTGTATTTGGACTTACTATACAAGCATGGAGTATAACTTGTGTGTTCTTTCTTCTCTTTCTTGAAATTCAAGGATATTGGGCTGCAGCGCCTGAGAAAAGCTGTTCAGCTCATGGCAGGGACAAGAAGCACTGGGAGGGAAGGGCTATAGGGAGGATGCACCATTTCAAGCCACACTCCTCTGGTTGTATATGATGTGGAGTTTCACTGGTGATGCAATCATATATGAACATAGGAAAGTTATATCCAATTCATTCTACTGTCTTTCCTATTCCCTTCCCACATCTCTTCCATCCATTCCCCTTTGTCTAATCCACTGTCTTCCCTCTCCACCTTATTGTGTGTTAGCATTTACATATCTGAGAGAACATTTGACCTTTGGGTTTGGGGGTTGGCTTATATGACTTAACATTATAATCTCCAGATACATCCATTTACTGGCAAAACTTATAAAGTCAATTTTTATGGCTGAGTAATATTCCATTTTATATACATACCACATTTTCTTTATCCATTCTTCTGTTGAAGGGCACCTAGGTTGCTTCCATAGCTTAGCTATTGTGATTTGAGCTTCTGTGAACATTGATGTGGCTGCATCACTGTAGTATGCTGATTTTAAAAGACCTTTAGGTATACACCAAGGAGTGAGATAATTGGGTCAAATAGTGGTTCCATTCCAAGGTCTCTGAAGAATCTTTATACTCTTTCTAGAGTGGCTGCAACAATTTTTAGTCCCCATAGCAGTGTATGGGTGAATCTTTTTCCATCATATCCTCATCAATATTTATTCTTGATAATTGTCATTCTGACTGGAGTGTGATGGAATTTCAGTGTAGTTTTAATATGCATTTCTCTAATTGCTAGAGATGTTAAACATGTTTTTTAGTATATATGTGTTGACCATTTGTATTTCTTCTTTTGTGAGAGGCTGTTCAGTTCCTTTGCCCATTTATTGATTGGGTTTTTGGTTTTCTGGTGTTAAATTTTTTTAGTTCTTTATACATCCTGAAGATTAATGCTCTATCTGAGTTTCAGGTAGCTAAGATTTTTTACCATACTGTTGGCTCTCTCTTCATGTTTCCTTTGCTGTGAAGAAGCTTTTTAGTTTAATACCATCTCATTTATTGATTCTTGATTCTTGTGCTTTAGAAGTCTTGTTGAAGAATTCAGTTCCTAAGCTGAAATGATGGAAAGTTGGCCTACATTTTCTTCTAGCAGGCACAGGATCTCTAATCTAAACCCTAGGTCCTTAATCCACATTGAGTTGATTTTTGTGCAGGGTGAGAGACAGGAGTTCAATTTCATTCTTCTACATATGAATTTATGGAATGTCTTCTGAGCAAAGATCAATTCCAGGGCATTGTTAGAAAGAATTGTCTAAAGAGGAATATAAGACTGTAATTATAACATCTTCTGTCATGTTGTCACAGAGGTCAATGAAAGTGCTCAGAGTAGTATTCAGTCACACAAAAAGACATTTGAGAGAGAAGCTTAAGGGCCAATACCTAAGATATTTGTGAATTACTTTTTTGTCCAATGAAAGGAACCCCAGTGAGATTCACAGGAGTCCCAACAAGAGACAAAATATAGTGAAAATAGTTTTTTGGACTCTCTAATCCCACCATGACCCTACTGTCTATTAATGGCATGGGAAAATTATTCAGTTGAAAAAAGTGTTATGTTTCAAGAAAAAGAAGGAAAGAACCAAGACTCCTGAGGGAGACACAAAGAGACAATGAGGATTATTTCCTGGTTTTGAGACCTAATGAGGCAACTTCCAACATTTACCAATTGCTATGGACCAGTGATTCATGTTGGGTTCCCAATTCCTATCAAATTCTTTCCCACCATCTTTTCTGATTCATATCCCAATGGTGGTAATGATCTTTATGTTTACTTCCAGAATCAAAAGGAAAGAATCAGAATCTCTCCCTTCTCTGTTTTTTTTTTCTTTCCATTTCTCGTATATTCTTGTTTATTTCAGGCTTTATTTTCAAACAGATGCTATTGTCTGAATTTCCCTTTGAAATTCAGATGTCAGATTTCTTTCCCCAAAGTGAAGGCTTTGGGAGATAAACATTTAGCAGGGGACTAGGTTTGAATATGATTTGTCCCTCAAATGTTCATGTGCTGAAAGCCTCCAGTGTGGTGGTGGGGAGGTGATATAATTTTTAAGTGGTGGGACCTGGTGGAAAATAATTAAGACATGGAGGTTTCACTCTCATAAATGGATTCATGCTGATCTCACAGGAATTATTTGGGTCTCAAAGGAAAGAATTAGTTCTCACAAGATCAGGTTGTTATAAAGTAATGCCACACCATGTGCCTGGTCTCATCTGCACACAGCTATTTCCCTTTCTGTTTTTCTACCATATTATGATGCATCCAGGGGATTTTTCCTGGGATACCAGTGCCATACTGGTTGGAGGTCCCAGATACCAGAATTGTGAACCAACAAACCTCTTATAAAGTATTCAGCTTCAGGTATTTTGTTATAGCGATGCAAAATGAACTAAGATGAGAGGTGATTAGGTCATAAAGATGGAATCCTCCCTCATCAATGATATTGACTTTATCAAAAAGGCCCCAGAGAGCTAGCTAAAACTTTCATAATGCAAAGACACAACAAAAAAGAGCCTTCTGAGGAAGTGGTACTTTACCAGACTCTGAACGTGCCAGTACCTTTTCCTTTGAATTCCCAGATTCCAGAAAAGTGAGAAATACTTTTTTGTTGTTTTTAAGCCACCCAGTATCTTTGAATTCCCAGATTCCAGAAAAGTGAGAGTACTTTTTTGTTGTTTCTAAGCCACCCAGTCCTTTGTCTTAGCAGCCAGAACTGACCAGAGTAAAGATTTCTTGCTGCTCAGATTTTATCCTTTTAACTCAATAATAAATAATTGTGCCTTAGTTTATTTATCTATAAAATGAAGATGGCAGTATTTAGTTAATAATGTTTTTGTGAAACTTGGATGGGTTATTGAAGTGTTCAGAATTATTATTATTATTTTTTCCTTTCCACATAGTAAAATTTAATTTGATTACCAAGCCTGGAACTCTCCTGTAAATCTAGACTCATGTATCTAATTGCCTATTTATACCCTCATTTGGAAAAAAAATCTCGAATTTAATATTTTCAAACAGAACACTTGGTCACTGATGCACATCTACTTTTCTCACAGTTATGTGAATATACTCAATTTTTCTTGTTGCTCAGGCAAAAAACCATCATTGACTATTATCTTTTTTTGATACTCCATATCAAAATTTTCATCAAATCATGTTAGTAAAAATGGTACTGTGCAATAGAACTTTCACTGTTGAGAGAAAGTCTCCAGATCTATGCTGTTCAATAAGCACAAGCTCATGTGGCTCTTGAGTCCTTCAAATGTGGGTAGCATAATAGAAGACATGAATTTTTTAGTTTTATTTAATTTTCAGTAACTTAAATTTAAATGACTGCATTTGGATAACGGTTACCCTATTGACTGGTACAGATACCATTAAGGCTGCTCTTCTGATGAACTCTGACTATAATCCAGCACCCTGTTTTCCTGTCCTTATTTTTTCTTTCTTTCTTTCTTTTTTTTTTTCTGTACTGGAGATTGAACCCAGGGTTGCTAATCCACTGAGCCACATTCTCAACTCTTTTTATATTTTCTTTAGAGACAGGATTTCACTGAGATGCTTAGGGCCTCACTAGTTGCTGAGGCTGACTTTGAACTTGCAACCCTCTTGTCTCAGCTTCTTGAGCCAGCTGCTGGGATAACAGGTGTGCACCACCACATCTGGCCTTGTCCTGATTATTCTCACAGTCTCTGAAGAAGTCTCCTCCTTTCATTATTTTTTCATTCTCAGTCTATTCTCAATACAGCAGCAAAGGCAATCTGTTGGAATTGATGTTACACCACAGGAGGATTTCACTCAAAGCCCTCTTCAGTCTTCTCATTCAGAGCAAAAGTCCAAGTTCTGGTACCCCTAACCTTCCTGGCCTCCTGTGACCTTTCTGACCTTTCTTCTGTTATTCTCCTTCTTAATTTATTTCAGGTGCATTGGCTTTTCTATTAAACACTTTACCAATAAGGACCTTTGCAATCATGGTTTCTTTTCCTGCAATGTCCTTACCTTAGATTTTCCTATGCTTTGCTCCTTTACTTCTCCTGGTTCTCTACACACTTACTTTGCCTGCTCACTAGGCATCGTGGGACCCTGTGGGCTGGCCCACAGTACTTCTTGTCTCCCATTTCCTCAGTTTGCAGTTTACAGTCTTCTCTCCATCCCTTCACATCACCTTCTACTAACATGTTTTTTATACTTTACTGTGGATTACTCACACTCTTGCTAATTTTACTGATTTGTCATATTTATTGTCTGTCATCTTCATTAAGATGAAACCTCTTTGAAGGCAGTGATTCTTTTATTTTTCCCCCACTGCTATATCCAGACCTGTAACAGTATACAGTAGGTTTTCAATAAATATTTGTATCAATTTTGTGTACAAGCTATGTATTCTTTAAGAATTTATATGATCCCCCTTAGTATCATAAATATTTGCTCTGTATGGATATGTACACATAACTTCCATTAAATAAAGTTTTCAGACTTTATACTTGAATTCTGACAAAATATTTATATACCTCACTTGAAAAAAACATGAAAAGAGCCGGGCG
>CM053408.1:27071104-27086261 GCA_028644305.1 Xerus rutilus
TAATCTGCTTATAATTTTGTGCAAAGTTAGAAAAATTATGATTGTAACAATTTTTTTTCTATTTGCCTCAACAAATGTTTTCAGTGAATAGTGTGTACAGCTTCTGATAATTTGTTTTTTTCTGTTATGTTTGCCAACATGTATTAAAATGCAACTTTTGGGAAAAAAAATAAAATAATTAAAAAAAAAAAAAAAAAAAGAATAGTAAAGGAGGCTGGCACTCTTTACCAGATTTCAAAGACTGAGAAATTGTATGGTAATCAGCTGGTACACATGAGCCCTTATGAAGTGATTATGGTTATTTAAGAATGAAATAACTTTTTTCTTTTAATCTATGTGTAGGAATTTTTTTCCAATGACTACTCAGTTGTTTTTATATGAACAGGTATTAAGTTACAAGAACATAACTACTTGACAAATCAAACTGATAGAAGTTTCATTTGGCCTAGAGGCTCTATGCAAGCATTACTGAGTTATAAGAGTGCTATAAACTGAGAACATTTCAAAACCTGTGGAGTCAGGTTACTCATTTTCTATTTTACTATTTTTATTTACTGAATTTCTGCTTTTAACTTTTATAACTCTAGAAAACATTGTTCATAGGAAAATGGTGTGATGGGGCTCTTAATGCTGTAAAAGTTATTTATGAAGGTGTTTCTAACCACTTTTCATTTGTTTATCCCCAGTACCACTTGAGAAAAATATTCAATTTGGATTTGAAACAAAAAGATGATCAAAAACTTTTAAAAAATAGTGAGGTTTTGGTTTCAGGGAAACTTCAAAACATAGTTTTGAAACCCTCTGGATCTGACAAAACCCAACTGAATATTGCCAAGACACTCTTTTCCCTAATTTTTAAGGTTCTTGTGTATTTGTGGAGAAATTTAATCCTTATGTACTGATTCATTTACACTTAACTCATCAGAATGTTTGCTAAATGCTGCAGCATTTGATATCCAAAGGGCTTTATAAGAATTTACATCTGGAAATTCTACAGTTTTATAAATCATTCTTGAACTTCTCTCCTTTAAACCAAAAGTTTACTTTTTTTTTCTTCTAAATCATGTAGAACTAGAACCTCAAATTTTACTTTAATTGCTTGCACTTTGGAAATCAAGAGAGAATAAACCAATGAAATCTTTTGACTACATCTTTTGTAATCTGTTTCAAAGAATTAGATTTGAATTTTTAATGGAATATGATTTTGATAATTAAAAAGCTGAATAATGGTATTTTATATGTGTTGTCTTTTAATGGAACTATTCTTTTTCTGAGAAATAAAAATTAAATTTTCATAATTTTTCAAGTTCTTTTAGTGGATAAATTTAACCTAATAAGGGATATTGACTAATGTAGTTTTCCTTGTTAAAACTATCAAAGCCAACATAATAGCCTTTGTCACAGCATTTTATGTGTGATAAATATCATCTATGACCTCAAGCCTGTGTTCTGCAGCAAGCAACAATTAACATGTTAAGGAACAAATCCAAAAATATATTAGATCTGCAAAAGTCAAGTATTTGTTAGTCACACTATGTTTTTTGGCCTAATTTTCAAACAACAATGAAATAAAATTAAACTTGAAGCGAATAAACGTGAGTATTCTTATTTATATTCAGCAGTCTCCCTACTAAAACACAATGAGTAGCTCCCTTTGATTAACAAAGACAATAGAATAGGATCAGGATATTTATTAGATTGAATTATATAAAATTGCCATTTTTAGAAAAAATAAACGGTGGTCATTGATAGACAATTTAACATGGCTAAACCTAAATGTGGCCATGAATGTGTTCATATGGAAAGTACTATCTCTAGAATTGTTTTTTTTAAAAAACAGGAAGACCTAGTCCTATATTTTTAAAAAGTTGTTTGTCCGGGCACAATGACTCACACCTGTAATCCCAGCAGCTTGGGAGGCTGAGAAAGGAGGATGGAGATTTCAAAGCCAGCCTTAGCAAAAGCAAGGTGCTAAGCAACTCAGTGAGACCCTGTCTCTAAATAAAATACAAAATAGGGCTGGAGATGTGGCTTAGTGGTTGACTACCCCTAAGTTCTATCCCCATTACCACCCTCAAAAAAATAGTTGTTCATATTATTATCATGTTTTTCTAATCTAAACATCTAATTATCTTCTTAATTGAGCAGGAAAAGGACTTCCTGTCTACCTGTTGAGATGGTCAGATTTTACAATTTTTATCCTAAATCTTAGTGTGTTAAGTGAAGTCAACTTCACGTGTCTTCATTCTAGGACCCACACTGAGGAGATGCTGATATTCATAGAGCTCAAGGTAAGCCAGAACACAGTAAAAGAAATTAGCTCTAAGACTTCTGCAGCAGTCAGGCAGTTCACTTCTGCTTAGCTTTCATTCACCACAGCAAACCACAATGGAAGTTACCATGGAAATGAAGAAACACAATCTTGCCAGGGGCCTCACAAGTGAAAGTGCAGTCGTTGGTCGATAACTCTAAAGACTCTTATTCAGAGCTCTTAGATGATGTAAGAATCACCACAGAACACAAACCTTCAGTAATGCCCGTTGGTACTCCAAATGCTACTAAAGAAGTATGTGTAATTTTTCATAAAAAATGAATGCTGGAGATATAAAACTTCATTGTGCATGATATCTTGCAAAGAATGTGAAAAATACTCGGTGTTATGAGGAAAAATATTTGTTGCATTATCCTATGTGATGAACTAACTTTTCTAGGTTTAGATTAAGTTAGCACATTCTGCAGGAGGACTGGACCTTAAAACCAGTGGATGTGAACTGAAACACCATCAGAGGATCATACTTCATGGATTCAAATCAATGGATAACTGTAGCTTTTACATTGTGTGTACTCCAAATAGTCAACTAATGTTGAGTTAATCAAATAAGGAAAAATAATCAAGCCTGTTTGTCTTTTGGATTGGGGAGGGGAACTTATTTTATGTTTACATTGGCACAATGTCACACACAATTTTTTTTATTTTTTTTCCCTTCTTTTTTATTCTAGTTATAACCTGTGGCAGGATCAGAGCCAGAAATAACAGACACCATCACAAAACGTGTACTTTTATTTTGTAAGGAAACAAATTGTGTACATGGATTGCCAAACTGCTCATGTGATAGAAGGATCAAATTCCTTAAAGAAAAAGAAATTAGCATGTTTCAAAATGTTCAAAGAAAAATCAATTCTTAGTAATAACAAAGTTAAAATGGAAACCAGCATAAATAGAACTAATTTTTTTTGCCATTTGTAAAACTGGTTTTTTGTTTGTTTGTTTGTTTTGGTACTGGAGATTGAACTCAGGGGCATTTGACCATTGAGCCACATCCCCAGCCCTATTTTGTGTTTTATGTAGAGACAGGGTCTCACTGAGTTGCTTGCTTAGCGCCTCGCCGTTGCTGAGGCTGGCTTTGAACTCGCGATTCTCCTGTCTCAGCCTCCCAAGGTGCTGGGATTACAGGCTTGCGCCACCGCGCCCAGCTTGGTTTTTTTTTTTATTTGAGAGGCTGAGTACAATATACATATGCAAAGTAAAGTTACATGTGCTTATGTGAAGTTATCTCAGTCATAGTGTAGTTATACTTTAAATCATATCATGGCTCTACTAATCCCTGCCAATCTTGAGAAGAAAACATTTGTATAACATATGTTTGAGGGCTAGAACTGAATTTCTTAAGTTAACCAGTGATAATCAACTTGATAGTTTAGAAATTTGGAGTTACTATTAATGATACAGTTAGGAATCTTACAAACATCAACATTGAAATAACCTAGTTTTTAATAAATCATTTTCTAATTTTTAAAATTTTTCTCCAACTACCATGTTAGATCAGACACTATGACAATGTCACTAGCTGCTTCCAGCATAGAAAAAAAGAAGAAAACACCTAAAGCTCTGCTAAATCCAAGGCATAAAGGTAATTTTTTCTAGCACATAGCTCATCTATGCTTGATTTGAAAATTAACTGATGGAAACTAACCCATTAGAAAGGAATGTGAAGTTCTTGCTTAGGGACTACCTAGCTACCACAAACAAATTGTAAAATTAGTCCGGGAAGCAACAGGGAAAATTCAGCTGAAGTGAGCATGCATGTGAAATGTTCAAGTTAGCTGTATACATTTTGATCTGAACATTTTCTCTTCTCTTGGGTGTTGTTATTTTTAAGTGTAATTACTCCTCTTTGAAGGAAAAGAAAGCGTTACAACAGAATCACATACACAGAATAGGCTAGGGGTGTAGCTCAGAGAGGAATTAGCATGCAGGACACACTGGGTTCCATCCCCAACACCACAAAAAAAAAAATGAAAATTTGTACCTGTGTTGAATTTTCCTTTTTTTTTCTTTCTGTTTTTGTGCTAGGGATAAAACTTAGGGTCTTGTTCATGCTAGGCAAAGGCTCTACCACTGAACTGTATCCCTGGCCTAAATTTAAAATATAATGGTAAATATGTTACTGAAGCAAATATACATTAATGTATAATGAAAAATAAACAAAACAATTTTCCCCTCATAGTTTAAGATTTTGCTAAATAAGTTTTGACAGTCTTTAAACAACCTGCTCTTTTTCATGACTGAGTCTGTGTCTACTGGTGAGGCCCAGAAATATTTTTATATTCTCTCCATTTCCTTTCAACTTTTTCCTTGGCAACTTTCTTTGTATCATCCTGCTCTCCAGATGGTAGGTCCTTGCCTGAGCATGGCTCAAATATTCCGATATTAACTTTTCTAGATTCTTTGCGTAATATATACCCTATCTGCAGTGTTTTATTGAGCTCACTCTAGGCTTTGCGGCTTGCATGGCATGACTGTCTGGAGTTATGATTTCACTTCAAAGGCCTAAATCAATCCCTTTCCTGTGCTGCCTCTAAGATCCAATTTTCACACTCCCACTGAGCAAGAGGTCAAATCAATGATTTTACCATCTTATTATTATTATTTTCTTACATTGACATCCTCTTCAATATGTTTTTAATGTGCTCAAAGTCCCAACAGGATCTTGGCCAAGTTTTCTACATTTACCTGTCTATGCAATTCCAACTATTATTCAGAAAGCCATCCCCTTCCCAAGTTCATTTTTTTTTCATATTTTATAAATTGCTTAACTAAAATTGAAGTGGAAGTTGAATTTATAAGATGTTGGAAACAATGATCAATCTCATTTTTAAATTTTTATATGGATTTTATCAAGTAAATAAAGGTTCAACACTTATGTGAATTCAGTTTACTATTTTACCACAGTATATTTTAACTAATAAAAGTTAATTTTATTTGGAAGAATGATAAAATATACTTTATGCACTTGATTTGCTTTCTACCTTTTGATTATATTATATTTGCCCTTTTTATCATAGAACTTTTTGCATTAAGGAAGAGAGTTTATGGCATGATTTAATATTCTCTATTAATTCCTTATGTTCAGTTGCTTATAAGAATAGTTTTAAGTATCTCCACACAGTATCAAGGGTCTATTTTTCTTGTGCTTATACCTAGGAATACCTAAAGATTTTCTGTACTTCCGCAAACAAACTCTAATCCCCACATCTCTCACCACAATGATGAACTCTTCACAGCAAAGATAAGCTATTATTGTCGTCAGCTTTAGCTTGAAGAATTTACAGCTTATAACAGGAAAAAAACTCTTTTCCACTCATATTGTAGAAATTAATTTTACCAAAGCCAAGATAAATATGGTGTTTCTTAAAGAAGTTTCATTTTAAAGGTAAAATCAAGTCAAAGAAATACATATTTATGAAATGTTATGATTCAGACATACTAAGTGGTGTAAGTATATTGTGTTTTTTTCCCTTCCTAATACTACAGATGGTTATTTTTTCTTTTATTGCATATCTTAAATAAATGTGTGCTTGGTTTAAACAATGTCACAAATTTCTTGGTGGAATTATTTTCTATTGCATCTGAAACCCCTCATCTTTATGTTAAACCTCATTCCAGGATGCAGGCAACAAGACTAATGCAATTATTTAAACAGAAACAAGATACTGTTCATAGTTGTAAAAATGTTGTTGCAAATCCACTTCCCTGGAACTGAGTGATGAGTGCGGTGCAGATAAGAGATTGGAAGCACCAGAAAGCATCATTTAGGGAGTAATTCCAGAGGACTACAGCAGCACTTCAGATGCACAGCATTCCTTGAGGGAAGATAATTGATTGCAAGTCACACACACAAGCAATTTATGACTACAGGCAAATAAAATAGTTTGAGAGGCTTCTATGTTTATTTTTTCCCTTTTTTTTTAACCATAGGAGGAACTATAGTAAGAATAAAAAATGAATGGAGAGGTGTAGAATATTGGCTGGATAAGGGTAACACACTGGATAAGGGTAACAATTTAAGCAATAATTTGATGGTTAGTTCACTGAGTGAATTACCAATCTTTTTTTTCTTTTTTTAATGGTAATGGGGATTGAACTCAGATGCACTTAATCACTGATTCACATCTCCAACTCTCCGTTTTAGAAATATTTTATTTAGAGACAGGGTCTTCCTAAGTTGCGTAGGGCCTTGCTAAATTGTTGAGGCTGGGCTTCAACTCACAATTCTTCTGTCTCAGCCTTCCCAGCTGCTGGAATTACAGGCATGCGCCATCATGCCTAGTAGAATTATCAATCTTTATTTAATTAAGATATATTTAGCTCATTTTCCTACTGTTAACAATCTTTTTCTTTTCTTTTTTGACCATACTGAGAATTAAACCCAGGATCTCATACATATACATGCAGTTATTACCCAAACTCAGCAAATAAAGGTGATGCTATTTAAAATTAGAAGATTTAAGCTTGAATAGTTGCCCTAACAATGTAAGAAGCTTCCCTGTATATAGATAGAATTTTAACTAATAAATGAATAGGAAATACCAGTACTACTTGAAATTTTTTCTTATTTTTAGACATATGTTGTGGGATGAAATTAGATTATGTTTGTGAAATTTCTGTTCTAATTATAAAGCATTTTATGTTCTATTAATTTCACAATTAATCTTCTGTTGATATTTGTTGATATCCTGAAATTAATACAAACTACATCTGCATTTCTATTTCTTACTTGCTACTGGCTTAATTTCAAATGGTTTAATCTGAATATTCCTGGATTAGCCATGCATATTTTGAGTATTCTCCTTCATCATGGAGTGATATAAATAACATTTGAAAATAGTACTTAATATTGTGGGTGATCACAGTATACTAATTATCCTATTAATATAATTGCAAGTATATTGACTTTGTTATTTGTTTATACCTGTTATTTTAAGTAATAAATTTCTAACATTTTAAATTATAGTTGTGTGTTACCAGACACAATGTTTTTCTCTTCTAATATTCATTCATAGAGGAGGAAACATGGATAGTGTGTACAAAATAAACATATACAACATTGAGAGTTATATTTTAATTACACAAAATGGATATTGTGCACTGAATTGCATCTAATGAATATACATATGTGGAATCTCTAACTACCAGTATTACTGTTTTTGGAGAGAAGGCATTTAGGAGTTAATTAAAGTTAAATTAAGTCATAAGGGTGGAGCAGTAATCAAATGTAATAGGTGTCCTTAGAGGAGACGCCTGGGAGCTTGCTTCTTCTCTCTCAATCCCACCGCCCTCTACTGCTATGCAAATACACAACAGGTAGGGTAATTGTCTGCAAGTCAGAGAGAGAGCTCTCATCAGTAACTGAATCAACTGGAACTTCTCTTGAACTTTAACCTTCAGAAATGTGAGAAATAAATGTCTGTTATTTAAACTGCACAGTCTGTGGTATTCTGTCAGATTTCAAGGTAATCATTAATCCTATCATCCAAAGTTTTTTCTTATATTGCAGACTTTAAACTTTAGTTATTTACATTCAGAAAAACAATCGCCAAGTCATTAGAGTAAGACTTGCTACCTTGCTATTTTCATTGATCAATTTTATTAATATATAGGAATTATAAGAGTAAATTATCCACTCTGCTTGAAGTTGGTCGTGTTTCAAGTTGGCAAATGCTCAATAGGATATTTCACACAGGCACAGGTACAGTAAAAGTATCAGGAATCATTTAAATATTTAAGCATTTCCTTTACAATTATAGATGAATTCTATAAGAATTATTAAGTACTTTTATCACTATGTTTGCCAAAGAAATAGAAAGAACTACAATGCTAACATATGTCACTGGGTTAAAAGTCCACAAATGAGCTTCTCTCAGAACCTGGATTCTTTCAACCTATCAGCTATATCTCTCCTGATGATTTAAATATTGCTCTTTAAAGCACAAAGTCAAAACCAGGAGGTATAGTATGAATCATTGAAATGCAGGTTACCTTACATTGCGTATTAGTGGTTTTATAAAAAATGACATGATTATTCCCTCTACATCAGAAAACCCGAAAGCCCTTCTTTTTTCTTCTTGGATTCTATTTCTTCTTTTGGCTTTCTCCCAGTTATCCAATGACATATACAAATAACCCTCTGTGGACAAAGAGTTATTCTAGGCAAGAAGGAGAGATACATATAGAGATGAAACAGAAACAGAGATGATGTCATTGACTAAGACCATGTTTCAGGAAAAGACGAAGGGAATGTTCTAACTTTGCTTCAAAATAATCTATCTTCAAATATATGTGGCATAGCAAAAGCAATGATTTCTTCATATTTGTGGATTTTATCTACCAGGCACTGAGATAAACACCTTATATGCATTATTTTTTTCATTCACAAATTTTATTAGATTTATATTAATAGTATTGTATATTTAAAAATAAGGAACTGAGACAAAATTCCTTAGATAACTTTCTTTTTCCAGTAACACTGCTTATTGACCATGGTATAACAGTTTGATATTAAGTCTGTCTGGCTCCAATGCCCATGTTCACATGCTTCTTTTATATGGACTATACAGAAACCGGCCTCTTCACAAATGCCAGCTTAAAATTAGTAAGCATTCTGTCCCTAGAAATTCAGTTCTCTGGAAATATAGCAAAACAGAAAAATCAAAAAATATAATTTGTGAATACAGATGTGTTGATGTACACCTCTCATTGCAGCTACTTGGGAGTTTGAAGCAAGAAGATTGCAAGTTTGAGGACAGTCTGAGCAACTTAACAGGAACTTGTCTCAAAATAAAAAATAAATGTAAAAAGGCCTGGCATGTAGCTCAATAGTAGTGTACCCCACTGGGTTCAATGCCCAGTGATGTAAAAAAGAAAAGAAATGTGATATATATTAATTATGTGTATAATTAATAGAAAGCAAAAATAATCATACTGTGATTTTCATTTGAATTGTTTTAATATTCCATTTCCCCGTGCTTTGCCGTATGATTAGACAGCTTAGATATGGATGCAAGCTTATGAATTTGGTAAGATAGATTCTAGGGAAACTGTCCCAGGTTAATGTATGATAAAATACATTCAATCTCTGTTGAGCAAAACAGAATTTCCAGCAAGTTGTAAGCAAGGGTTTGAGATAAAGAAATTGGCTTCCCAGTAGATGGCAGCAAAAGAAAAACACAAGAAGACAGTGTGCCAGAAACTGGGTAATTGTATGGATTCAAAATCAGACAGGTGGCAGATTCAAGATGGAAAGGACATGAAATTCAGGACCCCACTCTGAGGGTGACTTTATTATTAGTAGAAGACTTCACAGGGAAATGAGGCTGTAAATATTCACAGAAACTAAGTTGACTAAGTTGGGCAGCAGATAGAGATCAGATTTGAGAATATTTATAATTACAGAAGTAAGTCCAACATCTAGGACCAGATAAGGAACCTACATGACCAGAAACAAGGCCAAATAATAGAAGATTATAACTTCTATTATTAAGCAAGAACGAAATAACTCTTACCATAACAGAAAACAGGGTACCAAAGTGAGTCTTAAATCATCACACAACATCTATAATTATCTTCCTTCCTTTACTTCTTCTGATGTTTAGATTTCCATGACCTCCCACCACTCTAGCCAAATGTATTTTTATATGTAGACCACAGCAAGTGCATTTTGTTTATAATGAAAGTTCTAACCTTTACTTCTTGTCATTTCTTCTTGGGTAGTAATACAGAATGTAGTCCCTTATCTGTTTTTTTTTCCTTCCATTTTTTTTCCTTTGAATGCTATTAGCATTTTTTTCTCTTCTCAACAATTTCTTTTCCTATTCTTGTTGATATCTTGCACTGCATTAACTTCTAACAACCAGGAATTTGAGGAAGTAGATATATAGCCCAGAGATGCTATCATAGCTGTCCATTAACAGGAAAAAGACAATACGACCCATCCAATGATTTCCAAATATTGTTTTCTAATTCCCTGGTGAAAGAGCTGGATAGTGTCTGTCACTTAGTGATCTCCCTTTCTATTGCATTACAGGAATCTTCCTAAAGCATCAGGAAATGTGCTATTAACCAAATTATGAACTTAAAGAATGAAAATTACTTATGTTTTAAAGAAGCTTCTAGCATGATAAAACTCTGCCTATTCTTAATTACTTTCTTACTATTAGAATGCTAAATGGGCAGGAATAACAACACGAAAGAAATGCAAAAGATAAACATTCTTCTCTCTATTAATTTAACATTTTTACAGATATCCATTTTATAGATTCTATTAACCACTTCAGAATAAATAAAACGTGATTGAAAAATGAAATAATGCTGAATTAATCATACCTACTAAGTCATATGTAAGGTGTATTACAATGTAAAATGATTGGCTTTACGTGGCTGAGGCATACATTTACAATGACAGTGAATTTTATCAATGCCAATGATATTGAGGGAACCCAGGTCCCTAAATTTCGCATGTCCTCAGCATTAGTGTTTCATTATTGCTATTGTTGTTTGTTTGTTAGCTTGTTATTTTTTTGGGGGGGAAGCTTCATATTTTCACTGAAAAGATATTGAATACACCATGTTTTAATCTTGATGTTTCTAAATAGATTTTGAATATTTAGATTTGACTGTATGAGAAACCTACAAGATAATAGCTAATCTGTTTTGAAAAAAAATACTTAAAGAAGCCGGGCGTGGTGGCTCAAGCTTGTAATCCCAGCACTTAGGGAGGCTGAGACAGGAGAATCGTGAGTTCAAAGCCAGCCTCAGCAATGGCGAGGCGCTAAGCAACTCAGTGAGACCCTGTCTCTACATAAAACACAAAATAGGGCTGGGGATGTGGCTCAATGGTCGAGTACCCCTGAGTTCAATTCCCAGTACCAGAAAGAAAAAAAAAATACTTAAAGATACTCACCAAATTACCTCTAATTTGATTTTGACTATGTGTTCTAATGAAATAATAGAATATCTAGAACATTAAATGTATTTTCCCCTTTTCCAGATAATACACAAGCTCTGATTGAGGTGATTGATTTCAAATCTAAATAAACAGCCACATTTCTCATAATGTGCAAGAAGGATCAACACTCATTTTTTTAAATAAAAGGTCAAACATTAAATCTTTCAGCTTTATAAGCCAGATGGCCTTCGTTTCTTAAATCTGTCAGGTTTCTTAACTCTCTCCAGCTTGACAGCAGCCACAGATGATATGTGAATGAACAGGCTTGCAGTGTTCCAGTAAGTCTTCTCTTTACAAATTTAGGCTGTAGGCTAGATTTGGTACACAGACTATATCTTCTGACCTCTCCATTAGAATTTCTTTCTTACTATTTTGTGCTTAAATTATTTCCCATAACTTTATAGAAAGTTGTATGTATGTGTGTGTGTGTATGTATAACTTTTCCTATCATTGCTATAGTTATACATATTTATACCCCTGACATCTTACCAGGTTTATACAGGTGTTTGTGGTCATCTTCTTTTCATTCCACAGATAGCAACAACTTAGTAAACAAAAAATCTTTATCTCCCAATAACTGTGGTTTTCCTTCTCCCCAATTTTATATATGGAATGCTAGACAGAAAGGGACCTTAGTGGGTCTTTTAGCTTAAGTTCCTATTTTGCAAATGAGGGTATTGGAATAAAGAAATCAAGTGATTTCCCAAAATAAGGAAAACAAAACAAAAACACAACTGCAGAGATGAAGTCAAGCCTTTGAATTCTTAGGTAAAGCATTCTTCTCACAAGGCCTGATGATATGCTAAACATCTGTCTTCCTCACCTGATAAACAAGAGTATAGGAAAAATATACCAAGAAATAGTCTAACACCCTGGCTAACACCAAGGTTCAAACAATGCTGGCTTCACTCCTCTGCCATGTTCCAAAATTGATTCAAAATACTATTTTCTACAACTTTTTCAAGATATGGACAAATATAGACAAAATACATAATGCCTAGTTATAAAGCATCGCATACTAAGTATAGGATAAAGAGATTTTTTTTTTCCATTTTAGTAATGGAGACTGCATATTCATGTAAAAAAAAAAAGCAGGCCTCTTAACAGGAAGTTCTAAAAAGAAGAAAAGCAATTTATTTGCATAATCTCAATGCATCTCTTCTGGGTTAATAACCACCAAGCTCTGATCTGCATGTCAAAGAATCAAGAATAGTTTGTTGGGAAGGGGGGCGTGTTAGCTTGTGAACATGGGGGCAGATCTTTTCGAAAAATGTGTCAGAAAGTTTTGATTATAGAGTGTCTGTGTGTCTGTGCGCGCTCGCATTTTCCTCTGTGAGCTTGTGGAGATGAGCAGTGTGTGGAATGTGATCTCCAGGAGGGTACCAGAAAGTGGATGTGAGGTTGCTAGGCAATTTTTCCTATTGTTTTAAACAAACTGCACAGAGCTGGCAGCAGCTGTCAGAGTTCCTGGCTCTTAAGACTAACAGAGCTGAAAAACAAAAAGAACAAAGGTCTTCCACAATAAATGGCAATAAATAACCGGAACTTTCTATGCCAGTAAATGTAGGCACTTGGATGTTAAAGCAATTAATAAGGTTAACAAACACAAGAGGCCATTTGAATTCTATTTGTTGTCAAATACTTCTTCTCTCCAGACTCTTTAATTTGAATGGTAAGATGATCTGAAAAGAGAATAGTGTGCTGTCATTTGATAAATTATACCTCTAATAATCACCGTTTTCTTGCTTGTGCATTCAGATTTTATTCATGGAGAATTTCACCTTCAGAACAACAGTATAAACTTTAAATGAGTTTTAAAGACATTAAATAGAAATAAATTGCATAATTTATATTTTTTTAAAATTTACTCAATCATATCATCATCATGACACTCCCTCTTTTTAACCCTTGATAGCCCTACCTATCCCTTCTCCATCTAGCAGGTGGTTGTACAAGGCTACATGTGATGAAATTGAATCAAGCTACATGTACACCACTGAGATCTTGTATATACAACTGGAAAAATCTGAATAATCTCTATGAGTTGTGTCAATGTCAATTTCTTAGTGATGATACAATGCTATACTTGTAGGAGAGATCACTATTGGAAGAGATTATAAGAGAGTGATTTTATACATTGCCTCACAATCTCCTGTGAATCTAGAATTATTTCGAAGTTTAAAGGAACCAAAAAATTATTCTTTTCTAATATTTCAAAAGCAAAAGTTCCCCTGCCCCCCAGTCGCAAATAATGAATCATAGCCTTGATGGTTTAATTATTACCTTGGTGTGAATGACCCGTCAATTAATTTGTACCTAGGCATTTGTTTCAAAATAATTTGAAAGGAGTCACTCAGACATTTCCTGATAACCATTTTTTTTGATAAATTGCTGGGCTTAAAATTTCATGGAAGAATGCTGTTTTAGAGAATCTATTTGTGCAGTATATACCATTAGGGAAATTCAAATCAAAGATTCTTCTGAATAGAATGAAGATTTAAGAGTTTCTACACCCAGAAACAGTTTCTTCAAAACAACTTTCTGTGAGTGTTTTTTTCCAAGTGTGCATATATGTATGTGTGTGAGTTAACATTCTGTTTTGAAATAAATATAGATTTATCAGAAGCTACAAAGATAGTACGCAGAGGTTCCACATACCCTTCACTAACTTTCCCCAGTGATCACATCTTATCTACTCTAATCAATATCAAAACTAGGAATTTGTATCAGTACAATGTGTAAGCCTAGTTCTAAGTCGCTTTAACACATCTATATGGTTATCTTCAAGTATGAATGAGTAATTGGTGCCACCATCCCTCAGAAAACAAAATACTCAGATTTTCAAGTTTTTATGCAAAATAGCATATATTTGCATATAACATATACACATCCTCATTTATATGCCTTTTATAATTTCTATATTACTTATAATACCACCTAAAACATAAATACTATGTAAGTAGTTGCTATGTTCTTTGGTTTAAGAAATACTGGCAAATAAAAAAGATCTGTACCTGTTCAATAGAGACACAATTTTTTCTTAAGTAAGTGTTTTTAATGATTTAATTGCAGATGCAAAACCCAGCAGATATGGAGGGATGACTATACAGTTTCTTCTAACCCTTCACCTCTATAGGACATAACTTCCCCATGTTCATATATGAATATGCCACCAGTGAAACTCCACATCATGTATATCCACAAGACTGGGATCCCAATTAGAATAAATTATACTCCATGTTGTAAAACTGTGTAAATATATACTCTACTGTCCTGTATACTAAAAAGAGCAAATTATAAAAAAGATTCAGAACAAGTCAGTCATAGTGACTATGCCTATAAATCCAGTGACTCATGAGACTGAGACAAGAGGATAGGAGAATCAAAAGTTCAAGGCCAGCCTCAGCAAATTAGGAAGAACTAAGCAACTTAGTGGGGATCTGTTTCAAAATTAAATGTAAAAATGGGTTAGAGATGTAGTAGTACCTCTGGGTTCAATACTCAATGGCCCTCACCAAAAAAAAAAAAGTAAAAACAGATTCAATACTATTTTACACTATAGAGATTCAGTGGTTTTGACATTTCACCAGCTCCCATGAGGTATAGAAATGTCACCTTACTCTCATGAGGTATAGAAACTTGTCCCTTAATCCTCTACTGGTTATGACATCATTATTTAAAATATTCTTCTACATACATAGGTAACCACATCAGAGAATATTCATTTTGCTATGTTAATGGAGAACACTCAGGCGAAGGAAAATGTATTCACATTTGCTTTGTTCTTATTCCTTCTTAACGTTCAGAGATGGATTTTTTCCTTCATTTTCTTTGCATGAGAATTTCCTTTTGTTATTCTTTTATTTTATTTT
>CM053408.1:27086361-27132293 GCA_028644305.1 Xerus rutilus
GTTATTCTTTTAGAGACAATCACTGTCAACAAATTCTCTCCGGTTTTTCTTCATCTGAGCATGTCTGCATTCCTTATTAATTCCTGAAGGATATTTTTTCTGGTTATAAAATTCAGAGTTGATAATTCCTTATTTTTAAAACCCCTTGAAAACTGCCACTTCTTTACCGCCCCCATTGTATTCTGCAAAAAAATATACTATCACTTGAATTGTTTTCTTTCTCCATAGTAAGGTATAGTTTCTCTTTCTGTTTTCAATATTATTTTCTTCTCTTTACTTGTCAAAAAAATTTTATTGGTGTAGCTTATTTTAACATTTTGTGTTTTTGTGTGACTATGCTTTTATTTATAACATTTATATTTACTTTCGAAATGCTATCCAAGGTCTGCAAACATACAAATAAGAAGTCATTAAAATTTTAAATTCAAAAGGCATGTTGCAATGTTACAAAACTCAGACTTTATCCATGTATTCTATTTTATGCATTTATGTTTTGAGGTACTGGGAATTGAACTCAGGGGAAATTGACCACTGAGCCACATCTGCAGCCCTATTTTATATATATTTATTTATTTAGAGAAAGGGTCTCACTGCGTTGCTTAGCATGACGCTTTTGCTGAGGCTGGCTTTCAACTTGAGATCCTCCTACCGCAGCCTTCCGAGCTGTAGGGATTACAGGCATGTGCCACCACATCTGGCTTATTTTATGCACTTCTAAATTCATATTTACATATAACATTTAATCCTTTTGTCTCAATTTATTTTTATGTAATTAGAAATTTAGGATGTGATGTTCCAAACCAAACTGTCACATCTTTGTTGTTAGCAATACCCAGGCATCATAGGTTTTCCTATATTTCTATGGATATTTCATTTCTTCACTTACTTGAAAATAATATCACCCTATAAGGTCAGAACTCTTGTTTTTTTCCTCAGTTTTATTCCACCAGCACAGAAGAGCAATTAAACCAGCAACATAAAGTGTATAGGGGACTGTGATGTTTAAGATTAGTCACTCCTTTCCTACCATTATTCCTAGAAATTAAATAATATAGAAATCTGAGTATGAAGATTTTTTCCTACAATTTTCATGTAAATTATAATGAACAAACTTTCATTTACAAGTTTCATTGAATTATTTATGCCTGAGCGACCATCAAGAGTAAGTCAAAAATGTATGTGAACCCTATCATTTGGATTCAAAGTACAAATTATAGAAGTAAAAAGAACAATTTCATTGCAGAAAAACCTTACTACAAATTTAAATGGCATTCAAAACTGCTATCCCATGTTATAGAATTCATGTTTAAAGCAGAAATTAAATTAATTACACTGTAATTAATATAAAGGCAATTTCATAATCACTGTAGTATAAGAGACTTCCACTGATGAAGATAAAGCACATTCTAAAGTTTGTCAACAAGACAGAATTTCAGTTCAAGTGAAGGTAATTTTCTCATATGTTGTTGGACTCTTGTGTAACGTCTGAATGCACCACATTCTCTTTCAGAAATAATAGAGCATTTGTGATCCTTACATTAAGTAATTTATCTGAGGTTTAAGATATAATTTTGAAGAGCTTTCTAGAAATTTTATGGCCCCAGTCTTTGCATTTTGGAGCATTTTTTCTAGGTTTTAATGACTTATTTTTTCTTTTATGATTCATGAAAATCTGAAAAATTATTAAATATTTGTTTCAGAGGAATGAATTGTAATCTTTTTCTTCTGTAATTTCCTTTGTTTTGGTATAAGGTGAGGAGACATCAAAGTTCATGAGAGCTAAATACTATGCGCCAGGCACTGTTCGCAGTATGTTGTTATGGTTTAGAGATGAGGTGTCCCCCAAAAGCTTATATGTGAGAAAAAAAAACAGCATGGTATTGGCACCAAAACAGACATGAAGACCAATGGTACAAAACAGAAGACACAGAGATAAACCCACATAAATACAGTTATCATATACTAGACAAAGACGCCAAGAACATACTTTGAAGAAAAAATAGCCTCTTCAACAAATGGTGCTAGGAAAATTGGAAATTCATATGTAGCAAACTAAAATTAAACTCCTATCTTTCACCCTGCACAAAACTCAGCTCAAAGTAGATCAAGGACTCATGCATTAGATGAGACCCTGTGCCTACTGGAAGAAAAAGTAAGCCCAAATCTCCATCATTTCAGCTTAGGAATCTGCACTTCAGATACAGCATTAATCTCCAGGCTATATAAAGAATTCAAAAAACCTAACACACACACACACACACAAAAACAAAAAACAAACAAACAAAAACCTGAAAAAAAAAACAAACAAATAACCCAATCAGTAAATGGGCACAGGAACTGAACAGACACTTCACGGGAGAAATATAAGTGGTCAACAAATATATGAAAAAATGTTCAACATCTCTAACAATTAAAGAAATGCAAATTAAAACTACACTGAGATTTCATCTCATACCAGTCAGAATGGTAATTGTTAAAAATACAAGTAACAATAAATGTTGGCAAAGATGTGAGGAAAAAGGCACATTCATACATTGCTGGTGGGACTGCAAATTTGTGCAACCACTCTGGAAAACAGTATGGAGATTCCTCAGAAAACTTGGACTTGAACTACCATTTGACCCAGTTATATGACTCCTCAGTACGTACACAAAGGACTTAAAATCCACCTACTCTAGTGATGCAGCCACTTCAATGTTTATAGCAGCTCAATTCACAATAGCTGAGCTATGGAATCAACCTAGGTGCCTTTCAACAGATGAATAGATAATGGATATGTGTATGTACACACAATGGAATACTACTCAACCCTAAAGAAGAATAAAATTATGGAATTTGCTGTTAAATGGATGGAACTAAGGACTATAATGCTAAGTGAAATAAGCCAATCCCAAAAAACCAAAAGCCAAATGCTCTCTGATATGCAGATGCTGACTCACTATATGCTAGGGGGAGGTTCACTGGATTGAATAGGGGGGGTGAATAGGAGGAAGGGAACAGTGGTGAGAATGGGAAAGACAGTAGAATGAAACAGGCATAACTTTTCTGTATTCACATATGAATACACAACAAGCATAACTCCACATCATATACAACCACAAAAATAAGAAGTAATACTCCATGTATGTGTGAGATATCTAAATATGTTCTACTGTCATGTGTGAAAAAAATAAAAGAAAAAAAAAGTATGTTTAGAGGTAAAATAATTAGGTATAACAGCTTTAACCAAATCAGTAGATTAATCCACTGATATGGATTAATTGGAGAATAACTATAGGCAGATAAGTGTGGCTGGAGGAAGTAGGTCACTGGGGGCATGCCTTTAGGCTTTATATTTTGTCCCTAGTAAGCAAAGCTCTCTCTGCTTCCTGGTTACTATGTCCTAAGCTGCTTTCCTCCATCACATCCTTCAACCATGGTCTTCTGCCTCACCTTGGGCACAGAGCTATGGAGTTTGCCATCTACAAACTGAGACCTCTAGAACGATGAGCCCCAAATAACCTTTTTCTCCCTTAAGTTGTTATTTTCAGGCATTTTAGTCACAATGATAAAGAAAAAAAGTAGCTAAAATACAATTTATGAGCAATTAACCATTTAATCCTCAAAACTTACATGTGATATATATTACCATACTTATTTATAATAGGAGGAAATTGAGACATCTGGGGTAGTAACAGCTAATAAGTCAACTTGAACTATTATATCTGAACCCAGAGTTCACACTTTGAGCCACCACACTATAAAATAGAGTGAGATTAATATAAATATCAGAACTAGGCAAAACATGCATCAAACTCTATTTTTCTATTTACCTGTCATACAACCTTGAACAACTTAATTATTTAATGCCCTTATCTTTAAAATGGGGATAAAATGCCTTACTGAAAAAAATTTTTGTAAACACTGAAGACATACTCATCAAAACTTCCTTCAAGAATCCCATTGTTATCTATAATTATATGGTACCAATTAAAAAAAACCCACACCACCTAAAGGTGAAGAAATAATAGCTATTATTATGCTGTTATGTGTTATTTTTAAAAATGTATACAAACTTAGTTTTTGTTTCTTTATTTTTCTCTTATAACTGTGAACAGTGTTTGTAAATTACTAATAATACTCCTTCTCCATCTTCCCAGTAGATCTCAAGCATTCCTCCCTGACCCCTCATCTGTCTCTTTCTATCTCCATCTTTATCTCTCTCCAACAGGCTCATTTGGAAGTTGCATGCCATGCTTCATCAACAGCCCTGCAATATAAACCCAGCGCTCTTGCCATCTTAAATGACCTGAAACATGTTGAACTCATTCATCACTTTAGGATTCCATTCATGTTGTTTTCTCTTTCTGGAATGTGTCTGTGCCATTTCCTCACTACCTATTCAAATATTCAAAACTAAATGTTGAGTGGAAACCCTGTCTATTCAACAAAGACTTCCACCTATTCCATTTGACAGCACAACTCAGTAGACTCTTGTAAGAAACCACAGAAGGTCCGTAAAGCCTCATTATGAGGGACAATCGTATTTCTCCTGACTATCTGGTTTGCTTTTTATTTATACTGCCAAACATATTATGGTTTTATTGTGTCATATTTTTATCTGGTTATCAGAAATTTGAGCCAAATCTCTAGTTCATTTGAAAATGCTTCACAGCCTGTTTGTTACTACTCTAACTTGGTATATAGGTTAATTAATTTTACTGTCTTTTTTCTCATCATATGTATCTTCATTTTGCATGTGCTGCATTGTAAAGTTAAAATAGAGTTTTACTTATTTATCTCTCACAAAATAGTAATTATACAAAGAGAATTTAAAACATTGAAAAATAAAGAAAATAATATAAAATAAATGCTTAATTATCTGTAAATAAACATCTGAAAATAATCACTTCAAATATTTGGATGTATTTACATTGCATTTTTCTATGAATTCTGGATTTGTGATTCTTTTAATAAACTTGGAATTAAAATTGATTTTTATATTTTACTTTGGAACATTATATTTTGATGTCATTAGGTATCTTTCAAAGCGTATTTACTAAATTCATAATGATATATTATATGAATGTATCATGATTTGATTGGAAATGATTTAATTTACATATAGAAGCACATTTATGTTATGATGAATGACATGCACATCACTGTTAAGATATACAACATTGTGTGTAGAACATACTGTTAAATCATAAGTTGCATATTATTAGTTCAAATTAATGGCAATGAAAGTCTGAATTAAAAATTATGCATATCTATAAATTTATTAATATTCATTCCCCAACTTTTCAGATAACTTCTCTATCACTGGACAATTATGGGCATTTCAGTTTTTTCTATATTTATGCTAATGCATTTTTATGAATAATTTCAACATTTTTGTAAGAAAATATATGAATAACTACATGAATACTTTTCCCAAATAAAATTTATTTCTTCTCTAAAATCAGATATGAGTGATACATCTTTATATTATTTCAGTACTTTTCTAAGTTAAATGTTACTTTTTAAATCTTATTTTACCATTTAGTATTATATTCATTTCCTGAAATAGGTTGAAAAACTCTCTAAGAAGATACTAGCTGAGTGTAGTGGCACACGCTTGTAAATACCAGCAAATCTGCACGTCTGAGGCAGGAGGATCACAAATTCAAGGACAGCCTCAGCAACTTAGCAACTTAGCAAGACTCTGTCTCAAAATAAAAAATAAATAGTGTTGGGGGTAAGGCTTAGTGTTAAAGAACCCCTAGGTTCAATCCCCAGTAACCCACCCCCCCACGAGAAAGAAAGAAAGAAAGAAAGACAATACTATGTCTTCTAACTCTTTGTGGTTCTTATCATACTTGTGGGAGTGAAGTTAGAGTCAAGGTACACTCATTTGTTGATAATTAGGCTTCACTGAGACAGAAAAAGAAAAACAAAATTTTGTTGAGAAGTATAAGAATTGTGTTAAGTATACAAATAACCACATTCTCACTTGTTCACTTATGAAGACTAACATTGTGGCAACAAAACAGTCCTTCTCGACTCTTACCTTGTCAAAGAATGTTAGAGAGGGACATCATCCCATTAAGGAGTTTTGGTTTTTCCCCCCAAAATTCTTTTCATAGCACCTTGTCATTCACACTTCAGAGCACTGAACCTTCAATGTTTCTAAACAGCATGATAATGAGGTCATTCACTTGTCACATCACATCTCAAAACTCTGGGGGATGGAGTGGTACACAGATACATAATCTTGAAAGAATTTTACTGAACCAGTGAAATGCATAGAGCACACAAGAATGAGTGAAGAGTCAAATGGCAAGACCATTTTGAGGCGAATGAATTGGAAATTGGGTCATACTAACCAAAGATTGATCACTTTGGGGTGAAATGACAGCTCAGTAAAAAAGATCACACTGAGCACTTAGATTATGGTCTCTAAATATTTCTTTCCCACTCAAAGGAAGAAATAATTTCATGTTAGGGCCCCGAAACTATATAAAATGGGTCTGGACTGGCTTCACAAACCACAGAACAACGATTTCAAAGCTAATGGGTCTTTTCTAAAGTACACAGTAGCCAATTGGAAAAGGATAGCCATGGATAGCCAAAGAAGAAGGGCATTTGGTGAACTAACAAGAGTAAAAACTGTGATAGATGGAAATATATCTAACAGAGTTAGCACGTACCCTGCTTTGTTTCCTAAATGTCACCCCTCATCCACCCACTTTCTAGTTTCTAAAAACAATCTCTCTGATATCACTCCCTTTATGCTATGCTATCCCTGATGCTTTGTGCTTATCTTGTGTGTTTCACTAAAATTTCAGAGGGGCTACAAAATCAGTAGAGAGAGGCAGGTGTTTCAAATGAGAATTTGATTTTATCTTAGGAAATAATTTTCTGTGTGATTTACATCTATAGGGAGAATTATGTCATTTTCAATGTTAAAATTTGGATGGTCGATTCAATTAGAATTTGTTAAGCAATATAGTATGTGGAGAGCACTAGAACATAAATCCACCCTTTTTGTCAAAACAACTGGTAAATTGTTTGGATCCATAATGGACCATACTGTGGTCTGGTTAAAACATATTCACCAGGTGGGGAAAAAATAAAGGGAAGGTTATGATAATGTAGGAAAAAGATTCTGTAGAACAGAGATAACACATTTTATGTTCAAATGCCAGTTCTGTTCTAACTGTAATATCACTGTAGCATTTAACTTTGAGTCTGTCTCTTTATCTGCAAAATTACATAATTGGAAAAGATAATATAATCTTCTGTCCATAAGTTTTCTATGATTCTTGATGGGTGAAACAAAGCATTCTTCATACTGATTTTATGTCAAAATATTTTATATCTTTCAAAAGAAGAATGTTATTTAGAAAAGCAAAGACCACAAGGAATTTAAAAGTTTCAGTATGGATTTTTAATGCAAAATGTGTATTTTAGAATGTCATGTTTAATGGTGCCAAAATAGTGTTACCCTTTGAAAGTGGAATTCTATTTCTTTTACAGCTTATTCCATATTACCAAATATACTTTAACACCTTGCTAAGCCACCTAATTCTGTAATTATTTTTCAAACTTTCCTGTGCCTAATTCTCAATGGAGAATTAGTTTGAAAGATAAATTCCTAGACCCCATACAGAGGTAAAAATTCAGTAGGCTAAGGCAGAACTAAGTTCTCCACACCAGGTAATTCCACAACCAGATAATTCTAATGTACTTTCCATGTATCACCCATAAAATTTTGGTTTTGTCTCACATTATATTGATGTGAAGAGAAAATATATGTTTAAAAGAATGCATTTAAAATTAGTAGTTTGTTTCATTAACCATTATGAAATGGATGCAGAGGAATATGATGGACCACGGCTAAGGAAATAAATGGGGCCTTCAGTCCACATAGCTCCCTGTAGATCCTCCATCATCTCTATATCAGATTAATTGGCACAGGCTGCTCCTTGAACATAAAACTGCTAAGACTGCACTGCTAGAAGTCAATGTTGCTAGAATATATGGCCAGATTTTTTTTTTTTTGGCTGGGCCCAGCAAGAATTGGCTTCACCTTGGAGTGGTTTTGCTGTTACATAACCTCTGAGCTATGCAGTGCTTTTACCTTGAATCCACTTGGAGTCTAGATGTGAACTAAAGACTCTTCCAAATTGTCTAATGTGGTATGACATCTCCAGTTTGTGATATATTCCACCAAATATTTGTAATTATAATTTTGGATCAATAGAGATAATATAAAATCTGCAAATGCATTAAGTTCCTATATTTATTAAATGATGAAGTGAAAATGTCTTTCAGTAGGTATGAAAAGTTTTATTTCTAAGAGATACATACATACTCTGACAATATGATGATAAACAATGATTATAGTTTTCACAAATAATTTTATTGCTCAGTCATATTTTTGAAATATGCAGTTAATAAATTCTATAGGAAGTTCTGATAAGACTTTGAGTCTCGTTTATTGTTGATGAGTTTTTAAAGCAAACAATGGTTAGAAATGGCTGTGCTCAGATTGCCACATCTATGTTACATTGATAAGGTTTTCTAAAGGAAAATTAATTATTTCAATCAGAAAGTATATGCTTCAGCTTTTGCATCAGAGAAATAAACTATATTCTTACATTGTTTCCCAAGCCAAAATAGTATCATTAAAACCATGAAATAATACTTTAATATATAACATTATGCCATAAAGACTAATTTACATTGGTATTAAATTTAAATATTAAATTAAATACCATATGTACATGCACATTTTAAATTATAACCAGTGAGAACTATCATCCAGAGGGAAGTCTAAACAAACTAGTTTGTTTTATAAAGCAAATATCTTTTATAGCAATAATGACACTGTTATATTTTTAAATTCTATGCCTTCTATAGTATCCTAAAGCACGTTTGAAGAATATTGACATAATTATTCAAAAATTACTATGTCTTCATCTGATTTGTTGCTTATTTAAATATAAAGCAGAAAAAAAGAAGTACTAATGCCTATAGGATTGGTCTCAGGTTACTTGATCAGAAATGAGAGCTAGATATCATTTAGTTCAACCCTTGATTGAGGGAGATGGTTTATCTAAATTCAGACAGACAAAATTGGTAAAACAAAGAACAAATATACAGAATGTGAGATTGTATATCTCTTCAGATACTGAACTACACTTGGCACAATAAAGAGTGGATGTTGATATTGACAGTGGACTTGAGCTATTAAATTTGGGAAGGGAACATAGCTTAAATATTTTTATTATTCTTAGCTTAATTGCAAAAAAAAGATTTTAATTTATGTACAATACGGCTGGATTACATAAATTTGAAATAAGAAAAAGAATGAAATCTTACAGATCCATACAAGAATGTAAAAGTACTCATAAAAATAATCTCTCTGTGTGATTCTGTTTAATTCCAAATTTGATTCTAGATCAGCCAATGCTAGGGAAACCTGTCTCAATCACATAATTCATAATTTCCACGGGATAAAAACAAATTAAATTTTGGCAGAAGTACAAGCATTTTTGGTACCAAGACCAAAAAGAAATACCACAAAGTAAGTCAAAAGACATAAACTATAATTTCGTATGAGTGCATGATTCTAAACTAAGGATGTCTAGATTTAACTATTAAATAATTTAATAAATTATTAAATAATTTATACAATAATTTATATTGAATACAATTAATAGTTAAATAAATTTAGTAAATTCAGTAATAGTTAAATAAATTTACTAAATTTAATTGTATTCAAAAGCATTTAATATATAAACATTTGTTAAATAATTTAATAGCTGAAATAAGTAGTTCCATAGCATCATACTATATGTATATCTACCTTTAAGATTTTCTCTTTTGTTACTGTTGGTACTAAATCATAATATATAGATGCCTAATTTTTCTTCTTTTGGACTTCTAAGAAGCAGAGAGGTTATTTTCCTCAGGAAATTCCAATGCTAAATTAAAGAAGCATATCAACCAAATAAGTTGTGATAAAAGAAATGGAAGAAGAAAAAAATCATAAGCCTCTTGGTAAAAACAAAGTTGTTAAAAATAGAGAGAAACCTTACATTTCTATAATTTTATTACAATTGTAATGAAAACTGATCCTACTGTCTGGCATAAATTAGTTTTGAAAAATTACAAAATATTAAATCACTCAGATATATTTTATGATAACAGTGAAATTAAAGTATAAATTATAAATGGGAACAAAAATAAAAATAATAAAAATGAAAAGTATAATATCACTAACTGTGAAAATTGAACACAGCTTTAAACAATTCACTAGTTGATAAAAATAAATTAAAAAATTTAAAATAAATAAAAACATTTATATATTGTTGTCAGTATAATAAAAATGATAAACATAATAAAAATTTGAGCTACTGTCAAGTTTATATCCTTACTCCATTTATTACTAAAACGTTTTACAGTTATTGAGCTAAGCTTCCAGCTAAGTAAGCTAGAAACAAAAATTAAATTAAATTAAACCCAGATTAAAAACATGAAGAAAATAATATGTTTTAGAAATACAGTAGAGCCGGGTGCGGTGGTGCACTCTTGTAATCTCACAACTTAAGGAGGCTGAGTCAGTAGAATCTCGAGTTCAAAGCCAGCCTCAGCAACGGGGAGGTGCTAAGCAACTCAATGAGACCTTGTCTCTACATAAAACACAGAATAGGGCTGGGGATGTGGCTCAGTGGTCGAGTGCTCCTGAGTTCAATTTCCAGTACCCCCAAAAAAAGAAGTACAAGCCAGGCGCAGTGGCGCACACTTATAATCCCTGCACTTTGGGAGGCCGGGACAGGAGAATCATGAGTTCAAAGCAACCCACAGCAACGGCGAGATGCTAAGCAACTCAGTGAGACCCTGTCTCTAAATAAAACACAAAATAGGTCTGGAGATGTGGCTCAGTGGTTGAGTACCCCTGAGTTCAATCCCCAGTACCAAAAAAAAAAAAAAAAGTACAGTAGAACGTCATGAAGATAGAAGTTGGTTCTTTGACAAAACTAATCAAATTCACAGATGCTTGATTAATTAAGATTAAAAAGGGGAAACAAATTACTAATGGAAAGAATGAGAAAAGAGGCATCATTACAACCTTATTAACATTAGAAGAAATACAAACTTTAAGCAAATTATGGTCAATTTATGAGAATGAAAAAAATAAATAAAAAAAAAAATAAAATTGACTAAAACAAAGTGAAAAAGAAATTTAAAAAACTTGATTAGTTGAGTATCTGTCAAAAATTCAAAAGTGTATGGAAAAACCTTACCAAGAAATTATCAGATTCAAATGGGTACAATGATAAATTCCCCTTAAATATTTATGGAAGAAATGGCTCTCATCTTACACACAGAATCTTTAATAGAATGAAAGAAAATATATACAAAGACATTTTAAAAGGCCAGTATAACCATGACATACAACGTTATAACAACACTGCAATAAAGAAAAGTTACAAATATCTCATAAAGATAAAAATTAAAATTAGTGTTGTAAAACAAAAATATAACATGCCATGATTAAGTAAGACTATATTCAGATATGCAAACTAGATTTAATATTTTAAAATCTATATGTGTAATTCACCATCTAAACAGAAAAAAAGAAATTATCTGATCATCTCAATAGATGTGGAAAAAGCATTTGATTTAATTAAATACACATTCATGATCTCAGCAATAGGAATAGAAATAGAATAGAAGTAGATTTTCCTAATTGGATAAAGAATATCAATAAGCAAATTGATGGTAAAGATCACAATATTGAGAGCTTTGGTCCTGAAATTAAGAGAAAAAGATAAAACTAAAATAATATAATTATTATTATTTAATAAGTCAGTGCAAAAGACAAAAATAATGGAATAAAAGACACAGGAAATAGAAATAAAATGCCATTTTTTGAAGAAAACATGATTTATTAATGGTATTTATAGATTATTCGAATTAGTGAATTTACTGAATATAACAACAGTATTTTTGTAATTGGCAAAATTATTTCAAAACTAATGAACACAAAAATATAAATAAACAAACAAACAGATAAATAAATAAAACTGATGAGAACTACAAAGTCCGAGAACCAATGCAATTTGATGAAGGAAAAGAAAATAAATAAAGAAATTATACTAATGCATATAAGACTAATTATAAAGTTATAATGGTCAAGTCCATGTAGTGTTAGATGTTAGATAATAGGCTATTGGAATAAAGTACACAGTCATCCAATTTATGACAAAGTAACAACCTAACACATTCAGTGATCTGATCTATGACAAAGGTTCCACTGCAGTGAATATTTTCATTTCACTAAATAGTACAGAGTTGACTATGAATAAAATTATGTTTTGTATGCTTCATCCATAATGGTCAATTCCAAAAAGAGTTCAGATTAAAATGTGAATGAAATATTCACTATTAGCATGAGAAAATAATATCACTTTTGTTTGTAAGGACAAGTATTTTTAATTTTTTTTCTTTTTCTTTCTGCATTGAGGGAATCAGATGAGGGCCTCATGCATGCTAGGCAAGCCCTCTATACCACTGAGCCACACTTAAAACTCCAAATGGTTGTTAAGCAGGATAAAAAAAAAACCCTAAATAGAATAAATGATTGATAAATTCAACTATATTAAAACTAATAAGTTATATTTTTCAAAAAGACATTTTAAAAGACTCTAAATTCAGATTTACATATGTTGACTATATTCTTGCCTTACATATGCAAACTACATGAATAATTTTAACAGGCAGTAATCATATGGACTATTTGACAGAAAACTAAGCTAAAGATTTCAACTGAGACTTCATAAATAGGAAAATAGATGACTAAAATACATTTAGAAACGTGATTAGAATGTCTGCATTAATCAATAGGATAATGCAAATTCAAAAGACACAAATACAACCCAGTATGACTAAAGAAGATTTTTTAGTTTACATATCAAATATTGACAAGAATTTCACATGAAACAACAAAAAATCTTACCCACTGCTTAAAAGAATTTAATTTAGCATATTGATAATGGGAATTATTGACAGTGCCAAGTAAATCTAGTAAAGTTATTGAATACCTGATGACTTAATGTCCAGTCCCTAGCATTTCTCTATCAAAACTTCATACATAAAAGTTTAGCAGAGCTCTATTTGCACTATCAAAAGCTGGAAATTAATTAAGCATGCACCACAATGGCATAGGTAAAATAAATGTGGTATATTCACACAACTGTATAACTGTATGGAAATGAACAAATTACAACATATGGATTTTGCAGATATAATGTTGAGCAAAAGAAGACAGAAAAATAAAAGCCAGATATCTACCGATATATGCAACTATGTGGCTGAAGTTCAAAAACAGGTAAAACTAATCAAAATTTTTAGGAATGAGGTAAGTGGCTACACCTTTGGGGATAGTTACTGAAAGAGCATCATAAGGGAAGATTTCTGAGCACTGATAGTATTTTGTTTTTTGATTTGTCCCTGGTGACATGGTTGTGCTTAATTTGTGAACATCCTGCATTTGTGTGCTGTGTTTGTGTCTGGGTGTATGTAATACTTCAATTGAAATTTCGAAAAATATTTCATTAACGCAAAAGAAAGAGAGAAAGAAATATAGTAGATGTGTGGCAGTTAGAAAGCAAATAACAACATGACAAATATAAACTCCCATAATTCAGTATTTATAGTAAATATAAATGAAACAAATACTCAATTTAAAGCAAAGATTACCACATTGGGTAAAATAAAAACTACATGTGACCTACAAAGCCTTAAATTTATGAATGTAGATAGGTTAAAGAATTTAAAAGTATACACATATACAAATATATATGTGAATATATATATATATGAATTTATATATATGCTATGCAAGTTATTGAATGCCAATGTGGCTATTAATATCACATGATGCTAGACTGGAATCATTACTGGATATAAATAAATGTTTATAAAAATAACCATACAAATCTGCAGGAAAGTTATAACTATTCCTCAGATTGTAAAGTTTTTGTTGGCCTAATAACATAATCTCAAATTATAAAAAGCCAAAAATGAGCAATTGGAAAGGAGAAATAGAAAACCATCAATTATTAGAGATTTGAACACACACTTTTTAATAATTGAGATACTGAAGTATACTCCCAGTCATTATAGAGGTGAATGATTTGAACAACATGCTGAAGAGATCCAATTAACATTAATGACAAACACAACACCTAATAATAGTGAAATACCTATTCCTCCACGTGTATTTTCAACTTTGGCCAAAGCTACCCAATTGCTGAGCCACACAGGTCAAAGGGATTTAAAGGTTTGAATCATGGAGTATATGAAGAGGCCACAGTATATTGGAATTAAACTTTCCTCACTTCACCTTGACTTCCTTTCATACAACTCTCACCCTAATGTACAATGCTCCAGCAGCATCAATCTTTTCTTTTTTCTTTTTCTTTTCGCCTTTCCTTCCCTTTCTCTTTCCCTTTCTTTCATTTTTGTTTTTGTTTTGTACTAGGGAAATGGCCTCATGAATGCTAAGCAAATGCTCTACCACTGTTAGGTTAGCGAGGCAAATGCAGACTGCACAAACATGGCTGTCTCTGCCGAAGCAGGCTGAAGCAGTAAGCAGCGCGCATGCGCCCAAAGCACCAACATGGCTGCCACGGGCCGCATGCGCAGAGGAAGATGGTACATCCAGTATGGGCACCGCCATGCTTCCCGGCTCATCCCAGAAGGACTCTGACCTTAGCGGGATCCCCTGACCAATCTCAGAGGACACCGGATACTAGATCACCTCCTCTTCCTACCTCAGGCCCTTCCCTTCCTGCCTTAAGTCTACCTTTTCCAGACAGGGCCCTTTAAATTTTCAGTGCCACGAGGCTTGGGTGCCATTCCTCCCGCTCAAGCCTGGTGATGGCGGGGGAGGGCTAGCCCGGGAGCATACTTTCCAAAATAAAGCCTGTCCGGCGGTTCTACTTTAACTTGCTTCTGGTCATCTGGCTTTACAACCACAATGAGCCCCAGCACTCTATTTTTATAACCTGTGTGGTACAAATCTGTTCTCAGATCAAAGCACTACTATCTCCTTGTTTTTTAGGTCTCTGGTCAACTGTTATCTCATCAAACAGGCTTTCCCTGAACACATTAACCAAATTGATACCTATCTTCAATTTACTTTCTTTCACATTTTATTATATATTTATATAGAATTGTTTGTTAGGTTAAATGAGGCAAATGCTCCTGCCGCAGCCACCGGGAAACGAAAACAAGTGGCGAGCAGCGCGTATGCACAAAATGCACCAACATGGCTGCCACCGGTCGCATGTGCCGAGCGTAGCACACATGCAACGAATGCTGCATGCATGCGCCGAACATGCCAACATGGCCGTCGCCAGCAGCCGATAGGGAGGGACACTGAACATTCAGCATGAAAGTCGCCATGATCCCCGGGTCATCCCGGAAGGACTCTGACCTCACCAGGCTCCCCTAACCAATCTCCCAGGATACTGGACTCTAGATCAACACCTCTTCCTGCCCCCAAGCCCTCCCCTTCCTGACCGGGCCTTTTGATATTCTCTCTATACCGGAGCACCGGCACCATTTCTCCCGGACACACTCTGATGGACGGGGGAATTCAGCCCGAGAACATATATTTCCAATAAAGCCTTGCCGAGCGGCTTTAATTCATCTCCTTCTGGTAATCTAGTCTTTACACTGTTTACTACCTGATTATTTAAATTACTTATTTCCGTTGTTATAACTCACAGCTACTCTCAGTATAGGGAAATTAAATCAGTACTTTCATGATGTAAAAATGTATTTGTTCTCTGGGCATGGTTGTGCACACCTGTAATTCCAGCAACGCGAAGGCTAAGGTAGGAGGATCACAAGTTTGAGGCCAGCCTCAGAAATTTAGTAAAACTGTTTCAAAACAAGAAATGAAAAGGACTAGGGATGTGGCACAGTCATAGAGCACCCCTGAGTTCAATTACTAGTACCAAAAAAATCTACATTGGTACATATGGTTATTTTTTACATTATTGAAAGTATAACCTAAATTCTGGCCTCAATTCTCTACTTCATTTTGCTAATGTGACCATAGCTTTGTGGTTCAGGGTAGAGAATATATTTCTGAATCTTTAATTTATTAGATTGTGTATCACACACATTTCCCTTGATGCTGCCAAATGAGAAAGCATAACTCTTTTCTCCCTATTTTGAGTACATTTTCTTCTGATTTTTGTTTTCTAAAATTTATATTTCACATTAAAACAAGTTTTTTCTGAAACATATACATCTCATTTCTGGATGGAAACTATTATTCTAACCATGATTATATTTCAATATCATTTTTAGATTGCACATATGTAATATTCAAGCCATTTTGGTTTCTTTTTTCAGTTTTTAAATTCTATTCCTGAATTTATTACTATTTCAGGATATTTTGTAAAAGACTTTAAAAACATTAAATGTGTATGGATTTTTTTGGGAAAGGATATGGTGGCAATCCATTGATGGGTGTCATTTATACATGGAGGATTAGGGGAAAGAAGTCCTCCCTCATTGTTGAGTAGTCGTGGCAATAGAATGGAAGAATCCTAACATTGGCCAAATGAACAACACTGGGGTAAACACATTATCATCTCTCCTGTAGTTTCCTGCACTAGGGAGAGTTTATCACACTGGTGATGAGCTATTTGGTCTTTTACATATAATCTAGATATTATTGCTTTTATTACAACCCAATGAGAAAAATCAGCTAAAATAGAAGCTGATCAAGTTTACGCAGACAATCTAGGCTTACAAGTATTTTCTTGTAAACTGAAGGACACCATGTTTGTTATTCCTTTACTAGGATTCAAATATGTTCTTATTACATCTGACAGAAGTTTTTCAGACTTAGTGTGTTTTAGGGCTTTTGTGGCTCCATAATTGCATGTTGCAGTAACTCATAAGGGACAGTGATATTGACAGGAAAGTACCAAAAGAAAGTTTCAAAACACTGAAATATTTAGACGTTCACCTGTATAAACTCTACCTGTTGCCAATCATAAGAATTTTTAATGCTTGCCATCATAAGAATTTTCATGATTCATCTGGTACCACATTTATGTCCTCTAAAACTCTGCTTTATTGAATATGGCTGAATAATATTTTTGTTTTATGGAGGATGGTATTGAATCTCAAAGAGCAGCTTAGCTAAAGTCATATAGGTAATTTGTGATGTAGTCTGATCCAGTTATGAATAATCCATATATATATATATATATATATATATATATATATATATAAATATACCTTTCTGTCTTTCAGCCAAATAGTAAGTGGTTTCAAGGATGATTCTGTTATTTTAGTAAGAATTGGGTTCAGATGTTGGCTCAAGAATGTACTAGCTTTAGGAATTTGGGCCATCTTTCCAACCTCTTCAATCTTCAGTTTCTTCATTTGTAAAATGGGTGTCTAATAGTAAAGTTGCATATAAATATAAATGAGAAAACATACATATATGTATAGCATGCAAACACAATATGCTTAGTTACAAGCAGTTATTACTTCTGCTTGAGATAAATGAATTTATAGTTTACTACAATTTCTCATAGTTACCCTGCATAAGTGTGGGACCATCTCAGATTAAGGAATTAGGCCTACTAAGAAATAAATAATGACAAATAAATATTTTCATAATATATGTGCAAAAATATCATTCCTACATATATTTTTCAGGATACAGTTCATTACTCCTTTTTTCACCAATAAAAGTACCTCAAAACCCAGTGAACAGGGATAGGATATCTTAATTCTTTTGTTTAATAAATGAGACACTGAAATCATCATAAATGTTGATTAAGACAAAAATCAAAGAAAAGCCGGGCGCGGTGGCTGAAGCCTGTAATCCCAGCACTTAGGGAGGCTGAGACAGGAGAATCGCGAGTTCAAAGCCAGCCTCAGCAATGGCAAGGTGCTAAGCAACTCAGTGAGACCCTGTCTCTACATAAAAACACAAAATGGGGCTGGGGGTGTGGCTCAGTGGTCGAGTGCCCCTGAGTTCAATCCCTAGTACCAAAAAAAAAAAAAAAAAAAAAAAAAATCAAAGAAAGAAAAACTAGTTACATTATGCAGCAAACTTGGTTCTTATAGTAGAAGAGTAAAATAGATGATAGCTTAAAATTTTAAGAGGCTTTTCTTTTTGAAGTTAAAAGTACACTGTAGTCAATAAATCTTTTAATTAGAAATAAGTATTTTGGACAATTCTATAATTGCTACTAGACTCACTTTAGATGACTTTTTGCATCTGTTTTTTTCCCATGTTAATGTCATATATTAATAAAACATTTGCATATTTTGCATAAGTTGGTTAATGAAAATTAATCCCAAATGTTAAAACTGAGAAATTACTGAAGAGGAAAATTAGCTAGCAAATGTCCAGTTTCCTTGGTTTTAGATCAGTAGTCAAACTTCAGGGTGTATATAATTACTATAGTGCTTGAACAAGCACTCCAGGATGCCAAGTTCAACTGCCACAAAAAGAAAGTAAATAATAATACCAAACATCAAAAGCTGTATTTCACAACTCTGCTCTGAAAGACAATTATAAAAACATTATCTGTTGTAATTATAACAACAACAAAAAAAAGTGTTCTGTTAAGGCAAGAGAAATTCTGAGCCTTTTAAAATTCTGGTCCCAATGGGCCCTGATGTTTGAGGTACCAAGATGAAGGAGAATTGCTGATGAAAATTTCACATATGAACCATGATTTAAACAATACATTTATTGCAAAATAGCTTTAAGATGTTATTCTTGCATGAAGTGGTTTTTTGATAGTATGACATTTAAGTTAGTGTGTCTTTAGTGTATCTGAATTTAGAATATGAATAGAAGAGTTGTTTTCAATCACCACTGATTTCCATTTTCTATTCAATGTGGTGTGTTTTTCATTAATAACTTCACATATTTTTTCAGCTTTTTAAGCCAAAATAATATACCCATTTTGAGAAACACTCTGTTTCAAAGATCTACAATTGAGAATTAAAAATACTAGCCCTTACTATTATATATATTGTGAGAATCAGATTAGAAATATACCGTGTCTTTAAATATCTTTTTCACCGAGAATTTCTATAAGATGTAAGGCAATGCTTTATTAATAGTACAGTATCTTTGTGAATAGAATTTTACCCTAGGACTAAGGCCAATGTGTTGTGAATAGTTTGGACACTGCTCTTTTTGTAAGAAACCTAACATCTACTAATAGACTAATTAATATGCTGGACTAGTGAAAGCATAATATTAGAAAGCCAGAATTTTCTGGAGGAAAAACCCATTAAAGCACTAGCCAATTATGGCTTTTGATAGAGATTACGTATAAACTGTGTATTTTAAATAAGGAACACGAAACAATCTTTTAATTTGAGTACAGGATTCTTAGTTTAGAATTTTTAGATTGAGTTTGAAATAGAAATCCATCCATATATATTCCTCAAATATAACTAGAGCCTATTAAAGGAAATTCATTTTTTTTTAACCAAAGGCAAAAATTTGCTCTACCCAAGTGTTTCGTCAGCTTTCTTGTCACTATTACCAAAAGTTCTAACAAGAACAACATAGAGACAGACACAATGGCACATACCTGTAATCCCAGGGGCTTGGGAGGCTGAGGCAGGAGTATCTTGAGTTCAAAGCCAGCCTCAGCAAAAGCAAGGTGCTAAGCAATTCGGTGAGACCCTGTCTCTAAATAAAATACAAAATAGGAGTGGGGATGTGGCTCAGTGTTGAGTGCCCTTGAGTTCCATTCCTGGTTTAAAAAAAAAAAAAAAAAAAACATAGAGGAGGAAAAGGTTATTTGGCAGTCATTGTCAGAGGTCTCTGTCCATAGATGGCCAACTTAATTGCTCTGAGCCTGAGGTGAGGCAGAAAATCATGGCAGAAGGGTCTATTTTTATCTTATTTTCCATCTTCACTTTTCCTAACATATATCCCTTGTTGAGAATGGATGCTTATATAAAATAACTATGATAAAAAGTTATTTTACAATTGTTACATTTCTTCATTGATTTTTTTCACTTGATCACATGAAACTTGTTTCTTGTGCTTCTTCCTTTGATAATTCTGTTCCTTCATACCTCATACCATTTTTTACTTGTGGTTTTGTGTTATTAAGGCACATTAATCAAAGATTCCTACTCTATGTGTTTCATGTCCACACAGTTCATTTGTTTTGGTAGACTTTCACAGCATACTCTTAAGAACTAATAAGCACAGTTTTATGAAGAGGACAGAAGTAGGATAAATGATTCACTGAGTTCAAGAGTCAGAATAACAGAATGTCCAAAAATGAAATGGATTAAAGGACTTATTTCGCACTGCACATCATATATGCCATATACTGATTATACATAATGAATTTATTTTCTTTATAGATTATGTTTTAGCAAGTATGGCATTAACTTTCTTAAATTAAAATATACAGGAATTACAGCATGGTGTAGTGCTATAGTTTGATCTTAAATGTCTCCCAAAGACCTATGTGTCTTTGTCTGCAAGGTGGTATTATTAGAGCTGGTGAAAACTTTAAAAGGTGGGGTTTAGTGGTAGATCTAAAGGTGATTGGAAACATGAGGACTCTGATCCCCTTCTCTCTTCTTTTATTTCCTGGCCATGATGTGAGATGTTTTATACAATCTTGCACTCCCATCTTGTTGTGTTGCCTTTCCCAAAGTGAAACAGCCAATCAGGTACTAGAACCTCTCAAAGTGTGAGCTAAAATAATCTTTTTCTCTTAATAAGTTGATTATCACAGATGTCTGTTACAGCAATGGAAAGCTGACTAATACACATATGGGAAACAAAGGAACTTTTGAGAGACACCTCATATACAAACCATAACATTCTTCCTTTGGTCCTCAAAAAACTCATGTGAATTTCACAAAGCAAAATGCTTTGTACTAAACGCATTTTGTAATAGGAATGTTTACTCTGCGCCACTACATATTGAGTGTATATGACTTAAGTTTTATTTTTACAGGGGTTCACAGCAGAGTTTGCTGTTAATCTCAGATGAGACTTTGGATGTAGACTTTTTTGGGAATGATAAATTATTAAGATGATGGGACTCTCAGAGATGGACTAAATGCATTTTGCACACGAAGAATGTCTGGAGAGGGTGGATCACTAGGGGTATGACACAGAATGGTGTATCTTCCCTGAAGCACCTTCTCTCTTTCTTTCTGTTTCCTTACCTCACCATGAATTGAGCAGCTTAACTCTACTTGTTCCTTCTTCCATGATGTTCTATCTCACCTTGTGCCCAGAGCAAGTGAGTCAGTTATCTGTGGACTGAGACCTCTGGAATGATGAGTCTCGAATAAACTGTTCTTCTTTTAAGTGATTCTTGTCAGTCATTTTGGTCACAATGACAAAAGCTAACTAAAATACCTACTTTTGTACTATTTATTTTCTAATAGAACATAGTCAGATATCAGCAAATAAATTAAATATTCAAGAAAATATTTTTTTAAGGCAGTAAAGATCATGAAATCCAGTTCAAATTAGTGCAAGGTAAGTTGCATGTGAGATGTTTATTTGAAAGAATTGGTTATGCGATGTGTTACATTTATAAATAGTGTTTTCTCTTATTGAAAATAAAATATTTAGGGCATGTGTGGTGACATGTACCTGTAGTCCCAGGTTCTTCACAGACTGAGGTGAAAGGATCACTTGAGCTTAAGAGTTGAAGGTCAGCCTAGGCAATGTAGGGAAACATGGTTAAAAAAGATTTAAATTATTGAAGGATCTGAGAGAGAATGTAGTTTCAGGCAGAGGATATCATCAGTGCCAAAGCCCTGAGACAAGAGCACATATAAAATTTCAGGGATTTCAAGGAAACGAGTTATGGCTGGAATGATATGAATGTCAGGCAACGGGGTAATTGAGGTCAGGCAGTTATCCTGCATTTTACAGTAAAATAAACTTGAAAACAAATATTTAAGAATCAAAAGTAATATACACAAGACAGTGCAGATGTATCTTTTATGGAGGACTGGTAAGGATGAATGTAATGGATAATAAAGTTAATGTTTTGGTTTTTTTACCTAATCTATGAATCCAGAATCTATTTTGAAATACTCATTTATCACCATAAAAACCTTAATTCCATTATCATACTGGCACTGCACTGAGGCTTTTTTGTGGGGGCGGGGTAGTGGGGGTTGAACTCAGGGGTATTCAATCACTGAGCCATATCCCCTGCCCTATTTTGTGTTGTTTAGAGACAGGGTCTCACTGAGCTGCTTAGCACCTTGCAGTTGCTGAGACTGGCTTTGAACTTGCAATTCTCCTGTCTCAGCCTCCCAAAATGCTAGGATTATAGGTGTGCACCACTGAACCTGGCCTTGCACTGAGGCTTTTTAAACGTGTACTTCAACAAATACTAGAATATGCATATTATGTTTAATAACTTGAATACAAATCAGTTTAAAATATACATAAATATTAATAGCTTTATCTTTTTAACAGGACTAAATTAAAGATAGTGTTTTTAAAATAATGACTATAAAACTTATTTTCATTGAGCTTCCTCTCCTCTTTGTTCCTTTCCTATTGAGAAATTGATTTGATTTAGAAACATATTGTCATGGTCACCCTTAATTTATGCTTGGGTCAGAAAAGTCTCAGCTTTGGCCACTCAGGTGTCTGCTGTGTGTCTTGCAGGGACAGAAAGTTGGATAATAGCAAAACAATATTATACAAAGTATAAACTGAAGAAAGAATCAGACTCCAGAGAATCTTCTAGATGTGCAGTGCAGAAACCAGTTCAACATATTTTCTATATATTTTCTTGTTTGGTCTCAAGTATAAATCATGACCCAGTTAGTACTTAAAAGGTATGTGAAATTAAATTTCATTGTATATATTTATTATATATAATTTCATTATATATAATAAATTTTATTTATATGTTGCCCTTGTTCAACATATAAATATCACTAGATTTCTACTTCATAGACAGAGATTGCTTAGTTTCATTTTATCATTTAGTCTTCTGTAATCAGATAAAACTCATGAGACTTTTAGGGACAATCAGGCACTTCCCTTTATGTAAAATAGAAACATTTAGGCAGAAAATTTAAAGGGCATATCCACAATTTTACAGCAAACAGAGTCTGTATTCTGAAAAAGACTTACTTTCTATCTAAAGTAACAGTTCTTACTTTAGATAGAAATAGTCTGCTACAGTCCTTGAGAGTGTGTAGTAGACTTTTAACATTAGATAATATAATTTTGAAGGAGGATCTGAAGAGTTAGAGGAAAATAAAAGTCTGAATGATTCACAGGAGAACAGCTTGGAAGTGGTTAAATCTGGTAACCAACCTGGAAATTCCTTGATGACTCAGACCTACTACTCATACATCCTTGGAAAATTAGTAGGGAATTGAAGTTTGCCTCAGACAGGAAATGGAACTTAGTGGGCACTTAAGCAGTAGACGACAGCTTTGCAAGAGGAAAAATAAAAAAGTCCTTATGTCAGAAAGCTGACATAAAGCTTTTAGTCTCCAAGAATGGGATTATTCATTCTGGAAAACTTATTTCCATGGAGGTGACAAAACTGAGACACTAGCTTAGTAAATAAAGGAATTAGATGTTAAAAAAGAAATCAAATCTCTCAAACAGGATCAAAATAAAGAGAGATTTGGGAGAAAATGTTCCACTGACTCTTAAATTATCTAATTATTGGAATTGGACTTCAATTATCTTATAATATTTAAGTATAATGGTTTTTGAATGGAGCACATGTCTTACATTAAAGATGTGTGGTTTGTTTGGTAGTTAAATAATAGGGGGCATTTTTGTAAGCTTTTAGTGTATAAAAGCCATGGATGCTAAATGTATTATAATAAGACAAACATAACAATTTATCTCTTCCAAAATGTCATCATTGCCCTGTTAAGAAACAATGACATAACAATGCCAAGGAGTTCTTCATGGGAAAGGTAAGACTCTATTCTGAGTGCCTAGTCCAGAGGCAAATAAAGATGCTCAAAACCTACTGAGTAAAACCAAAAGCAACCTATTCCATATAACCTGACCCCTTCGTATATGCTCATATTCTTCATTTTCATCAAGATTTTGTTAAGTGCTAGAAAAGGCCTGGATTATTTCCTTTAAAGAGACCCAATGTTTTCTAATCAAATGTATGAGAACACAGATTTTGCTCTTTTCAAACAGGTTCGTGGCAAGCTAAAAATAATAATCTAGTAAACTAGGAGTGGTACAGGCAACAATACCCTGACCTATTGAAGGAGCAATATTGTGACTGTTCATATTCTAGCATTATTACCAGATTAAGTACAGAGGACTAAGCATTAATATATCTTGTGTCAAATATCTTGAGATGGTGGATAATAACTATACTCTACAAGGAGAACTGGAAGACTGGAATGAAACTCTTTACAGGAACAAATATGAATCCAAAGCATTGTTCAGATATCTCCATCTCTGTGTTGGAAACTGATATGAGGCAGAAGCCCTCAGTCACTGACAGATCTCCTTGAATTATCTAAATTAATTCCAAATTCCTGGAGAGTGACTTTGAGTAGTTCTAGTTGCTAAAAGTCTTTCTTTAAAAGTCAGGATGGAATAAGGAGGTCACTAACTGCTTCCCCACCTTCAGAAATTTATAGCATGATTTAATGACCCATAGCAAATTTATCCTTTTTCAGTCAGTAAATTATCCCATCATAGCTGTCATCCCAAGACGATAATATAGGAGGGAGAAAAGGTGAAAATTACGTGTGTTTTTTGTATTAAAAAATTCTAATATGCTCTGTTTTTATAATTAAAATCTGCCTGCCCCATTTACGTCTAGCATGCTTTTCATTTTCAGTCTTTATTCTTGTTTTGTCAGTTTATTAACAAAGAGTGTTAGACACGTGAAAAATATTTAGAAACAATTTAGCATCTATTACCTCACTGTGCATATCATTTTCTTATGTTTCTTCTGAGCGATTTTCAAGATGACTGTGCTAGATTTTGTGAAGATGACTGATTAGAGGAATGATGCACTTGGCTTCAATTCCTCAGCACAAACCTAGAAAGTGAAAAGACTGCTTCTCAATGAGGTGAATAACTAATGTACCTCACTGAAATTCAATTCTAGACAGTAAAAGAAGCCATAGACCTTCTAGAACTCTTCACTGACCTTGCTACAAAGGCACACAATTTGTCCTCATTCATCTGTCTATCCCACCCTAAAAAAGGACACAGGAAACTGAGAACTACTATAACCAGCTTTGGCTCTGAGTGAAAATGCCTGGAAGCTAGGTGAAGAACACAAAGACTTTGGACTTAACAACCTCAAGCTCTTGACCCAAGGATTATAGAGCTCAAAAGTAAATACAAAGAATAAAAATCTATCCTTGCTGACAGTTTAGAACACCTCAGCAGAAGCAAGCTCTTATTTATCTTAAGATTTTTTTGTTTTCTCTTTTCTTTTTCATATTACACCCAAATTTTTTGTTTTAATTTTTAAAACATTTTAAATATCATTTTTATTTGTTTCCATTCTGCAAGGTTGTTGTGTGTGTGTGCACGTGCACATGCGTGCATGTATGTGTGTTCTCCCTGCATGAATAATGTTATGGTTTAGATATGTGGTGCTTCCCTCCAGAATCTCATGTATGAAACAATACAAAAAGGCTTAGAGGAAAAGTTATTGCATTATAAGCGCCTTAATCCAATCAGCAAAGCAATCACCTGATCAGGATAACTGAGTGGATAACTGAAGGCTGTTAGGGTATGGCTTGAGGAGATGGGTAATTGGACGCATGCCAAAGGGGTACATATTTTGTCTGTGGAGAGTGTTGTCTCTCTCTGCTTCTTAGTGATCATGTCCTGACTTGCTTTCCTCTGCCCCATTATTTCACAACAATGTTCTGCCTCACCTCAAGCCTTGAGAAATGGAGTTTGCCATCCATCTATGGACTGAGACCTCTGAAACAAAGTCCCAAAATAAACTTTTCCTCCTTAAAATTGTTCTTGTCAGGTCTTTTGGTCACAGCAAAGAAAAAGCTGACTAAAACAGGTTTTAAAAAAAGATATATATTTAGATAATTTTACTTTAATGTTAATTGCTTTTTTATTTACACATTTATTACTTAAACTTGATTTGACTTGAGTGGGATATAATTATATATGAGTTTGAGTTGTCTTGATTTCACATTTGCTTGTTTGTTCCTAGTTTGGCTTTTGTCCCTTTTATTGCTCTTTCTTTACTCTCTTCCTTCAGTAATTGACAAATTGTCCTGTCCCCCTCATTTTTTATTACTTTTGGTTATTTTTTATTCCTCCTACTTTATAACCATTAACTGTTACCTATATACTGCCTTCTCTGTTGAGAAGGGTATGATGGCCATCATAGAGCCCTAGCTTTATGTATGACTGCATGTATGTTGTGATTCTATATCACTTATAACCAGAGAAATGAAATGTTATTCTCCATCTGTGTACAATGAATCAAATTGCACTCTGATATCATGTAAACCTAAATAGAACAAATAAATAAATTAAATATGGAAAATTTTTTTAAAAAAATACTCTTGAAAGCATCACTAAGAGATTAGATTTTATAGAAAATAGAACTTCAGGCCTTGAAGACAGGATGTATGTGCTTGAAACTCAGTATACAAAACAGGAAAAAAATGACCATAATCAGTATACAAGAACTCTGTGATTCTATTAATAGAATAAACATGAGAGACGTTGGATTAAAGGAGAACATGGAGATACAGGCTGAAGGCATTAAGGACATGTTTATTGAGGTAGTAACAGAAAATTTTCCCTGTGTTAGAAATGAGAAAGAGATCCACATAAAGGATGCATATAGAACCTCATGTAGAAAAGATCAAAACAGAACCTCTCTGAAACACATTATAATCAAAATGCCTAACACAGAAAACACTAAAAGGATACTAAAACCTACGGGAGAAAATATCAGGTCACAGTTAGAGGCAAACCGAGAAGGCTCACTTCTGACTTCTCCACTCATACCCTAAAACCAAGGAAGGCATGAAGTAAGATATTCCAAACTTTAAAGAAAACAATTGCTAGCCACAATTGCTTACCTAGAAAATGTTTCTTTCATATTGAATGAAGAAATATAAGTTTTCCATAACAAGGATAAACTAAAAGAATTCATGACTGCGAATCCTGTACTACAGAGAATACTCACAGATATACTGCATACAGAAGAACCCCAAAACAAACCCCAACTCACAAATAGAAGATCACTGGAAGAGCAAGCAAACAAATGAAAACCAAGATATAATTAACTATAGCAAGCAAACCAAAACAGCAGGAATATGTGAACACATACCCATAAAAACATTGAATGTAAATGTTCTCAACTCCCCAATTAAAATAGTTAGATGAGCAAAATGAATTAAAAAGTTAAGATCCAACTATATGCTGTTTGCAAGAGACTCACCTCATAGACAAAAGACACTCATAAGCTGAAAGTAAAAGGATGGTAAAATACATTCCTTGCAAATGGAGTCTGGAAACAATCAGGAGCATTTATTGTCATATCTGATAAATGATATTTCAAGCAAAAATTAATCATAAGAGAAAAAAAGGACACTAAATACTAGTAAATTGAACAATCTAAGAAGTTACAACACTAGTAAATGTATACGGCCCACATGTCAGTGCACCTAATATACAAGAACAATATTTCTTGATATTAAATTCCAGATAGACCTTAATGCCATAGTACTTGGTGATTTCAACACACACTTATCACAAATAGGTCACCCCAACATGAAATCAATAAAGATATTTTTAGCCTACATAATACTATAAATCAAATGGATACAATAAACATCTACAGAAAATTTCACCGCAAAGAGATGAATTTACATTCTTCTCAGCAGCTCATGGAACCTTTTCCAAAATAGAGCATATTCTAGGTCACAATGTAAGTCTTAATGAATACAAAAAAATTGATATAATCCTTTACATACTATCAGATGATAATGAAATAAACTAAGTCAACAACAAGAAAAATAATAGAAAACACATAAACACGTGGAGATTGAATAATACTCATTCAAATGAAGAATGGACTATAGAAGAAATGAGAAAAAATTAAGAAATTCTTAGAAACAAATTCGAACAGAGAAATAACTCATTAAAATCTCTGGGACAGATTGAGAGCAGTTCTAAGAGGAAAATTTGTAGCATTGAGTGTCTAGTTTTAAAAAATAAATCCCATAGCAATAACTCATATTTTCTGAGTGCCTACTATATGTCAGGTACTATACTAGTTTATCTCCATAGATCATTTTGTTCAATGCCCAAAACCAAACTGTAATGAATGTACAGAAACTTGCTCAGGGTTGCACATCTGGAAGATTTAGAAGCCAGGATTCATATCCAGGTTGTCTCTTTCAGAAAAAAAAAAAATGTAGTCAAATATCTTATTTTCTTTCAACCATTCTTTCAAATCAAATTTACTGCTTTGGGTTAAAGTTTGTCAATATTTAGATGATCTAAATAGCAACAAGTCTGCAAATAACCATTCCTGGCTAGCCCTATCCAGGAAGCACTTTTGCTTAAAATCAGATATTCAAAAGAGATGTACTATTATTCTTTCCCCGCTGCCATCACAGATAACTTGCAATACATGTTCTTAAATATTTCTTTTAGGTCACAGTAGTTTCTTTTGTACTTCACGGCAAAAACTTGGGGGCTTTAGTAGATTTCACTTTTTTCAGGACTCTAATGTGGTGCTTGAGAAAAGTTTTGCATCTGGTTAAATGCATCCCTGAACCCAATCTGCTACAGAGTCGAGAAACATTTTCCATAGTTAAAACCATATATTTTAACTTAAAAACCTAAATAAATCCAAAATAAACAAACATCCTCCATCTCAAGGCCTTAAAAAAGAAAGAACTAATTCAAAAATAAGTAGAAGACACAAAAAAGTTAAAATCAGAGCAGAAATTAATGAAATTGAGAATAAAAAAATATATACTATCAATGCAATAAAGAGGTAATTCTTTAAAAAGAAAAATAAGGTTGATAAACTCTTAACCAAACCAGTCAAAAAGAATAGAGAAGAAGCGAATCAGAGCTGGAAAAGGCAATATCACCACAGACACTTCTGAAATCCAGAGGATCATTAGAAATGATTTTGCACATTTATATTCCGATAAGCTGAAAATTTAACAAGACATTGACAAATTTCTAGACACATATGAACTTCTCATCTTGAATCAGGAAGATACAGAAAACCTAAACAGACAAACACAAAGTAATGAAATTTAAACAGCAATTAAAAAGTCCCCAAAATGAAAATCCTAATACCAGATAGATTCTCAGCTGAATTCTACCAGACTTTTAAATAAGAGCAAAAAACAGTCTTTCTCAAAGCAGTCCATGAAATAGAAAGGGAGGGAACATTCCTAAATACATTCTGTGAATTCAGTATAGATCTGATATCAAAACCATACAGACACAGCAAAGAAAGAAATGGCAGACTAATATCCCCAATGAGCATATATGCAAAAATCCTTAATAAAATATTAGCAAAGCACAGTCAAGAACACATCAAGAAGATAATACTCTGTGGCCAAGTTAGTTTTTATCCCAGGAATGCAATGTTGGCTCAACATATGCAAATCAATACATGTAATTCATCACAAGTATAGAATTAAGGAAAAGAATCATATGATTATCTCAAAAGATGAAGAAAAGAACACGATACTGAATGAAGGAAAACTGAAAGCATTTTTCTTAAAATCAAGAAGACAAGGATGTCCACTCTCAACACTCCTATCTAATATAATTCTTGAAACTCTAGCCAGAGCAATCAGGCAAAAGAATGAAAAATTATAGGGACACAAATTAGAAAAAGACAAATTATCTGTTTGCTAATGACCCCAAAACCTCTACCAGAAGGCTTGTAGAGATGATAAATGAGTTTAGCAATGTAGCAGGATACAAGATCAACATTCATATATCAATAGCTTCCCTATACACTAAAACAGTGATTGTGCTGATAAAAAATGTAGGAATATCATCCCATTCACAACAGCCTAAAAAAACCTTGGCAATTAATCTTACCAAGGGGGTGAAAGATCTCTACAATGACAATTATAGAACACTGAAGAAATTTTGGAAGACCTTAGAAAATGGAAAGATTTCCCATGTTCTTGGATAGGCAGAAGTAATGTTGTCAAAATGGCCATATGCCCAAAGCAATATACAGATTCAATGCAATCCCAATCAAAACACCAATGACATTCTTCACAGAATTAGAACAGACCTCAAATTCTTGAAAGAATAAATGATCCAGAATAGTGAAAGTAATTCTGAGCAAGAAGAGTGATGAAGGAGGCTCACAATACAAGATATCAAATTATACTATAAGACTATAGCAACAAAAATGCCATGATGTTGGTATCAGAGTAGACATCAACACCAATGGAATAGAACAGAAGATACAGAGAAAAACCTACATACTTACTGCTATCTGATACTTGAAAAAGGTGTCAAAAATATATGTTGGAGAAAACATAATAATAATATAGTAAGCCAGATTCAGAAAATCAAGGGCTGGATATTTAATCTCATATGTGGAAGCTAAAGCAAAATGAGGTTAAAAAAAGGTAGGGGAGGGTTGGATATTATAAAGACATAGGGAAGATCAGTGAAGTAGAAGAAGGAGATCCAGAAGGAGGGAAGAGGCACAGGAAAGGGGAGGAAATTTAAAAAATGAGTTAACAATTCATACTATGTGCATATATAAACATACCACAGAGAATTCCACCTTTATGTATAGGTAGAAATCACCAGAAAAAATAAATGAGCTAAAGGAAAATCAGTAGAGTAGTAGAAGGAGAATGAAGGAGGGAGAGGGGAAAAAGGAGTGGGAATGGGAACTAAAATAAAGTAAATAAAATACTATGCATGTACCATGTACAACTATAATGCTCAAATAAAAGAATTTCTTCTAAAAATGTCTGTTACCAAAAATGAAAGCTATGTTAAAGCAGGGAGTAAACATATCATACTGCTCTGCACTTCGACTATTTAACTTCTGTTGAACTTCTCAAAGACTTTGGAATAAACCCAAAGTAGACATTACTTATAGAATCTATGAATAACCAATGATATTGTTATAAAGCAATTTGTCAAGAAATTATATATATTATGTCTCTAATGATGTACTGACTGCTGGGGAATTATCTGTTCATGCAAAAGTAATAAATTCACTCTTTCAAGTAAGAACATTTAGGTATTCAAGAAAAAATAAACATGTTTACATAATTGGGCACCATTCCCCAAGTTTGTGTACAAATATAATATTAATCTGGGTGTGTGTTAACCAGATTCCAACTCCTTTCATAAAGCCTATGGTCTAGTACCCCTAATGTGCCTGTATATCTGTGTTCAGGTATTGCTTCCAATGTGGGTGCATGGTACACATAAAACAAAGTGCCAATGAAAGAATAACTTCAGTTCATAGTTTAATAACCCTAATTATTTAATCAGAGAAAAATTAATATAAAGACATATTATCTAGTGCCATGTTAGGTTTGAGTATGGATAGTGTTCTCCAAACGTACATGTAGTAAAGACTTACTCCTGAGTGGTGCTATTACAAGGTGCTATGGACCTTCAGGAGATGGGACCTTATGAGAAGTCTTTAGGTAATTGAAGACCACATTTCCAAAGGGTTGTGGAACACTCATATTTTTCTTTCTTTTTGCTTTCTGGATTATAATGTGTGCATACTCTTGGACATGTGTTCCTACCAAGATGTGCCACCTTCACCAGAGGACCAAATCAATGGGGCTGCAAGATCTTGGATTTGGTCCTCCAGAACTGTGAGTCAAAAAAAAGCTGACAAATATACATAGGTATGGAACAATTGACAAGAAAAAAAAAGAATACTAAGATCCATCAGGAATCACTATGACTTCCCTTTGATTCACTGAAAGAACTCACAGTATTCAGCATATAGTTATACTAAGGGCTTCTCTTAGTTAAAAAAAAAAATATGAGGTAAGATCAACAAAAGGAGAAGGTGCATAGATAAAGTCAGGAGGAAACTAGTGTAAAACTTCCAAGCATCTTCTTCAGTGGACTCACACAGAACGCATTCAACTTCCCAGTATTGAATTGTGCCAATCCTTGTGAAACATTTTTAAGCAAAGATTTTCATTGAAATCTCAGTACACGAGGTCTTTACTGGGGGCTAGTCACCTAACCAAGCTCTGTCATTCATATACAAAAAATCCAGACCCCAGGGGAAAATCAAAGATACTATGGATAAATGACACTGATTACGCATGCAATTTAGGCGCAATAAGTCATTCTTATCAGAAAATGGTGGGAAACTTCTCAAAACCTAAGTTCCCAGACACTAGCCAAGGGCCAACTTTATAAGAATTTTTTAGACAATTAGGTCGGGCATGCTATATTAACTCTTTTTTTGCACAGAAAATGTCAAGACATAGCTACATGCAAGAAAGACTTTGCACTCTTGGTCCTCCTGGGAGGTCTTTTCTTGGGGGCTGCTGCCATGGGTGCAGCTGCTGCCAACCAGTTCTCTGGGTGTTGCTGCTGAAAACCCGCCGCCCACTGCTGCTGACCTGCTACTGCTACTGCTGCCACCCAGAAGTCCATTGCCAGAGTGCCTGCAGGTTTGTTTGCACATAGTAGCCTCCATTTTGGGACACTGGCCAGCACCTGGGGGGCCAGGGGACCAGCCAGTTTGCCGTGTTACTACCTCAGTGTGCAGGCACCTCTGTTTGGGAACACTAGCCAACACATGGAGGTACAGTGTCAGGGTGCCGCAGGATTGGATGTGCTTAGAGTGTTCCTGTTGGGATTACTGGTGACCACCATCTTACAGCTTCTTTTCAGGGTCACTCCTCTGTGGGAGTGCATCCCTGGTGATCTTCCTGCAAATTGGAACAGCATGGAGATCTTGGTTCTGCAATGTGGCCAAGCTTGGGGTATGTTAACCTCAGATCCATGGAATGATGACTGAGTCTGCATGGGCTGGTCAGGGCCTGGCAATCCCATGAAGAGTCAGAGACAAGACTGAGAATACTTTGAACACTAATGCAAACAGCTGTTTCATTTTCCATTGATTTTTTGTTTTGTTTTATTGTTTTATTTTCTCTTCTCAAGCATCTCTACCATATTTAAAATCTATTTTTTATGCATCAGTTTGTTGAGGATTGTGATGTATGAAGGGTATTTTGCATTTTTGTTGTGTATTCTTATATTTTTAATTTTTTTATTGTATAGACTTTTACTCTCGATTGTCTGTTTTCCTGGATTCTCCTATCTTTTCTCCCACTAAGAGTCAATCTCTATCAATTCCTTTTCCACTCTTCCTATAGATTTTGACTTTTGGCTTCTCTCCTCCTCCCTCATGGACATCATGTCCTGCACCACTTCTGTTCGTTCTTTGTGAAACATTTGAAATTGTAAACCCTTTTAGCAAATTTACTTTATATAGTGTAGACAAAAATTGAACTCATTATTTCTGTTTATTGTGAGAAAACTGTGGAAGTCTTAATAGGATCTAGTAGATTTGGGACTATATGTTGTTTGCATTGAGTGCTGTTGATATTGGTCACCCTCTTAAAGGTGAGGTACTGGAAGCCTTCAGGGATGCTATAAGTCTGCAGGGTAGAATCTGTGCTACACCATATCCATACTACTAGATGGGAAAAAACACAAATAACATGAAAAAACAAGGGAATCAAGCACCCCAAACAAACCAAGATGTTCCAATAATAGAATCCACTGGCAACACAGTAGAAAAAAATGTCAGAGAAGGAGTTTAGAATGTACATAGTTAAACTGATTTGTGAAGTAAAGGATGGTATAGGAGTGTAATCAAAGAAAAAACATAGGAAGTGAAAGATCACTTAAATAAAGGGTTCAAGATTGTGAAAAAAAAGCAGAAATTATCCAAATGAAGGCATCAATAAGCCAAATTATAAATCAATAGAAAGCATCACCAACAGACTAAACCACTTGGAAGACAGAATCTCAGGCAATGAAGACAAAATACATTATCTTGAAAATAGAGTTGACCATGCAGAGAAGATGGTAAGAAACCATGAATAGAAAATCGAAGAATTATGCAGTAACATGAAAAATCAAATTTAAGAGTTATCAGAATAGATGAAGGAGTGGAGATATAAACTAAAACTAAAGGAATACACAATCATTTCAATGATATCAGAAAAATTTCCAAACCTAAATAATGAAATGGAAAATCAAACACAACAGGCTTACAGAACTCCAAATGTACAAAATTACAGCAGATGCACACCAAGACACATTATAATGAGAATGATTAATACAGAGAATAAGGATAAAATCCTAAAGAGCAATGAGAGAAAAAAATCAAATTACGTACGGGAGGAATCAGTTTGGATCTCAGCTGATTTCTCAATCAAAAGCCTCAAAACTAGGAGGTCCTGGAATAATATATTTCAAGCTCTGAAAGAAAATGGATGCCAAGCACAAATTTTATTCCCAGAAAAATTAAGTTTCTGATTTGAAGATGAAATAAAAATCTTTCATGATAAACAAATGTTAAAAGAATTCACAAGTAGAAAGTCTGCACTACAGAACATTCTCAACATGATATTTCGTGAAGATGAAGTGAAAGAAAAAAGTGAAAACCAGCAAAGAGAGGAACAACGCTGAACAATTAGTCAATCAAAGGAGGAACTAAGTCAAATTAAAAAGCAGAAATAAACCAAAATGACCTGGAATACAAATCATATCACAATAATAACCTTGAATGTTAATAGCCTAATTCATAAATCAAAAGATATAGACTGGCAGATTGGATTAAAAAAACAAGACCCAACAATATGCTGTGTCCAAGAGACTCACCTCATGGACAAAGACATCCACTCATTGAACATGAAAGGATGGGACAAAAACATATCACTCACATGGATGGCACAAACAAGCACAGATTTCTATCTTCATATCAAATTAAGTGGACTTTAAGCCAAAGTTAATCAGAAGGGATAAAAAACATCCCATCCATCTCATACTGCTTAAAGGAATTATATATCTATAAGGCATAAAAATCATAAATATATATGCCCCTAACAATGGAGCACCTATGTACATCAAACAAACCCTTCTCAACTTCAAGAATCAAATAGACCACAAAACAATAATATTGGGTCACTTTAACACACCCCTCTCACTACTAGATAGATCTTTAAAACAAAAACTAAATAAAGAAACTATAGAACTAAATAATTTAATCAATAATCTAGACTTAACATATATATATATAGAATATTTCATTCATAAATGAGTGAATACACTTTCTTCTCAGCAGCCCATGGATCCTTCTCTAAAATAGAACATATCTTAAGCTATAAAGCAACTCTTAGCAAATACAAAAAAAAATAGAGATAATATATCACATTCTATCAGATCATAATGGAATGAAATTAGAAAGCAATGATAGAATAAAAAGTAGAAGCTACTCTAGCACCTGGAGGCTAAATAATACACTACTGAATGACAAACGGATAGCAGAAGAAATCAGGGATGAACTAAAAAAAATACTTAAAGGTAAATGAGAATAGTGGTATAACATATCAAAATCTCTAGGACACCATGAAGGCAGTGCAAAGAGGAAAGTTTATTGCATTGAGCTCATTCATTAAAAGAATAAAATGTCAATAAACAAATAACTTAACATTACAACTTAGAACCCTAGAAAAAGAGCAAATCAACACCAAAAACAATAAAAGACAGGAAATAACTAAAATCAGAGCTGAAATCAATGAAATTGAAACAAAAGAAACAATTGAAAAAAACGACAAAACAAAAAATTGGTACTTCTAAAAAGTAAATAAAATTGATAAACCTCTAGCCACACTAATGAAGAGAAAAAGAGAGAAATCACAAATTACTAAAATACGTAATGAAAAAGGAAATATCAGAATGCACATGACTGAAATACAGAACATAATTAGAAATAATTTTGAAATTTTATACTCCAATAAAATAGAAACTATTGAAGATATTGAACAATTTCTAAAGACTTATGACGTACTAATACTGAACCAGGAGGACATACATAATTTAAACAGATCAATTACAAGTAATAAAGTAGAAAACACCATTAAAAGCCTACTAATTGAAACCTGGCGCGGTGGCTCACGCTTGTAATCCCAGCACTTGGGGAGGCTGAGACAGGAGAATTGCGGGTTCAAAGCCAGCCTCAGCAAAGGCGAGGCGCTAAGCAACTCAGTGAGACCCTGTCTCTACCTAAAACACAAAATAGGGCTGAGGATGTGGCTCAGTGTTCGAGTACCCCTGCGTTCAATCCGTGGTACCAAAAAAAAAGCCTACTAATTGGGCTGAGGTTGTGGCTCAGTGGTAGAGTGTTTGCCCAGTATGTGTGAAGCACTGAGTTTGATTCTCAGCACTGCATACAAATAAATAAAAATAAAGATTCACCAACAACTAATAAAAAAAATTTTTTTAAAGCCTACTATCAAGAAAATCCCTGGACCAGATAAATTCTCAGCCGAGTTTTATAAGACCTTCAAAAAAGAATTAACACTAATAATCCTCAAAGTATTCCATGAAATATAAAATAAGGAAACCCTTCCAAACTCATTCTATGTGACTCATTATCACTCTGATACCAAAATCAGACAAAGACTCATTAAAGAAAGAAAAATTCAGACCAATATCACTGATGAACATGCAAAAGTACTCAACAAAATTCTGGCAAATTGTATACAAAAACATATTAAAAAGATAGTGCACCATGATAAAGTGGGGTTCATCCCAGGGATGCAGGGTTGGTTCAACATACCGAAATCAATAAACATAATTCATCACATCAGTAGACTTAAAAATAAGAATCATATGATCATCTCAATATATGCAGAAAAAGCATTTGACAAAATACAGCACCTCTTCACATTAAAAACACTAGAAAAACTAGGGATAGTAGGAATATACATCAACATAGTAAAAGCTATATATGCTAAACCCAAAGCCAGCATAATTCTAGATGGAGAAAAAATGAAAGCCTTCCCTCTAAAAACTGGAACAAGACAAGATGCCCTCTTTTGTTGCTTCTATTCAACATTGTCCTTGAAAGTCTAGCCACAGAAATTGGACAGATGAAAGAAATTAAAGGGATATGATAGGAAAAGAACTCAAACTATCATTGTTTGTCAACGACATGATTCTATATTTAAAAGATCCCAAAAATTCCACCAGAAAACTTTTAAAACTCATAAATTAATTCACCAAAGTAGCACGTTATAAAATCAACACCCATAAATCAAACACATTCCTATACATCAGTGATAAATCTACTGAAAGCAAAATTAGGAAAACTACCCCATTCACTATAGTTTCAAAAAAATACTTAGGGATCAATCTAATAAAAGAAATGAAAAACCTGTACAATGAAAACTATAGAATACTAAACAAAGAAATTTGAAGAAGGCCTTAGAAGATGGAAAAACCTCCCATACTCCTGGATAGGCAGTATCAATATTGTCAAAATGGCATACTACCAAAACTATCATAAAGATTTAATGCAATTTTAATTAAAATCTCAATGACATTCTTAGAACTAGAAAAAACAATCATGAAATTAATTTGAAAAAATGACAGACCAAGAGTAACCAAAGCAATACTTAGTAAGAAAAGTGAAGCAGGAGGCATCACTACACCAGGTCTTAAAGTATACAACATAGACATAGTAACAAAAATGGCATGGTATTAGCACCAAAACAGACATATAGACCAATGGTGCAGAATAGAGGACACACATAAACCCACACAAATACAATTATCTCACACAGACACAGGTGCCAAAAACATACTTTGGAGAAAAGATAACCTATTCAATAAATGGTGCTGGGAAAATTGGAAATTCACATGCAACAAAATGAAATTAAACTCCTTTCTCTCAACCTGCTCAAAACTCAAAGTGGATCAAAGATTTAGGCACTGGAATAGGCCTAATAGAAGTAAAAGCAGGCCCAAATCTTCACCATGTCAGCTTAGGATCTGAATTCCTTAACAAGACCCCTAAAGCACAAAAAGTAAAATCAAGAATCAATAAATGTGATGTATTCAAACTAAAAATCTTCTTCTCAGCAAAGGAAACAATCCATAATGTGAAGAGTAATCCTACAGAAAGGGAGAAAATCTTTACCACATTCACCTCAAATAGAGCAGTAATCTCCAGGATATATAAAGAACTCAAAAACCTTAACACCAAAAAAACTAATAACTTAATCAATAAATGGGCTAAGGAACTGAATAGACAATTCACAGAAGAAAAAATACAATAATTGATCAATAACCACATGAAAAAATGTTCAGCATCTTTAGCAATTAGAGAAAGGCAAATCAAAACTAAGATTTCATCTCACCTCAGTCAAATGGCAATTATCAAGAATACAAACAACAATGAATGTTGCTGAGGATGTGGGGAAAAGGTACACTCACATTGCTGGTGGGACTGCAAATTGGAGCAACCATTATGGAAAGTGGTATGGAGATTCCTCAGAAAACTTGGAATAAAACTACCATTTAACCCAGCTATCCCACTCCTTGGTTTATACCCAAAGGACTTAAAATAAGCATATTACAGAGATGCAGCCACATCAATGTTTATAACTGCACAACTCACAACAGCTAAACTATGGAATCAACTTGGGTGTCCTTCAACAGATGAATAAAAAATATATATATGTGTATATATATACACACATATATATACACCTATATATGTATATATATATACACCTATATATATACACACATATATATAGATGGAATATTAGTCAGCTTGAAAGAAGAATAAAATGATGACATTTGTTGGTAAATGGATGGAGCTGGAGAATATCATGCTAAGTGAAATAAGACAATCCCAAAGAACCAAAGCTTGAATGTTTTCTTTGACATGTGGGTGCTAATTCACAATAAGGGGTGGTAGGGAAGAACAGAGTTACTTCAGATTAGACAGAGGGCAGTGAAGGGAGAGGATGGAGTATTGGGGTAGGAAGGACAGTAGAATGAAACAGATATTATTACCTTATGTACATATATGACTTCATGACCAATGTGATTCTACAATCAGAAAAATGAGAAACTATATTCCATTTAAGTATGATATGTCAATGTGCATACATTTATTCTACTTTCATGTATAACTAATTAGAACAAGTAAAAAAATTAAAAAAAGAGAGAGAAAGAAAGAAAGAAAGGCCACCCTTACTGATGGGGAAATAAAGAGATTATTAAAATTTAAAATTTTGGAGGAGTGGCTTTCTAGAGTGAAGCTCAGATTTAAGAGTAGAGCTGGTGGTCAACTCATCATGGTGTCTCTGAGACAGAGAAAAAGCTCTGTGGAGCTGGGTTTCAAATATTTGGTGGGAGTGAGTAACCAGATGGCTAATGTTGGCTGGGTGAACTGATTCTGCACGTGATGGACAAAGTTCAATCTGGAAAACATGATTCTGGAACAAAGAAGAGTTCCTGGGGCGATACTGAGAGGACCTAGGAATCCACATAAAGAAGTAGAAAGAAACATGCCCTTTTTCTAGCCCTTTATCATTCTGTAGCAGCCTCTTTTTGAACAGCCTAATGGGACAACTGGCAAAGAAAATATGTTTTTCAGTTTCATCCCCAGCATCACTAGTCTAGAAGGGTGGGTGTGGAACTGGGACATTAGCTTAGAAGTTAGAACAAGATTTTATGACCTTTTCCAAACTACCTCATAAAATCCCAGGCTTATGAAAGAAATGTATACTTCATAAAATTGCAACCAGAATTATTTGGAGTGGTAGTGTAGGAGTATTTTCATGGCAACACACATGCTACAGTGATCTGTAAGAAATAAGTGACATTTGAGAAGTAACATGTGCACTCAAAAAGGTAACTACATCAATCAGGAGGCTTTTGATCTATTTCCATGGGCAGCTAATTCAAAGTGGCACGAATCAGAATTATGTTGTTATCCCAGATGGCAGGTACCTTCCCATCCGCTGTGTATTCTTCTTCTATTGCTGGGAGGCACATATGATAAACATGCAGTGGCCATAGGCAAGTTTAATAAAATTTTTAGCCTTTCATGTCTCATCTGATATTGTTATTCTTTTTAACATTGCACCATGACTTTTCTTCAGGAGGAAAATACTACCACTTCTGTCCCCTACTTTGCTGTCACTCGACTCATATAACTCTTACTAACATTACCATGGTGAAAGGCACAGAGCAATACAGTCTGGGTTGCGCTTGGTCCATGTAGCAGCATGCCCAAAGACAGGAAAATGACAACTACCAGAGGATGATCTTTTTGCATGAGGAAAGTGTTACCCTGAGTACTTACATATTACCTATATCTCTAAGTCCTATAGGCTGTGTCATTTTCTATTTTATAGAAATCAACCCTAAGCTCAGGTTCAAAGAATTCTAGGACCTCTGTTCTTTATAGCAGGCTGCACTGCACCGAAATACTTATTTAACCTCTTACGTACCTTCTTAAACCTCATATTTGACCAATACTATGAACAGATCCTTGTTTTAGTACGAGTGCTGGAATAGGAGTCATGATAGCTAATTTACTTTTTTAAATTCATAATTAACTGGGCTACCTTTTACTTCTCTTAAAAAATCAGCATAGCTATCTGCTAAGGAAAGCAATGTAGTGCAGCAGAAATATGAATTTTGCAATCAAAGTTTAGATTCTAGAGTCATCCTGTCTAAATATGCTTTGAAAGTTTTTAGCAACATTTCTCAACTGCAAAATAAATAATACCTAAGTCACAAGATTCCTGTAAGGATTAAAATAGTACATGTAAAATGCTAGCTACACTTCACCTACTTTATGAACTTGATTCAATGAATTCCCTGTAAAGTTTTAATCATCTGCTGAAAATTTCCCATCACTTGTAAAAGTGCTTTTGACTATTTGGTGAGTAAATAGTTAGATTTCTTTATTTCATTTCTAAATTCAATGAAACACATTTCAAGATTCTTATTTCCCATTTCCTTTCTGTCCCATGCTTCCAAGGTCCTGGCCATTAAAAATAAAACAAAAACAAACCACTTCCATCAAGAGTACTATGTTCCTTCTGTTTCACTAGCCATTTCACCCCTCACGGTTTTCAGAAGGAGTTGTTATTTTATTTTATTTTTAAAGCCAACACTCTAAGTCAAATCTAAATATATATATATATTTTTATAAGTGAACTCTCACTCACCAAAAGTATCTTTTATCTTTAAAGCAGATATTTTCCCATTATTACATGCATCAAGAACAACATAATCTTACTACTAGACTTTGAAAGTCCATGAAAATGTGCACTATAAAAATAGAAGAGGGAGCCATTATAAAAAGTATGTATTATTTCTTTTTTTCATATTTTTATTTGTGCACTATAATTGTACACAAATAAAAATGGGATTTTTTATTTGTGGGATTCATTGCTACATACTCACACATGTTCACAACATAACAATATATTCTAGAAGTATTTTTCATTATATAAATAATGAACATTTAATTGGGGCAAGTCATTTTGCTGGACCAATGGATAGTAATTATTACTTAATTATTTACATGTTGTTCATTTTGGTCTAAGGTATTATTAAGTTGTCATGGATTTCTTTTCTTCAATTAAGACTCTACTTCCACAAGATTAAATCTCACAGTCTGTTAAAAAGAATTATATACCCCTTGGTTAATAGTAATTTTACAAGCAAAGGAAAAATTTGAACATACTGTTAAGAATTCACAAGGCATTTATTGAATCAGATTACAAATTAAGTAAAGGATGTTTTTCCCTGAATTTCTTCAAGATGATGCTTATATACTAATAATGAACAGAAAGAGAAGTTGAAAGTTTCCTCATGTAGATACATAATTTTCCACTAAGGATAAAATTAACATGCATAAAATCAGTGTTATGCTGATACATAGTCTGATAGGGCATTCACAAAATAAAATCTAAATCTCAGTGACAGATCAAATCAAAGTTTGCATAGCATTTTATGTGGATAGAACAACCCTCCAGAGAAAGTCTCCTTTCAGGAGTGACTCGAGTTCCATGTGCCTTATCTGTGATAGTGTTGTCTCAACACACAGCTCCAGGGTGACCACCAAATGGGGACAGAGACAGTATGCAGAATGTGGAACCCATGTTTGTAACTGCCTTGTTCCAAGGGTAATACTCATGGTTTGCTCATAATTCATAGCCTAGATATATCCATATACTCTTACTTAATTGAAAAGGAACTTGGAAAGTTTAGTCTTACTGTGTGACCAGAAGCAAAGAATCAGCTATGAGTGAGTATTAGAAACCTCTACAGTAGTCAGAGGATTTTTTAAAATATTTATTCATAAATACAAAATCACTATACATGCTATATTCTGTGCTAGGTCCTAAGAATATTATGATTATCCAAATGGAAATTTCTTATCCTCAAATAGCTTGATGCTTAGTGATAGATCTGTAAATAGAGGTTCTTTATTTTATCTTATTTCTTTGATGCTGGGGATTAGAATCCAGGGCTCTCACTGCTAGGCAAGTGATTCAATCCATTGTCTTGGTTCAGGATCAAAGACAAATGGCCCCTAGGGTTCATACTTGGTCTGAAGGTACAAAACTACTCCAATTTGAACTTGAACTACAAAGTTTCTATCTTTTGTACACTTGAATGTTATTTCTGGCCTAAACAAAGTTACAAACTGAAAGGTACTCAGCAGATGGGTGAGCAAATGTAGTTGCTCCAGTTTGACTCTTCATTATATAGGAATATTCACAATATTCATTAATTTTATAAAAATGACCTGGGCTCACTAAAGTTTATATTAAATTGTTGGATCTCAATCTAGCTAAACAGCATAGGACTTACAGCCCGAAATTCCATACTGCGTTCTCTTTTTAAAAAATGAAGCTGAAGGACAAAATATAAATTAAAGGGATTTAATAGACTTTACTAGATCTGAATACACTGTAAGGGAAATTAAGACAACTCAAACAAAATTCAGGAAAACTCAAATAATGATAATTGGAAATTTTAAAAATCAAACAGAAAACAATGAAAACAGATCTCTAGACAGAGATACTGGCAACAGTTGGATAATATCTCAGAAGCTGATGGAATACAGGAAGCAGCAACCTATTAAAAAGCTATCCAGAGTTGGTCTAGATGCACTTGGCCCAATATGGACAAAGGCTACAGAAAGAGGTCTTAGATTTTTAATTGAATGATTTGCCAAGATGCTCGATCCCTTAAGTACACATGACATTTAGGGTTCAAGCCATTCCCCAGCATCAGTGCTGAAATCTATGAAATGAAATCTTGACCCCAACCATGACATTTGTCTTCAAAATTGCAAACAAGTCATCTTGAAAAATGAGACATCTTTAATAAATGTGCAATTAGACATAACAAATCTAAATTATGAGGCCTCAACATTAAAAAATACCATAATACTAATTGATTCCTTGCCCAAAACTATTTATCTCTTGGATTAAATGACTCAGAAGAAATACTGATCGAGCAAGCAGTTCTCTTAAATCAAATCAAAACCATTCTGGTGCTTGCAAACCCCTATTTTGACTGATAGTGAGTCTTCTAGGATTTGATTCCATTATATAAAGACAAGCACACCACTATTGCAGGATGATAAAAAAGTAGTGGAAATGATCCTTCTCTTATTAAGGCTTGAAATGAGAATGAACACATAAAGCAAAAAGTAATTTAAACAAACCTGTGTTAGCTAGCTTAGGTTGCCATAGAAAAATATGGGGTGACTAAAACAACAGATTTATTTACATCCATTCTGAAGGTTAGGAAGTACAAATTCAAGTTCCTAGGAAGGTAGATTTTTATGCTGAGGCCTTTATGTGGGGCTTGTTCACATGACTTGTGAACACTCTCATGGAAGGGAGTGCCCTCTAGTGTCTATTCTTACAAGGGCACTAATTCTATCATACAGGCTCCATCTTCAAAATTTCAACTAACCCAGATCTACTCCCAAAAGCTCCATCTCCAAACACCATCATCTTGGGAGTTAAGGTGTTAATGTGAATTTGAGGGAGACACAAGCATTCAGTCCCTAGCCAGCTGTGTAAAAGGTAGGAACATGGGAGGCGGGGCAAGATGGCAGCTTAGACAGACGCAGCGTCCAGTCTCGCCAAACAAAAGATCAAAATTTGCGGTACCAACTTCTTCCACCCAGCTTTTCGGCAGCACACGACAGCCACCCTCACAGGAAATTTCACTTTCGCGTGTAAGCAGGGCAAGCAGATATCGCCACAGCGTGACTCCAGCAGCAGTGGCCGAAAGCGGCTCGGCTCGGAGCCCCAACTCAGGGCTTGCCTCAGGCAGGGGCTGCGCCTACTCGAGAAACCTGGCTCCAGAGCCCAACCAACCACACAGGATCCACAGCAAGCTCACGTGGACCCACGGCATCAGCCGCCAGCCACTGGGGAGCGCAAATACAGGGTAAGAGACACACCACGCCATAGACGCCAGCGAAGGCAGCTCCACAAAGGAAGCTTGGGTCCGCCTCAGTTCCGTTCCAGAGTGCCTGAGGAACAAAGCAGCAGGGAGCGCAGATCTGCTAAAAGGAACTTCCACAGGGGCCCAGACAACAGGAGATTGGAGACTGCTACCACGAGCCTCTGGGAGCCTAGTCTAAGGGGGACATTGGAAAGCAACTCTGTATAATCTTCTATGCACGGCTTCACCAGCGACCCAGAAATTAACCAGGTTGTGAAACCCACACTCAAAACACAAGCAGAGTAAATCCAGAAAGCAACGAACAACGCCACCTACTGGAGGTGAAAGGAAACATGCCTGTCTATTCACATTGAGACTCTTTGTTCTTTTATATTGATTGTTTGATTTTGTTTTTTTTTTATTTTGATTTTTTTTGGTTATTTGGTTTTTTCATTTTTTCTCTCTCTCTTTTTCCTTCTTCCCTTTTTTCCTTCTATGCTCTTCTACTCTCACTTTTCATTTTATCCTTTACCTTTTTCTCCTAATATTTCTATTGTTTAATCTTTTTACTTTATTTCTTTGTTCTTTCCTTTCTTTTTCTATCCTCCCCTCATTTCTCTCCCACTCTTCTCCTACACTCTAATCCCCAACAATTGTGAATCCAAAGATTTGTTTTACAGTGGGATATAGTAGATTGGGATTTCTGAACCGAATACTGGAGGGGTACTAGATAGTCCTGTTTCTCCCACTTACATATGTTTTATTTTTCTTGTTATCATTTCTTGCTGTACCCTACATCTCTTCCTCCCTACCGGTCTTCCCCAACTCACTGTCGCCCTCTCAAGTAATAGTCAGCCTCTGTTGGATTCCTTTTTCATGCTTTCTAAGATCTAATAACTGAATCCTCACTTCCTACTACCCTAATACTCTATCCTACACCCCACCCTCCACTGTCCCTAGCCCACCAATAGGAACTATAGACCCTTGTGCAAACTTATTGGCTACATAGTAGATTGTAAAAAAACACATAATTGCTGTATATCGTGACTAATCTGTAAATGTATTTGGGAGCTGTTAGGAGCTACTTGGTTTGAATCTATATATTCCCTGTACTGCGATCAACCAATATTGATTCCCCCCTATAAAAGGGTGTATTGAAATCCTTCAGGGAATCTATACACATATAGGTGTAAAAACTGTAACAACTTGGATCAACAGAGAAGGAAAGACACACAAATATCATGAAAAAAACAAGGGAAGAAAATGATTCAAACAAACCAAGATTCTTCAATATTAGAATCCATGGTCAGTACAGTAGAAGAAATGACAGAACATGAATTCAGGATGTACATAATTAAAATGTTCTGTGAACTAA
>CM053408.1:27132793-27151062 GCA_028644305.1 Xerus rutilus
GTACCTTTTCCTCCACATCCTCGCCAGCACTTATTGTTGCTGGTATTTTGGATAGCTGCCATTCTGACTGGGGTGAGATGAAATCTGAGGGTAGTTTTGATTTGCATTTCTCTAATGGCTAGAGACATTGAACATTTCTTCATATATATGTTTATTGATTGTACCTCATCTTCTGAGAGGTTTCTATTCAGCTCCTTAGCCCATTTATTGATTGGATTATTTGTTTTTTTGGTATTAAGTTTTTTGAGCTCTTTATATATCCTGGAGATCAGTGCTCTGTCTGATGTGCGTGTGGCAAAAATTTGCTCCCAGAATGTAGGCTCTCTGTTCACTTCATTGATAGTTTCTCTTGCTGAGAAGAAGCTTTTTAGTTTAAGTCCATCTCATTTATTGATTCTTGCTTTTTAAATTTTTTTTTTTGGTACCAAGGATTGAACTCAGAGGTACTCGACCACTACATAACAACCTCATCAGTAAAAGTAAACTATGTATTAATTTTACTGCTTATTTTTCTTTTTTGGCATCAGGGATTGAACTCAGGGGCACTCAACCACTGAGCTACATCCCCAGACCTATTTTGTGTTTTAGGTAGAGACAGGGTCTCACTGAGTTGCTTAGCGCCTCGCCATTGCTGAGGCTGGCTTTGAACTCACGATTCTCCTGTCTCAGCCTCCCAAAGTGCTGGGATTACAGGTGTGCACCACTGTGCCCAGCTCAAGTATATCTTCTCTACAAAGCATCTGTTCAAGTTTTTTGCTTGTTTTTCTATTGGGTTATCTACTATTTCTACCTGTATTACTATTAATAAAAATGGATATTTAATCTATTTGAAGTTCTTTAAATTCCTTTCAGTTCTTCTACCTCTAATCTATAGAAAGCCTCTTAGAATAACCCATGGAATTCATACTTGTATCTTAGAATTAACTCTCTTCTCTGTAATTTTTTTAATTAATTAATTCTAGCTTTACTCCACGCCCATTCACTCTTCAGCATTATCCCTACTTCAGGTAGAGATAAAGCTTATCTTTTATTGAAGTTTAGCATTCTGTACTAAATTATTTCAGTAACATATATTTTGGATTATTTTATTTACTGTTCTCATTTAGAATATTATGAGGATATACAACAGATTGAAAGGCAGATACAGGATAAATTCTTAGTACAGAGAGTAGAACATGAAATCTATGAAAGCATCATTAAGTCATTAATAAGGAATGTTATGTTTAGACACCAAGTAATGGATAGGATTTGAGGTATGGGAAACTGCTAGTCTGTTAAATTTTATATGCCTGTTAATTGATTTTATGCTTATCTAAGCAAAAAGTAAATAAACCAAATAAACAATGACAGAACTGAAAAAATGGGTAGGAAAGAAGGAAGAGAAGAAGGAAAAGGGAAAAGAGAGAAAGGAAGAATGGAAGATTGGAAGGATCTCTGGAAACTATAATATTTTGAATGAAATTTTAAGGAAAAGAAGAGGGAAAAAATGAGGCAGAATCAGTATTTGAGGAGACAATGGCTGAATTTTTTTCCCATACTGATAAAAATACAAATTCAAGAAGCCTAGCAAATTGATTAAGAATAATTTTTTAAAACTTACATCTAAATACATTTTAGTGAAATTTTAAAACACAAAAACAGAAATAAAAACTATTACAAAGAATTAAACAGAAGATTAACGTTCCCCTGCAAAGTTGTGAAAGGTAAATTGACAGCTGACTTTTTAACAGCACAATGGTAAGCTAATAGACAATGGAATGTCATCTTCAATGTGGAGGAGAGGACAGAAGAATGGTGTTCTAGGTTTGTATATCAAGCAAAACTATCTTCAGGACTGAGAATGATATGAACTCATATTCAAGCAAAAACAATGTTACCCTAGGCCTCTGGCACAGGCAAATGATTACAGATAGAAGGTCTAAGAAGGAAGAGGGATAAAGATAAAAATAAAAAAAATGTGTTGAACATACAGATAAATCTAAACAAATAATGATTGCACATGATAATGAACAATTAATTTCAAGGTTAATAACTCAAGACAAAATGAAAATATTCAATAGCAATTACATAAAACAATGATACTTTAGTCCATGTAATATTCAGAAAGACATCAAATTATAATAATATCTTAATTTAGGAGGAATGTTAAAATTTTTATGGTATTCACAAAAATAAAATATCCATATATTTTAAGGAACCAAATACTAATATTTTATAACTCAGTAGTTTCATTTTTATACTTTTGTTGCAGCACTGAAAATAGCTCCAATAGGAAATAATTAAAATTTCTGTCAATATTTTTGAATACTTGTTGATAAATAACAGTGTAGTCTAACATAGTGTTATATCTGCTTTTAAAAATAATCATTTGATTAGCAGCCCTGTAAGTAAAACAAAAATAAACAAAAACCAAACTAAAACAACCCTGTAATGACATGCAAAAATATAGGTGAATCCTAGAATTAAAACTTTGGGTGAAAATAGGAAGGCACAGACATTTTTGCACCCTTTAATGCTGTATATGTAATGTTGCAAGAGTGCACAAAAGCAAATTACATTGTTTATAGATGCACAGTTCAAAGCCAATCTCAGGCACCTAGTGAGGCCCTAAGCAACTCAGTGAGATCCTGTCTTTAAATAAAATGCAGAAAATGGCTAAGAATGTGGCTTAATGATTAAGCAACACTGGGTTCAATCTTTGATACCAAAAAAAAAATTAAATAATAGATATTTCTGAGGAGAGACATATGTGTATTTGAAGCAGCAGGATACATGATTGAATACATTATTGAATATCATTGCTGTGTTCTTTGAGATGAGAGATGGTTATATGGATCTTAACTTTAGTTTCTTGTTAAAGCAGATACTTTGCTGAGTATGTGTATGTGTGTGTATATATATATCTTAGGATATATATCTATATATTTATATATATATATTTATATATATATATCTTAGGAAAGATTATTAAAATGAATGCACAGGGAGGACACTGAAAGCAAATTATTACAACTAGAATATCAGTTATAGTCAGGAATTTGGATGAAGATGATGTTTAAATTTTGTTAGACTATTAGATAATGAATGTTCTGATTTAAATTTTCCTTGAGTTAACTAATTACCATAGTTATAAATTTATGCTTACAGATGCTTTGATCCACATTGTTTTCAATGATGTTGACCACAGTGTTAAGAATTAATGCTATCCACATAGAAAAGAACAAGAAAACAAAATTAATATATTTTTTAAGAAAACAGAATCTGAGTGCCAACTTTAATATTGTCATCTGACTTCAAATCTCATGTTCTTTCAATGAAGCACCTTTCATTTCATAGATACTCAGGTGATATATTATAAATTGATACTATATAAACAAAATAAAATGAATAAAAGAGACCAGTCTAATGATGTGATTTTATGTAAGATTTTTCCTTGGATTTTCCTTCCAATTCATTCTTTTCTGAAATTATTGCATATTTCCAGATTTCTTTTCTTAAAGCAATATATGTGTGTGTGTGTGTGTGTGTGTGTGTGTGTATTCTTTTCTTTAATATATATTTATATTTAAATTTCTAGAAAGGCCTATGTTCTTCAGACCAAATTGGAAAAAAGATTCCTGAAGGATCACTCAAGGTTTCTGAGAATCTGGATGGTGCGCATGATTTTGTATACATCCTTCCATGGTTAACAACCTGCAAAGAAAATAATTTTATGGCATATTCATGATTATTTAATATTTATTTAGGATTTCTTTTCTGAAATTTTTTTGCAGAGCAATCTGAACACACTATGCAACCTCAGCCAGTATGAGCTAGTTGCCATTTAACCTTTTAATCAATCATAAGTTAACTGAGGAATCAATGCTTCTTTCATATTTAGAGTATTAATAGAGTAATTTTAGACATCAATTATCATGTATAGCTTAGTAAAATAATAACAAATTAATATATTAAAGATTTCATCCCTAGACATAGCAACAAATTTGAAGATAGAGTAAAAAGGACCCAAATTCCAAGGAACCTGTTTATGAGGATGACATTAAGGAAACCAAACATACTATAACTGGATAATTTATCTTTGTCCTGAAGTATACAAATTGTCTCCTCAGATTCCAGTATAATTGCCACCTAAATATTTTATGACATTTGAATTCATCAGATTGGTCAAAGTGTAATGATTATTCAATATTTTTGTTTTGCATACTAGTTGGATTGTGGATTAATTATTAAGCTATATACTGAACATTTTTTTAACTATGTCATTTTCCAGATAGATAATTGAGACATTTTTCTATGTCAGGAAAGAATCCTTTTATAATTATAAAAATTTATGCTGAATATTGTAATTGTGGTTCCATATTTTAATCAAACATTATGAACTGGTATAAATGATGTGTTAACAATCTGATTTTTTATCTAATTTTAAGCTAAATTTTCCTACATAGCTTTGGTAATATTCCAGAGGAAATGAGGCAAATCATTTATCACTGATATTCTATAAATAATCTTGATAATCAGAAGAAACATGAGCCAAATTAAATGTGGTTTCTTGCCAAAAATGCAGTTTGCTCTGGAGGCAGTGCCTAGAATACATAAAGGTAAAGAAGCGTTCCTGTCAACTTTCAAAGGCAACCTTCCCATTCAATTACACAAGGGTGACAGACGCCTAGCTGAGTCAACAGTCACACTGCATGAGAACAAACTTAGATTATTTATCCAGAGCTGTGTTTATGTTAAATTGGGATAACTTAAGTCTTGGGAAAACTGTAGACAAGGAAAGGATTTTTGGTTAAACTTCCTTTTTGGAGAAGAGCAAATGTCATTTGTGTTAGTTCTGGCAAATATAATCAAGCTGTGATGTTTAGAAGAGACATGTTCAAGAAAAGATATTGTATACCAAAGAAAAAGCTCTTCACAACATTAAAAATACCCATAAAGTGATAATGGGGCTTTTAGTTCATGTGTGATTAAACATTTCTTCAGTTCTGAGTTGCAAGTGATCATTTTTGCTTACTGCTCTTTCTCATTAAAAAGTCATAATTTGTCAGATGAATGATTGTTTTCATGACATTAGTTAGAAATGAAGTATATAGAATCAGAAGGAAAGAAAGAAGAAAGAAAGGAAAGAGAGAAGGAAGAAAGGAAGGGAAGGAGGAAGAGACATTTTTAAAAAACAAATTTGAGGTTGTGAATAGTTATTCTAGATCTCTCTTTAAACATGTTTCCATTTATCTAATGAATTACTTTCCTACTTTTCTTCTATATTGTAGAGACTTTAAAGATCACAATATCAGAACACATTACATAGATCCTCATCTATTTATTCCCCAACCTTCTTATGGCACAGCAAGAAATGAATAAAAGAGATTTTCACAAAGCAGACAAATGAAGTCTTTTACATTAATTTTCCAGTGTAATTTTCTTTTCTTTTCACAGTTAAGTGCATTTTTTGCATTTGATAGTTTAAAAATTATAAATGATTATTTAATAAATAAAATTGTATTGGTAAAATCAGGAAATCCAATCTAAATTTGTTATTAAAGTATACACTTAAGAAACCTCATTTTGTTAACAACTAAAAACATACTGTTCTCTCTTTTCTTTTTAAATCTAAAAAGACTGTTTGGGGTATATCTGCTGAGTGTGAATAAAAGACAAATCCAGCTGTGTCTTGTCTCACATTTGTTCTACTCATAAATATTTATAATGACCTTACACTGTTCTACTTCACCATACAATTGGTCATCTTTGAACTAGAAATATGTGATTTGGATACATATCTTCAGCTAATTTTTTCAAATATTTTTTGTTATTTTTTCTCCCAGCATGTTAAGTTCAGATCACTTAGCTGAAACAAGGAACTAAAGAACCACTATGGATAATTCAGAAAATTATATTGAATAATACAGAAGATTAGGCATACATTTTTGAGTTATTCTGAAAATTGCTTTATCTCCCTACTCTTGGAAATATAACCTGGGGGACATCATTAAACTGTTTGGAAATACATATTTTCTTTCAATACAGACAGAAATGAACTATTGAGAAAAAAACACAAAAATAATTATTTATGTTCTGGCAAACATTATAATGAAATATCACAAAAGTGTAAAAGGGAGGATAGTCTAAAACACAGAAAATTCCACTTTGAAATATAAATTTTAGTGCCAAAGCAAATATAGAAATAAAATGTACAACTTGCAAATAGAAGTAAAATTACCAAAATGATAGATCAATTAAAAAGTAAATAAACAAATTCTAAAATGAAAAATGATTAAATAATAGATTATATTTTAAGAAGTGCGCATTTCATGACTTTTTAGAAATCTATCAACATAATTAATTTTTGAATATTAAACACATCTAAGGCTGTTTATTCAAAATGATAATATTTTATTTTTGCTGTTACCCAATTAAAAATGTTCTAGCACATATCTCAATAATTCTTTCTGTTCTTGTGACATTTAATTGGAATAAAGCCACATTCTTTGTTTACAAAGTCTGGCCAAGTTGGAAGTTGGTGCAGTAATGCCTCCTATTACATAGACGTCAACAGTGTGCAAATTCAGATGAAAATCTAAGAGAATAGAAAGTAACCCATTGTGTTTATGGTTAGAAATAACCAGTGAAGAAAATCTTGAACATATTAAAAGGGGTTGTTTCCTTAGGAATATTATCTGAGGAGCATTTCTCTATTGTCAATATTACTATTTTTTATTATTATGTGTGTTCTTATAGAAAATCTTGATAAGAATATTTGGGAGAAAATGAAGTCTGAGAATTATACACAGAAAGCCAGAATATATTCCAAGAAGTATAATGTTAGGTGATGGGAGAGGATATTAGTATAGCTTAAATAATTCTGCCTGTCTGTGTATAAGTGTGTGTCTGGATCAAACCCTGTTTTCTGACGTTGTAGACCCAAAGTTAGTGTAAAGCAATCTTGAAAAAGGATGAGTATTACTGAGATACTCTAAATCAACAGGAAAAAATAAACCTGATAAAAAATGAGCTAAATTATTTTCAAATGAGAAAAGATTAGAGCAACCCAAAGTAGTAAATCTATGACATAGAAACGTCTAAATTTGATTTCCTATTAAAAGTATCAATGAAGGTGAAAAAAATGAAGATTTAGGCATAATGTAAAAGATATTTAACCAACAACTTTGCTTCTACTTTCTGTGTTTATCATTATATGTTGACATTGAATACAAGTATACAAAGAGTTAAAGTCATCATTAGTCAAAGCAAAGTGGTTGGTTTTTCTTCTCTTTGGGATTTTTTCTGTACTGCACTGAGATTCCTACAAGCTTCCAGAGTGATGATATTAACATGAAAGGTGGAAACAAGTGGGGATAAAGTGGTGGAATTATTTATTTTGCTATCAATTTTTTTATTTCTTTCTGCAATGCTGGGGATTGAACCCAAGGCTTCATGAATGCTAGACAAGCACTCTACCAAAAGCAATAAAATTAAGCCAGGCACAGTGGCTCATGCCTGTAATCCCAGCACTTTGGGAGGCTGAGACAGGAGAATCGCGAGTTCAAAGCCAGCCTCAGCAATGGCAAGGTGCTAAGCAACTCAGTGAGACCCTGTCTCTACATAAAACACAAAATAGGGCTGGGGATGTAGCTCAGTGGTTGAGTGCCCCTGAGTTCAATCTCTGATGCCAAAAAAGAAAAAAAAGCAGTAAAATTAATACATAGTTTACTTTTACTGATGAGGTTGTTATGTAGTAGTCATTAATGAGCAGTGGAATGCAAACCAATAATATGGCAGGGTCATGGGGTTTTTAAAAATTGTTTTTAAGGCAAGAGAATCAAGTAACTTACAGAAAAATAACAGGTGCAAAACCCTGCTAATAGGGAAAATCAAAGGGATATGTCAAGAAAGAAAGATCAATGGGTATAACTCCTGAAAGGGTCTATTGAGGTCCTTGTAAATTTAGATTTATGGTCATAGGTTTCTCAATGTGCTTTAGAAGAGAAATTCCTTTAGTAGTACAGATGCACCAAGGTAAAGTCTGTCCAGTCATTTATACCAGTACCCACATTAATACAGAATGAAGCACCCCTGAGTAAGATGGCCTTATTACAGTTCTGGAGAAAACCAGCAGGATTAAAACCTCTCATGTGAAGGAGGAGGTGAACATCTGATTGGCTAAGATGGCAGAAGGTGGATCCCAGCTCTCAAGAGCACCATAGAACAGCAATAAATTTGCAAGCAACATTTTTCTTTCTATTTCATTTTTCTTTCTTTGCCTGCAGATGACCCACTTTCTCTCTCTTGAGAGTGCTTTTGTACTTAAGACTTACTCTCCCTCACTTTACTATCACTTATAATAAAATTCTTTTGCTTGGCTTTATGTGCCTGATTTCACTATTTTTTTTTTCAATCAGGGCACAAGAATTGAGAGGTTTGGAGCTTCAGCTCCCCACTCTCCTGTGACAAAGTTTCCTGAAAAAATGAAGAATACATATTTGTCTTTTTTTAGGCTCATAATAAGTCTTGGTAAATGTCAGGCTTTCCCATTTTTGACATAATCTGAATTTAATTTTATTCCTTAGGTGAGACATTGCACTGGACTAGACCCACAGAAGAAACAGTTCACAGTCTCCCAGAGCAGTGCTTCTGTACAGGAGGGAGCCCAGAGCTTAGAAAGAGAAGGAAAGGACAAATGGTCTGGAGGACTGCTTTCTTTGCCTCAAGGAATAGAGATTAGCTTGTTTTTACTCTTCATAAAGATATAAGAGAAAAGGAAATGAGAATAGATAAACACACAAACACACACGCACACACACACAAATGAGGATTGTCCAATTCACATCCAGTAGATGCCAGGGTAAGACTCACCAGATGCTGCCGAAACACTAAATGATTTTGGCTGTGATTACTATCATCAATGAAGGACAAATGCTATACCACAGTAGCAAAAGAGTCAAATCTATGGCCCCTTTTGTGAATCTGGGCCTAAGAATTTTTCAGATCTTCTCTAAAGATTGCCAGAGAGCTAATACATAAAATGCAAGTGTTTTGCTGGGCTTTTGATTTTTTTTTTTCAGATATTATCATTCACATTTAATTATGTTGTGTTAATACCTATTATGCAGAAATGTTACTCGCTTCTCAGATGGAAAAGTGCCATGTTATCAGCATATTATATTTGCCCACTTTCAAAACTTCAGAGCTAAAAAAAAAAAAAAAACTTCAGAGCTAAAATGAAAGAAAAGTATGTCTGTGCAAGGGATAAAGTGAGAACTATCAACCCATTTATGCCTGGAAATAATTTTCTTTGCTAGTTCTTGTGAAACCCAGAGGGACTTCTTGTATCCAATACACAGGGACGGTTATTTGAGTTTGGCAAATGATTTTATTGATACACCGTGATCATTATATCTTTTCTTTATACGTTTTGCTTCGACATAATCTAAGTTAGTTTCAGCTATGATAACAGAATATGATAGACTAGGTAATTTATAAATAATAGAAATTTATTTGGCTCATAGTTCTGGAAGCTGGCCTTCATATCTGACATCTCAATTTCTCTTCTCCTCCTCTTCTCTCCTCACCTTACTTTTAAGTAAGTTACTTTACCTCTCTCTCTCTCTCTCTCTCTCTCTCTCTCTCTCTCTCTCCCCCTCTCCCTTTATCTCTCTCTGTGTTAAGAGTCACACTTTACATTTTTTTCCATGTCTCGTAACTGTTCATCAAAAATTGGACATTTTTAAAAAGATAGTAGCAATCCCGCAAACTAATTCACCCCCTCATTCCCAAATTTATTCAGTTGTTTAGCGATTTTGCTGAAGAATTTGAGTTAAGTTTCTCCCATCCCCACTGTGTGGAGCCCTTAGTATTGCTTCTTGGAGGGCAATATTACCTTTGGGCTTATGTGCCATCAGTCTGTGTTGTCAATGGCTTTAGGGGGACATGTTTGATTTTTTTCCTTTCCCTGGTCTCTCTGTTATGCCATCTGATTCTGTGGGTTTCACATATTGCTGATAAGCTCCACTGATTGGCGTTGGGCTGCTCTATTGTTGACGATGTCCTGGGACATATGTTGCTCATGGTCTGATTCAATTAAAATCGGGTTCTTTGCTGGGTCATTCTTGTGGTCAGTCTTTGAAGTTTGTTATAAGAATTGGAAGGTTATACTTGGATGTCCACTCTAGTAAAGTATGTGTCCTGCAGCTTAGGTGTTGCTCTTACATAGCTACCAGGCTCCTCTTGATTGATTACCACAGAAATATTTTTGTTTTAGGGAGTACCCTTAGTCTTGAACTTGTTTTCAATCTGTTTCTATTTAAATCAGCATTTGGAACAAAATCTACCTCTTCCCCTTGGCAGAATTTCAAAGCTACTGCACAGGAGTTGGGGAAAGGACAGTGACTTATTACTCAGAGTGACATCCTTAGTTTGCAAATGGGTTCCTGGATGGGGAGAGTAGCCTGTGGTCCTCTAAGATTATCTTTCCCAGTGTGAACCGTCTATGCTATCAGTGAGTTGTGGCTAGAGAAATTATTCCCCAGAATTCCTGGCCTGACAAAACTGTGTTAAGCCTCTGATTCATGAGTCATAGCTGGGTGGAGAACATTTTGCTCTCTTGGCTTCACTCACTCCAAATTTAGCTCTTCACCGAGTAGCTGGGGAATGAGCAATGAGAAGAGCTACCCCTCTCAGAGAGAGAGTATAACCCTTGACTGGGACCTGGAGTGAGGGGAACCCCATCTTTCAGGCCAGAGCTAAGCAAATGGATCTTTCACTAGTCTGAACTGTGTTGGGTGGGAGGGGAGCATGTGGCTCAAGGGTCACTGTGTGTTCTCACTAGGACTAAATAAATTTTCTTGGATAAATGTTTCTTTGTTAGTTTTATGTCCTTAGGACAATTTCCAGAAACATTAAATGGTTTCTTTTTGCTTGTTTATAAATTTGCATGAGTTATATTTTTTCAAGTTATAGTTACTTGTCAGGGGCACCAGACAACAGAACACCTCTTGCCACAAATCCAAAAGTAGAATTATACCAGTTCTCTTTATATTTAATTGTTTAGTTTTCAATGTAGTATTCATTTAGCCATTCAGCAGATACTTCAAGGAAATCTTTTAGAATATTTCTGAATGAAGGACCAATCATGGCAGAAGGCAGTACTAATATCTGAATCTACCTAAGCACATATAATGCCTTCAGATAATAGCACCTAAATAATCTAAATAATAAATTGTTTATTATAAATATATTTCCACTACAATCACTATCAAAATACAGAAAAATTACATAGGATGCAGACCACGGAGGTCAAGAGCAGAGATGTGGAAGGAAACAAGAGCTTTGTTGTTGAATTCAAGTCTGGCACTCAATGACAAGGCAATTAACCTTGCTCTGCCTTTGCTACTTTATCAATAAAATTAGGATAATTGTGAGTTAATATTTACAAAACTCTTAGAGTAATCACTTGCATACAGTAATTGTTATATAAATATTTGCTATTCTTTTAATAATAATGAAACATATTGGCTACATGGTAGAAGTCAACGCATGTATAAAATTACTCCATATACATTTGTTTTTAGAACCAGTTAATTACATTAAGCCTACTTACATTAAGCCTACTACATAAAGCCTTTTAATAATGAAAAGTATGATTTTTTAAGAACTAGCAGTTGTATGTAATCTCAAAAAGCAGATAATCACAAAGGATTATATTCTTAAATATATTTATATTTCTAAAAACCTATAATTAACATAATCTTCAGCGAAGTCGAATAGCTTCTATGGCCTGTGAAAAGAAACTAAATTAACATGGAAAGTTTTGAACTTTTAAATATTATGTTTCAACTTTAAGAGATTTGGTTATATTTTCCAAAATGCATTGAGCATCTGGAATATTTATTCCTTCACATACTATATTTTACTGAATGGCTTTTCATCCAAAAAGCCATTAAATTAAAAAAATTGAAGCCATTCTTATGGCTTGAATAGATGTATAGTTCTACATCACCACAGAGGAAATTGATAGTGTCTAGACAAGAGGAATCCCAGTCTACCAGATTCCTTAAGAAGAATAAGGCTGAAATCAAATTGTTCTTTTAATAAATGTAGAAACAAAATCATACTGCAGTTGTTTTTTGTTTGTTTGCTTATTTGTTCATTTTTTAAATTTTGTTTTGTTTTTCCTGATACTCTGGTTCTGATTCCTGAGTAGATAGTATCTCTCCTTTCTGTATTCTTTCCTTTCTCCTGTCCCATGTGATAAAAATCTGGGGTAATGATAAATTTAGACAAAATAAGAGCTATGGATGTCTTGAATAGATCTTCTTTTAGGTTTGATTTGAAATGTTTGATGAGATGTCCAGGTAGCCTCTCTTCACAATATTTTTCTGCCTCTTTGAATATATTTTCCTCTCTTTGTGAGTTCTCTTGAATGAATACCTTTTTATGGGACACTGCGGCTCTGTCCTTTGCTCAATCAATCTTTACAACTTCAAATACCTTTTTCAGAAACCAATCATTAATAATTAACTGATGAATCTTTTTCACCAAGACATTCCAGAGATAAATAAACTTTTTATTAGCCGATAAACTTTTGAAAAACCTGTATTGTTTAAAGTCTAGATATATAGTACCCAAAGTTGATAATAAATATTATTTTATTAAGATCTAACAAAAAAGAAATGAGGTGATACTAAAAGAAAAAAAAAACACTTCAGATACAATGAAGTTGAAAATAATCCTTCTGAAAATCAACAAAAAATATAAGACAGTTGAATTTAACATTCTGTGTTTTCACCAACTCAGTGCAAATGAAAACAGATTTAAAGGGAGCATTGGCCAAAAACTGGGAATTTTACTGTTGAGAATAAGTTTAGAGAGACAAGGCCAAAAATTATCTGTGGAATATTTCAATCAAGCCATTAAAGATTGCTTGTGGTTGATGTTGTTTCCTTCATTTTATTTGGAGCTTTTTTCTTTCTATTGATGCTTAAATGAAATCAATCTCCCTTATCAAATATTAATGTTGTTTTAATGACTCATAAATAAACATAATTTTGAAAAAAGAACCACAGTGTTTGTCATTTTTTTCCTCAAGCTGATCATGTGTACATCACTGTGCAATTCTGATATTCCTTAAGAAAAGACACACAAGCTGGGTAAATTTTCTTCTGGAGACTTTTTTTGGAAGAAAAATCAAATTCTCTATAGAGAAACTACAAAAGGTGATGAGAACCCTCCTCAAAATATAAAAGACACACTTGCGAAATACATTTGGAAGCTCCATTGTGTGAACAAATTGTGCAGGTTATTCATGTTTTCCAAATGTTTCTGAGGACAGAAGAAATTGGCATAAGAATCTCACTGTGTCATTGAGTTGGTGCAAAGCTGTCATCTGCCAATGTCATGTGATCACATTGGGCCTTGCTGCCATGAAAACAGTTATCCTGCTTTTATTCCTCACAATAAATAAAAATAAATGCTGTGTATATGAATGATGCTTCTAGTTCTGTCCTTGAATTTTGTTATACCTTATTTTGTCTATCAGCATTTGATTTCTTCAACATGTTTACTGTAAAAATGTTAGATATCCTAACTTTTCATAGTTTTTATTATCTTAGTTTTGTCATTAGAAGCAACAGTTCTCTTTAAAAAGTGAAAAAAAATTTGACTATGTACAACCATTTTTATATTTAATTTTGCAATTTTTAAAACATTATTTTTACAAAATATATTAAGAAAGTTGCCAGTTTGGTGCAAGGAAACATTTACATGTTCTTTGAATAGAAATGTGATATGAAATCCCTTCTGCTAACTGAATATTCAATTTTTATCTAAAAATAGTATTTGAGATGGTAAAATGATTCACTTTAACCAAATTTTATTTATTTATTAAGAAACCAAATGTTTCTTTCCTCTTCCATCTTCATGGCATATCTTATTTTCACCCTGTACAATTAGATATCATCGAAGAATAGGTGTGAGGGAATTCCCTATATAGATGATCAGCACTGACAAACTTCAATATATAACCATATTTCTTATAAATTCCACATCTTATTTGAAATTTAGCTCTTTAAAATTATATGCTTCTTATGAAATAAAACACCAAACATATTAGTCAGCTTTCTGTTACTATAATAAATACTTCAGATAATTAGCTTATAAAGAGAAAAGGGTTATTCTAGCTCAGTTTTAAAAGTTTCAGTCCATGAGCCATAGGCCCCATGGCCTTTGGGCATAGCAAAACCATTCATCTCAGGTCCAGGTTGTGAAAAAGGGAGAAAAAGACTAGGGTCCTACAGTCCCATGTGAGAACATGCCTCACTGTTCTAAGATCTCCCACTAGGCCACTCTTAAAAGTTCACCACCTCCCAATAGTGCCATGGGTTGGTGACCAAGCCTTTAACACATCAGCCATTGGGGGACTTTCCAGATCCAAACTAAAACACCAACTTAATTTTATAAAGTAGAAATCTCTGGTTCATCGCAAGTTTACACGTACTTTCATTATGCTATGATATTTCTAATTTTTTTTCCTTCTATGTTATTACTTATTTAAGTTATGTTTTCCCTATCTATGTTTATGTATTAACATATTCATTAAATTATGCAACATATAGACAAAAAAAAAGTTTCCAAAGATTAAATGACTTCCCATACACAGGAAGGAAGGCCAGAAAATGTGTTTGATAGGTGGAAGAGGATGGAAATTCCTCATCATTCTTCTGAACTTTAATGTTATCATGTTATATTTCTACAACACTACATATTTTATTTTGAATCATGATAATCTTTTGCTATTATTAGTAATCCCTGAAATTTCCTTAGCATAATGCAGTTACATTAAAAGCATAAAGACATTAATTTTGTTTTTTATTTTGTTATTTTTTGCATGATTGTTCAAATGCTGGTAAATTCTTTTCAGTTCTCCCTCTGGGAAATTAACTGAGCATCTGTCTGAAACAAAATAATAGAGCACAGTAGATCTAGGTTTACTTTAAAAATTTCCCTAGATGACAAATAAGCTTATGGTTTTATGGCTTTTCATTACTTCATCTAAATCTCTCTGTCACTTGACCAAGTAGCATCCTATATCCTTGTGAGTGTTCATTAAACTACTACAGTGTTTCAAATACATGTGGATTTAAGATCTGAAGTAAACTCTTTGAGAGAAAGTTTTGTTTTTGAATGACCTTATCAGCAATTTTCAATACGTTTCTCACCTACACATATTTTAGGGGCAAAACACATACCTAACATACCTGAGAAACTAAGGGGTCTTGAGTTCTTTTCTCATTGAGGAAGTATGGATCTGGGAGGTTGTGACAGAATCTCTGAGGAGAAGGAAATAGGTTTTACCTGAGAGATTCTGATATGTTTTTGGTAAGGAAATTGGGTAGCTTCTCTGCCAACACACACACACACACACACACACTCATGAGCGTTTGAGAACTGCGATTTTAGAAGATGTATTTAAAATGATAAAATGATAGGGAAGAATCAAAATCCTAGAGATGCAACAGTGACTTATCCAAAGGATATCAATTTAATGAATTTCATAGAACTTTTTTTAATCTGAATTACTTAACATTATTTTTGAGATATGAATCATTTTTTAGATCATGTCTAAGTGTCCAAGTTAAAAACTTTGCTGGGTTGTATGATGTGTTTTTTAAGATTCATTTGTTTCATCTCCTAGACTCAATATTTGTTTTCAAGTGAATGCTGGAAAATAACTTCACAATGAGAAATATTGTATTTAAATTTATTTCTATGGAATAAAATAATTAGGAAATAATAAGATAATTACTCTATTAATTTAATTACCTGATTATAAAATTATTTTAACATTTACTGTAAAGTGGCATATTTTAAAAGGATTTCCTCTCCTTAGGCCTCTGGATTCTTGGACTGCTAACTTCTCTGGATACATTCTTGGCCAGGTTCTGTCTGCTCACTCACTCTCCCTCTAATGAAGTAGAGCAAGAGCCAGAATTTATAGCTCTGCTCTGCCCTTCTTTGGGAACAAACTTGCATTTGAAGACCTAGTATATTCTCCTTTTCCATGCTCTAAGTCTTACTTGGCAGGTTCCTCCTGTGGAGACCTGTTATTGATGAGTGAGTGGGCAGTTTTGACAAATGTATTAGTCCTAGTTGCAAGTTCGTTGGATTTTACCCTAAACTATTTTCCTGGCTATCATAAAAAATGGAAGTGTTACCTTGGCTCTTACCTGTTTGTCACTGATGCTCCTCCAAGGCCTCAACAGAAATAAGAAGACCCATTTCACAGTTAAATAAAATGTTCTGCAAATTATCTTTATGGAGGATGTAAACAATGGTATACATATAGAAGAATGTTTGGGTCAATCCCATCAGATAATGGCTGTATAAACTAGATTAGGTCATTCATCCTCTGAAACTTAGTTATGTCAGTAGTAAAATAGAAATAAATGCCCATGCTGTAATGGATGGCATTGGATTGCTTTCTAGACCTGGTCAATAATATGCATACAATAAATGTTAGTTCTAACGATATGCAAAGGTAAACCAGAAGCCCATGGTGTTGAAAATTAACTTATGTACCAGACAGAACTTCGACATTTACATTACCTCCTAGACTGATATAAATCATAAGTAAAATTAGCAAAGCTGTATCTTTATGGCCAATTTATCCATTCATAAAAATATTTTCTTGGATAAATATTAATTGGGAACCCATAAATACAACATAAAATAATCCAGAAGAAATACATGGGACACATATCTATTTGAATGTGTGATTTATAGCATTCCATTTCACCTAGAAAAAAAGGGATGTATTAACATGCAAATGTTTAGGGGTCTTTTTCTTTGTGTATATAAGCCTGCATGTGTGTGTTTTACAATACGATATCCCTTCCTACAAAATTATAAATTATTACAGTGTCAGATGAAAAAATAGAGGAATATGCCAATTTCAGAGTATAGTTTATTAATAACTTATCATTAGGACTATATAATGTATAATAACACTTGACCCTAGTGAAAAATCTGTCAGCTTCCAATATTGAAAACAAAGTCCAAAGGTTCCCTTAGCTGCAGGAATAGAACTTGACTTCTATCTAGATGTCAGCTTTCATCATCTTTTCTGCTGAGTACTAACTTTAACAGCTTTATGAAGGTATAATTCACATACCTTACAATTCAGCAATTTAAAATATGCAATTCAATGAGATTTGATGAATTAAAACATGTCATTATTAGGCAATATTTTGCATATGGTGATTGAATATGAAGAAATATAAAGCATATACTAATTAGTTTTCAGTTATTGTGAAGTCAGTCACTATAAGTGGTTTGGTTACGATTTTATTCTTTCATATAGATATATTTCCTTCTAGTCTTATGTTTTGTGCAAAATTCATATAAGTGACCATCAATGTTTAAATAATCAATAATGGAAGAGAAATAAAAAGTACAACTGTAAATTCCTGTTCTACAAATAATACTTCTGCTTTGGGAACTTCAGACATTTCTTCACTTTAAAAATGTCCATCTTTCATCACTCTATAGACAAAACAACCTATCAGTACAGATTGAGCACCCCAAATCTGAAAACCCCCAAATGAGATGCTCCAAAATCCAAAAAGTTTTTTAAAAAATTATTTTATTTTTGATTAACATATATATTTTGCATATTAATACAGTTCAGTGTGATATTTCCACACATGAGTAATGCATACATGGTCCAGATCCAGCCTCCCTTTCTCACCCTAACCCCTACTCTCTTGCCAACTCATGATTTTTTAGTTTCCATATATGAAAGAGAACATGTGGTACTTGTGTTTCTGTGTCTAGTTTATTTCACTTAACATAACATCCTCCAAATCACAGAGCAACAGAGAACTAGAAAAGAACCAAACCCTATCAGTACAGTAAACTCTCAAACCACCAAGAAGAACAAGAGAAAAAAAGAAAAGAACAGAGCATTCATTAGGAAAAACATCAACAAAATAACAAGGATTAAGTTCTAACCCATCAATAATAACCTTGAATTCTAGGTTATTAAATATACTAAATTCTCCAATTAAAATATACAAAATGAGCCGGGCGCGGTGGCTCAAGCCTGTAATCCCAGCACTTAGGGAGGCTGAGACAGGAGAATCGCGAGTTCAAAGCCAGCCTCAGCAACGGCGAGGCGCTAAGCAACTCAGTGAGACCCTGTCTCTACATAAAACACAAAATAGGGCTGGGGATGTGGCTCAGTGGTCGAGTGCCCCTGAGTTCAATCCCCAGTACCA
>CM053408.1:27151162-27191552 GCA_028644305.1 Xerus rutilus
AAATAAACTTTAAGATGAAAAATATGAGGCAAAAAAGGTCGTTATATAATGATCAAGGGGTCAAGTCAACAAGAAATGATAGCAATTATTACAAACCTATATGTACCTAATGTCAGAAAACCCAACCTTATAAAACATACTATTAGAACTAAAGGTGCAGACAGACTCCATTCCACTTTCATCAATTGATAGAACATCTAGACAAAACTGACAAAGAACAACAAAGTTATATGATATGATAGGCATGGTGGTACAAGCCTATAATCCCAGCTACTTCAGAAGTTGAGGCAGGAGAATTTCAAGTTTGAGGCCTCCCTCAACAACTCAATGAGGCCCTGTCTTAAAATAAAGATGGTCACAGTAGGTAGCTCAATGGTAAAATGCCCCTCAGTTAAATTTCCCATACCAGAATAAGAAAAAAAATAATGCTATAGATAAAATAGACTTAAACATTTACTCAACTTTTTATTCAATATCTGTAGAATAGGTAGTTCTTTTATTAGTGTACAGAAATTGCTCTAGAATATATCATATATTAAGCCATAAAATAAATATTAACAAATTTTAAAAATTTAAATAACATCCTACATAATTTCTGATCACAGTGGAATAAAACTAGAAGTCAACAATAAAAATAAAAAATTGTTAGAAATTATACAAATACATTGAGACTCAACAATCCAGTTTTGAACAATGATTCAACAAAGAGCTCAAAAGGGAAATTTTAAAAATTCATGAAAGAAATAAAAATGAAAACCAAACATGCTAAAATTGTGGACTACAACACCCAAAACTTGAGCGTGAACTTTAAAACTCCAAGTAAAAAATTCCACATTTGGCATCATGTGACAACTCAAGCAGGTTAAAAATACTATGCAAAATTATTTTTAACCTATACATATAGATATGCATATAAGGCTTATATAAAAGCATACCTTATTTAGATTTGGGTTTTACTCTCTCTGTATATATAAAAATCAGAAACACTTCTGGTCCCAAGTATTTTAAATAATGTGAACCAATACTCTAGTTATTAAAAGAGGAAGAGCTTATCTCTGTAGAATGCATACACTTAAATAGTAATACATAAAATTAACTATATTAATGAAAAATTGGAAAAGTGTTGGCTAAATAGTTTAAATCAAGCGTTTACTTGGAAGAAAATATTCAACTAATTTAATTAACTAGCTAAAATTAAACCATGAATGAGAAACTTTGTAAAAGCTTATCATTATAGTTCCAAAGTATTCATAAGTTATTTAAAAAATGAGGAGTTAAAAGAAGTAAAAATATATCAGTCAAGAGATTTTTACAAAAAATCAGGTGGGTTTAAGACTAAACTATTTTCACTGAGATTAGAAAGAATGTGAGAAGAAATAGTGCAAAGACAAAACTGATGGAACTTATTAGTGCTTTTAGTGAATAATGGGTCTTAGGTGATGGATTGAGGCCCAGTTTAAACAATGTCAAATGCCTCTACAGATTGATTGATGTACAGAGACAAACTAAGCCATTGAATTTAGTGACTGCAAATCATTAGTGTCTGATATAAAAGCAGTTTCAAGTACAGTGTGGAATGAAGAGCAAAATCTTGAGCAGAAACTAGATGAAATGAGTAAAAATAATCTTTATAAATAATTGAATGCATAAAGATAGATAAGTCATGTTTCAAGGGCAAGGAAGATGAAGAGATGATGTCTTTGAGCTCTGAGATACTTTTTTAAAATCAATTAATTTATTTTACAGTAGAATGCATTTTGACATATTATACAGAAATGTAGCACAACTTCTCATTCCTCTGGCTATACATGGTGCAGAGTTATTCCAGTAGGGTAATCATACATGTGTATAGGGTAATAATGTCTGTTTAATTCTACTGACCTTCTCAACCTCACAACCTCAACCCTCCTCTCACTTCTTCTACATAAATCAAAGTTTCTTCATTCTTCCCTATTCCCTTGCCCCACTATGGATCAGCATCTGCTTATCAGGGAAAACATTTAGCTTTTGGTTTTTTGGGATTGGCTTATTTCACTTAGCATGATATTCCCTAGCTCCATCTATTTACCTTCAAATACCATAATTTCATTCTTCTTTAAGGCTGAGTAATATTCCATTGTGTATATGTACTACATTTTCTTTATTCATTTATCTGTTGAAGGGCATCTAGGTTAGTTCCATAGTTGAGCTATTGTGAATTGATCTTCTATCAACACTGATGAGGCTGCATCACTGCAGTATGCTGATTTTAAGTCCTTTGAGTATAAACAAAGGAATGGAATAGCTGGGTCAAATGGTGGATCCATTCCAAGTTTTCTGAGTTATCTCTATACTGCTTTCTATAGTGGTTGCACCAATTTGCAGTCCCACTAGCAATGTGTGAGTGTACCTTTTTCTCCACATCCTCACCAACACTTATTAGAACCTGTATTCTTGATAATTTCCATTCTAACTGGAGTGAGATAAAATCTTAGAATAGTTTTGATTTGCATTTCTCTAATTGCCTGAGATGATGAACACTTTTTCATGTTTGTTGATTGATTGTATTTCTTCTTCTGTGAAGTGTCTGTTCAGTTCCTTTGCCCTTTTATTGATGGGGTTATTTGTTTTTGGGTATTTAATTTTTTGAGCTCTTTATATATCCTGGAGATTAGTGCTCTGTCTGAAGTAGGTGTGGTAAAGATTGTTTCCCATTCTGTGGGCTCTTTCATCACATTAGTGATTGTTTCCTTTACTGAGAGATACTTGATTCCTCATTTTGTATAGTTCTTAATAGTGTTGATAATCTTGCATTCATAACAGCATTCAAAGTTAATATTGTTGTGAGAATGAGTAAACTTCAGAAAATATAAAAAGAACCAGTGTTTATATTTTGTTTTTATCCTTCCAATTATCTCTATATTGTGTCAATTTAATAGATTTTCAGAAAGGGGGAAAATCCTACTTTGTTTCCTAGATTTATTTGTCCATCCAGGCATATGCCAACTACTCTGTTGCTGGGGATAGGTTAGAAGAAAATAATTATAGTTGGCATAGTGAAAGAAAGCAATTATTTGTTATATAAAGTTTAGATTATTTCATGTAATTTTCTTTTTTAATTCATATAATCTTATATTTCTTACACATAGACATATAGGTTAAATCAAAGAACTTCCAGAAAACAAAAATAGAACTTGAGAATTATCTGTGATGGTAAAAAAAAAAAGTACTGATGATGAAGACATCCTTTTTCAAAAAAAAATATTTGATCACTTCCTGTGAGAAGATGGTTAATAAAAGCAGGCAAACAGGTCAATTTTTCACCACAAATATGTGACTGCATCCTAATGTTTTTGTTAGCTAAAAACCAAACTGCTGATTCATTTTGTCCTGTGGTAAGTGCAACTATTTCCTTCAAACATTTTCTAAAATGCTTGTACAAATGTAATTTTGTTCTATCCAGTATTTGGATTTGGATTTTTTTGATATGGCTTACCATGAACTTTCTTCTTCTGAATCTCATCCTGTTTATATTTGTTCCCATATCTAACTTGAATCCATGTACAAAAGAAAGGAACAAATTATGTAACTCCTATATTCTAGCTGTGATAATATTTAAAGACATCAAATTATTTAATCAAACTTATTCAGGAATGATTTTGATCTAAGACAAAGATAGCACAAGGAATGGATTTTACAGAAATAAACCAGACCTCAGAAAAAAATTTTACGGTATGGTATCTAATATAAAGGATATTTCCATGTCAAATGGAGTGAAATTTCATTCTCATAACAACCTTGTACTAATAATTTTTTACCAAAGATTACAGTTATGTATATTATATATCCTTTTTTAAACAATGAAATTTCAATGGATATTTCAAAAAACAATAAAAATATCATATTTCAAATAGCTTAAAAATCATAAAATTCAGAAGATAAAAAAAGAGGAAAGGAAAATCAAGAAAATAGGGGATGTTATAGAATATTCCAAAACTATCACTTGCTTCCAATTCTATTTAGCAAATACATGTTGAACATTTGACAATCAGCATTAGCTCTTATCTTGTTACTTAAAGCAATAATAAACAGGCTCCTCTTTTCCCATATTTATTTGAAGTGTTAGCTTGAAATTCTTCTGCATGTGGCTATGAATTCCACAATTTTAACATGCTATTGTATTTTAGGAAAAAAGAAAGCATCTCAACAGTAGTCCAGTGCTATGGGCAGAGACAACAAGCATGGGCAAGTGGTGGAGCCCTAAAACCAAGTTTAATCTCATTTATAAAATTGTGATTTCACTTGTAGCTGGATATTTTTGTGGAAAACAACAAAAATGTTCTAAAAGTAATATAGAATAGATAATAAACACCCCTAAGTCCATTTTCAAAAAAGGATCAAAGCAAAAGTACTTTCTGTAATAAAGAACACAACTTGATACAGAGCCCAGGTACCAAAAAAACAGTGGTTTTGATACAGGACCAGACACCTTGGCTAACATAATATAAGAAAGGGTCAGAAATAAGCTATTATAGTAAAGGGAGCTTAATTTTTGATAAAACTGGTACCAGAAATTTCTGCAGAAAAAGAGATAACATTTTAATAGATGGTTTAGAAAACTGTGCTGTTACTTGGAGAAAATGAAATTATATTTTTATCTTCCTTTCAAACAACGGCAAAAAATCATCTGTTGATGATTGAAGAGTGTAAATTAGATGAAAAATCCAAAATCAAAGAAAACAATGAAAAAGTATACAGGAAAATAGGTTTTTGATATTGGGACCAGGCAAAACTTTCATCAAAATCTAAGAATAATAAGAAATATTGAAATGATATAATTTTAATAAATATCAATTATAATATTTACATATTGATTATTAGTATTTAGCTATTAAAATGTTATGCAATGAAGAAGCAGAAGGTATGAATTCACATCTCCAGAGGAAAAATGGTCTCAAGATGATGGTTTAGGCCATTTACTCATTCATTTATTTTTTTAAAAAGGGATAGTTATCAGGTAGAGTTAGCTAGAAATCTTATACAAGAAAAATACTGAAATTTCATATAATTAATTTGTATCTACTATACAAAGTATGTAAACAATAATAATTTTTAAAATAGGCAAAACACAACTGCACAGGATGAGTAACTCCAACACAAAAATACCTATTCATATACAATGAAGTCAATTACTTAGATAATTTGTCATCCAAAATAAAAGAGCTGATATAATACTCCATGATATGAGAGACCAAAATATATGTATATGTATGTGTATATAGATACAGATAAATTTTCTTATAGGGATATCTGTTGTAAAGGCTAAACACATTTTACCTGAAAGTTTTTAAAGATCTTCAATACTGTTGGAGGTAATAATTTTACTGAAGTTATTGATAAAAATATTTAGCAACAGGGCTAGAGGTACAGCTCAGTAATAGGCATGCTTGAGTCAAGGGGTTCCATCCCTAGCATGGCAATGATAAATAACACATAAATTTGTAATCTGTAGAAACACAATTCTACCTCATCATTCCTCTTCCTTACATTGAAGAAACTGAATAAGACAGTTTTTTTCTATATGGCTTGATTATAAATCTTCAGTGCTTTTCACATGAAGATCAATTTTTAAACTTTTTTTTCAGAAATCAAACAATCTTGAAAAAGAAAGATGACCCAGACTTAGATGTATAATATAGAAGCCAAGGGCAAATAATAATTTTCTTTTAGCTATTGTGTGTGGGACCTTCAAAAGCAGATATTAGCCATAATCCTTTTTATACCCTAAATATAAAGCATTGTCCTTGAACATCTGAATGACTAACTGATTGGTTATATAAAAAGGCTGCCCAATAGCTTCATTATTTTTGTATAGTTATTTTTCAAGTGTGAAACAGTCTTAAATCCCTACAAGAAATGTTATTAAGTCTCTGATCCATCAAAGAATCCACTTGTTCAGTAGTATCCATATTCATCCAGCATACATCCAGCACCTTCAACAGAGTGCAAAGTTCTTCATAAAAGTAGCTCAGTGGTGGAGCACTGGAGTAGAGTGTGTGAGGCACTGGGTTCCATCCTTAGCCCCAGAAAGAAAGGAAGAATGAAAGAAAAAATAAATAAATAAATAAATAAATAAAGGTATGGCATCCATATACAATTTTAAAAAAATAAAAATAAATCTTAATCTTTTTTTATAAGTTGTTAGTTTCTCTTTACATGCATTTATTCACTTTATTCAATAATCATTTGTTCACTTTGGGTCTTTTAAAATTTTTAGTCATTCTCATATTCACTGTATATAGCTCAGTTGGTATCCTAAGGAAGGGCTCTGGGTGTGTAAACATACAAGGGATGATTTATGAGGTCTTGAGGTGTGTAAACATACAAGGATGATTATCATCCTTTAAGAATTTTATTTGATTTGTTTGTCTTCTGTCTTCAACATTAGCAATTGTTCCTCTCTAGTTCATCATTTGCATGATCTCTTCTCATTTCTTCTTCCATTTCACTGAACATTTTTGAGTTTTATCACCAATTGAGTCATCTTCCTTTAAACTTCAGCTTTGATTGGTAAGTCTACCCAGGAACCAGGCTGCTCCCTGTCTCTTGACCACTTTTTCTCTAATGATCTTCACCTTCCCTCCACTTAAGTCATCTGTTCCATATATCTTGTCACCTCCCAGAACTCTTGCCTTTCTAAAGTACTACCTTCAGTTACTACACTATCATCCTGCTTGTCTCATTTTCTCTAATCATTTATTTCTCATTTTCACTAATAGTTTCTAAGATTTGACCTATGGACCTCTTGGCAGTGACCTTTTTGCTTTTTATTTTATCTCTCTCCTTTTGCGCTCACTTCATTTTCATTCAATTTTGATTCATTGTACAAAACTTTCTCTCTTGACAATATTTTCAATCCATGTGTCCTCTAACTTACCACTGAACTGTCTAGAAAAATTCCAATATTGGATGAGTCAAATTATCTTATTTTTCTGCATCTAATTTTGTTAGTGTTGCCATATCCAATTGATTGACAATAGTGAGGACCACTAATACGTCTATTACCTCAGTTAGTTCTTCCTATTTTTTTTTGGCCACAGGTACAGATTTTCCCAACTTTCCTCAAAATCCTGAACCTTGGTATTTACTTAACTGCATTTATCCTTACTTTCCCTATGGCTATGGTACAAGGCAAGTATTGCTAAAAGGGGGTGAGGGCACCACGTGGGCCTTCCCGATGAGTTGGGGTCTAGAGAGATGGAGAGGGGTCCCCGGGGAAGACGATATGTGGTCTCTCTGGACGGTGGTAGCGATTGCCAGAGCCAATCTCCCCAGGCCCCAGGGTGTAGGTAAAAATATGCTCTGCCCCAGTGAGACGCAAAAACACCTGGAGCGAGAAGTAGGGACACCAGAGTGAGAAGCAGAAAACACCCTTTATTCCAGAAAGTGTAGAAACTTAAATACACTCTTGGACCAATCAGATCCAAAGGTCACAATCAAAGGGGTGCTCTTTGGCAAGAGCACAGTCTATTAGCATAGAATGGGGAAAGATGGAAGGGAGGGGTTGAAGTTATGGAGAGTGCTCCTACAGGCAAGACCTTCATTTTTCTAAGGCTAAATCTTTCAACTGTAAGTAGAACTTATCCCTTCGCCCTTTCTCAAAGAGATAATACAGTAATTATTACCTCTCATGATTAACTTGAGATCCTTGTCCAGGAATTTATAGCCAGAGAAAGAGAGTTATGTATAGAACCCTGCAAATGCTTCTATTTTTATTTATTTCTCTAATATAATAAATAATTTTAAATTTCAAAACTTTTCATCAATTTATGTGGAACATTGTGATTCTGAACATAAGATCTATAAAGAAATTTGATCTATTGATTTAAACTCTATTCTCATTTGTTTTTTTAATGTCTTTAAGCGTCTCTAATTTTATGCCTAAGCAACAATAAACATATTTAAAAACTGACAAGTCTAGAGAAGGTTTTATGTCCTTTTCAAATTTCTTCAAAATTATTTTCAGGAAGATTTAAACTAATGATGTAATATTATGGAATCTATTTGTTTTCCCTTTAGTTGAGTCTTTCCAGAGTGTTTTTTCTGGGACCGAAAGCCTATTGTGGAAAAAATTGCTTTTGAAACAGCCTTTATATGGGATTGCTAGCAGCCTGCAGAGATGAAGTGATTTCAAGCACATTTGAAAATAAACAGAAAACAAAACTATTTAAAATATTTGTTTGAACAGCTTGCCACCTAAAATTTGTTGTAATATCACTTTTTGTGGGTCACACGCCTGTTTCCCTTCATAATCATTTCCTTTTTTTCCCCTCTACCTTTTAGTTTATAGTTGAGAAATTATTTCTTATGAAAGTTCAGATAGTTTGGTTCTTTTGTGCTTTGGACAAAAATGAACAAGTCCTTTGAAACTGGTCTTTGGCTATGAGAGATGGTATAGACACATCACGTAGCCTCTCTCTGGCTTATCTTTCCTTACCTTGAAAATTTCTACTTAACATTAAATGAAATATTTTGTGAGAAAAGAGGAATGGTTTACCCACTTATAAAGTAAATATGAAGCTTTTTCTCTCCAAATCAGAATAAAACTTGAAAGTTCACTGAAAAGTAAACTGAAAGCATTTACAAGCTTTTAGTGGATTATGACTTGATTTATTGATAATAGAACAAAGAAATGATGAATTAAATTAAAACAAGGAGGCCTAGCTTTGAAGTTAAATTTTTTTTTTTAAAAAAAGACTCAATTATTTTTACAATAAGGACAAAAGTTTCTGTTTGTTTCTTTGGGTGGAGCCAACAGGGAGGCACTGGAGAGAGGAAGGGAGGGCCAGAGGAGTCAGGCCACTCTCTCTGTTATTGCCTTTGTTCTTTGAGTGTTTTGAATCTTTAAGGATTTATAATATACATTATGCACACATGAACCTCCAGGAGAGAATGAACATGTGCTAGAAGGTTGTAATAGACCAAGATCTTCTTTTACTTCCAGCAAAAAGATATATAACCCATACATAAGAGCATGAAAATATTAAACAATAAAAACCCAGTCTGTGGCTTTTACAAAGGATTTTGATAGTGCAGTGCAGGGAATAAATCATAAAGTAAGGTTTTCTTCTGTAATGGAGGTCTTAGACATTCTAATTATCCCCAAAGTAATTTCTTCATGTTAAATGTATTCAATCTGTTTCTTTGCAGCAGAAACTTGGACATTCCCAGCAACTTATGCACAATGGCAGGTATTTCGGCAAACACACATGTATCTCCTTATGTCCACACTGTTTAATGATATATTACATAGCCACTTGGAATGGAAACAGTTCATGCATTTGTGCTTTAGTGAATGAAATCATTCATCCACTCGAAAATATTTTTGGAGATTTTGTGTACTTGAACCAAGAGTTTGCCATATTTTTATTTTATCAGCACTGGTATGAATAGATTTTGGGATAGTTTAGAAAGACAAGTAGGTGGGTAAAGGAGATCAGATGTAGAAACTGATGGTGGTGGCAGACACAAGTTACCTAAAAAATACAAATCGGTATTTAAAGATTCACCATTGAGACAAAAAGCTGAAAATGCTCTCATTTTATTAATAAGAAACATTGAACGTTGCTAATAATTACATAACCACCACTCTACTCTTCACTTCTTTTTGTTTGATTTTTTTATATTCCACATATAAATGAGTTCATGCTACATCTTTCAGGCAATCTGGCCTTGATTTTTTTTTTTTTTTGTACTGAAGATTTAACCCAGAGGTACTTTTCCACTGAGTTACACCCTTAGCCCTTTATTTTTTTATTTTGTTGAGATTCTCACTTAACTGCTAAGATTGGCCTAAAACTGAAATTCTCCTGCCTCAGCCTCCCAAATTGTTGGAATTTCAGGTGTGTTCTCTGGGCCTGGTTTATATCACTTAGCAAGCTGTACTTCAGATTCATCCATGTTATTAGAAATAAAAAATTCCTTTTTTTTTTAAGACAATTCACTGTACACATTTTATTTACAATTTTAATACACTATCTTAATGTGATTGGGGCCATTTTATACTTGAGTCATTTTCAGAATTTCCTTTTTTAAAGGACAAATAGAATTACATAGTGACCATAGTTAATGTATATTTCATAATTGCTAAAAGAAAATATTGTCACCACAAAAATTATAAGAAAGTGAGGAAATTGGTATCTTAAATAATTTAATCATTTTATATACATATATCTAAACATCACAGCGTACTCCATACATATTTATAATTATTATTTGTCAACTAAAAACAAAGTAAAATAGATAAAAGACTGTATAATAATTAACACAGTAAGATTGCAGAGTTAACTAGAGGCCATGAAGGAAAATCAAGTAAGGCACAGTTATGCATAAGCCCTTAGAGAGAAGAAAAGCAGGGATGTTATCAAGTATTAGCAAAAAGGAGTCAGCCAAATTTCAGCTGCTTCAGGAAGATTTGACCAAAAATGACCTTTGAAGCTGGTTTTGTGATGGCTTTGTGGCTTAATGGTCATTGTGAGGCAATTTGGTTTCAGCATGACAGGGATGGGAAGCACACTTCAGGGAGCTAAGATCACATGAGGACCACAGTAGAAGAGGTTCAGTTCTTCAGGTTCTGCCATTCTGTAAATCATAGTTTATAACATGTTTCTTTGTGTATGTAATATCTACAAAAATGTTTATGCCAGGACTGGAGACGTGGTTCAGTGGTAAGAGCACTTGCCTAGCATGTGCGATGATTCTGGGTTCAATTCCCAGCACTGCAAAAATTTAAAATTAAAAAGTATCACTTCCTTTGATTTTCAAGATATATACCCCAACTCGTGTTTCCTGTTTTCCTCTCCAGCTTCCACATATGAGAGAAGACATGAGACCCTTAACCTTCTGAGTTTGACTTATTTTGCTTAACATGATGGTCTCTAGTTTCATCCATTTTCCTGCAAGTGCCACATTTTCATTTTTCTTTATGGCTGAATAAACCTCCATTTTGTATATATACCACATTTTCTTTATTTGTTCATCTATTGTACACCTAGGCTGGTTCCATAGTTTGGTTATTGTTAATTTTGCTGCTATAAACATGGGTATTAATCTATCGGTGTAGTAAGGGAAGACTAATTCTTCAGGGTAAACACAGAGATGTGGTATAACTAGGTCATAGTGTGTGGTTCCATGCCAAATTACACTGTTATATTGTGTGCAAATATGAATGTGTAATAGCAAATCCTATCAATATGTAAAGCTATAATGGACCATTAAAAATGTGGGGACAAAAGAAGAAAAAAATAATAATATAGGCTTCATGTTTAAAGAAGAAAAATAAATTTATGCCAGTCTCTGGTCTCAATTTCTACTTGTGAGGCTGGGTAAGTGGGGTAAAAGGAGAGTCAATATAGGTAATGAATGATCTGTTCTGATTTGGAAGATGGAAGCTGGTTCAAAAGGAAAGGAAATAAAATGTTAGTACCTGCAGAGCCCTTCCCCCTCCTCCATCTGTTGCCAAGGTTACCTGCTTCCAAGGCATTGTACCTCCCTGCAGGGAGTTGTAGGAGTTGTTAATGAATGCCCACTGGATGACTCCCTTCCTGCCTGTTCCCCTGGATGGCTTTGTTCCAACCCTTGGATCACTTCACCTTTTGGGTCACTAGGTAGGATGGGAGGGGGAGACAGCATGAGAACAATGGAAGTCTAAAATGTATAAAAGGGGCAGGACACCCCCATTTCCTCAGACACTTACCTCTGAGGCCCTTTCTTTTCAAAAAAGTCTATCACTGTTCTACACTTTAAAGAAAACTTACTTTCTATGCTTGTGGAGTTTCTCAGTTGTTCAGTCTTCAATATCAGGGAAACAGGACTCGGCCCTGATGCTCATCACTGGTATCACTTGTACCTCTACCTTAACCTCAAGGTTCATTACCTACGTCTCTTCTTTCTCTCATATAATCTTTGCTTCATTCTACATACCAGACTCCCCTTCCAAAAATAATCATGTCAGTTTGACTACCATCTGAAATTCAGATTGTGTGATTTGTGAGCAGAGAATGGGAAACTATAATAAAAATCCCTTCATTAAGACCTTTCTCTTTTCAGAAAAATGGCAAGATTATATTAATTTTGGCCACTTGAAATATGCGGCTCTTTACAAAGAGGAATAAAGTGTACATAAATCACTTTCTTTTCCTTGACATTCCTGAAGCTGCCAAATAAACTTTTAACTTCATGACAAACTGAACATGGGTAACTGTAGCATCAATATTATCAATGTTTCTCATTCATATTATTTGTGTTAATTTTCTCTAAGTAAAAAAGTAAAATATAACCCATTAGGGGATTTTTACAAAACTATGAAACATTTTATGGTTTATTTTTTAAAAAGCTCTATGAAACATTTAGGTAGGAAAAAATGATAAGACTATGAATTTTTCATGCTTGCAGAGGAGGTAACTAAGTAAATCAATAAAATAATTTGATAATTTAAGACAGCAGTTGATGTATTTTATCTATAGATTACATATGGCCTAACTCAGATTTATGTACAATTTTCTTTACTTCAAAGCCCCAGATTTTATTTCATTTGTTCTCCTACACTTATTAATACCTGCCTTTCTCTATCTGGTAATCAGCAGAGTAGTCAGCAATATTTTCATTTGTTTTCATTGATTTGGTTTGTTGTTTGCAATATTTTATCAGTTAAGTTCACATAAAGTATTATGACTGCCACAAGCCTGGCTATTTTTATATTCAGTAAAATTGTTTTTGGAGCTCTAACCACTATACAAAAGAGATTGAACTTACCATAGAACATTCTTAACAATACATCTGCAGCTTTAGTACTGCTTTATTCTGGTTTACCCTATCCTCAGTCCATGTTACTGATCCATTTGTGGAAATAAAGCAATACACAAGAGCTTCAGTATTTTTACCACCACATCACATGCATGTGAGGCTGCCTAAAATACTTTGTACTAGCATAAACATGTTGACTCATTTTCTTGAGACTAAATTCTAGCACACTCTATTTTTAAAAGAAAGACTAAAAGAAGACACATTGTGTTTGAAAGTTGTATAGCTCAAAGGAAAGAAAGTCACATTCCTTAAGATAGAATTACTTCTTGGAGACCATAGATTTATTTAGAAAAAGATATATTTGATATTTGTTTCCCTATGGAAAAGTGCATTTTCAAAACATTTTACAAAATGAAAATTTGAGCTACTAAATCTGAACCTGTGAACCAAGCATGTTGTCATTACTGCAGAAATTCTTGTGGTTCTCATGGTTAGCCTTTGGCATCCACAGTTACAGCAACTTTGAAGTCTTTCTAATTTTGGAAAACATGGGCTGTGCTATACATGATTCCTGTCTATCAAAGCTTGAACTTCAAAATATTTCTGTTATTTAAAAGAAGTTGCAGATATAGAAACTTAAGATCTAGTAGAATAAATAAGTGATGTTAGATTTTATAGTATAGTAAGTACAGAAACAGATTACTATTTGATATTTTAGCTACTTATAAATTTAAATTGGGAACCCAACTTGAAGAGATGAACTTCCTGTAGCAGGGAACATGAATTCCCCATAGAATTCAGGTTAAGAAACTTCCCCTGATACACCCCATATTTAATCTAGAGCCCAGTTTAAATGATAGTTTGCAGCAACTGCAATGATCATATACAATGCTTTAATAAAGTACAGTGAGATTACAGGTTGCAGTAAGACCTATTGGGATAAGGGTAGACATACGTGGTGGATTACAAAATGATGAATTGTTCCAGGTCTTGTATGAATTTCCTTTTGCTATGTATACCATCAAGAGATACAGTTTATCTCTTTACCCCTTGAATCTGGGTGTGGCTTGCATGAGTTGTGGTCCAAGTCTTGAAAAATGCTTGCACATTGCATCTTTCTCCTTTCTTTTAAGCTGCTTTTGAAAGCAAGTGACCATATCTGTAAACTCAAGCTCCCCTGTTAGAGAATATGAAATTAAGTGGTGTGAGAGAGAGCTGGCCTGGGCACATACACAGTATACAATGTGCAACAAATATTAGGTTTGTCAATCATATAGCTTTGGCCATAGTTCCATCTTGTAACAAGTTCCACATTCCAGTGAGTAGCCACAGGATGCTAATAGCATAGTCACCGGATGCTAATAGAATAGTCACACCCTATGCATCCTGTAGGGCTTGGAGGACAAAGGGCCTCTTAGCATATATAAAGAGGGACCTGAGCTCAATAAAAGAGTCTCTTTCCTGGTTCTGTGTGTGTGTGTGTGTGTGTGTGTGTGTGTGATTTTTCATCCGCGGCTCCGTCGCCTGACTCGGTTTCCCTTTGTGCTGGCGAGGGCGCTGGCAAAGTGGAGATCTTAAGACCAGATCTTAAGACCACACCAGATGGCACTCTGCTCCTTGCTGACCTGACAACTATATGGCATTCTACGCCTTTGAGAAGGGATGGATATAATGTGCTCCTGTAAATAGAATTCTGTTTTCTAGTCTGGCTGCCCCTATTGTTTAATATTCTTCACTGTACATATGCTAATAAAATTAGAAGTTTTATAAGCTGCAGAGAACAGCACATCTTCATGAGAACACTTGGCTACACTCATTCATTTGCACAGGAAATATGCATGGTTTGCAAATAGTGGATGAGGAATAATTGTGTGTTCGCAAATGATGGAACCTCATTTGTCATGTGCTTATCCTTATTCTCTTAAAACACAACTTATTATGCTTTTTAAAGAGTATTTAGTTTCCAAAAATGTGCATATTTCTGTATATAAAGATTTATGTATTATATGTTTCATAAAGTTAGAAGATGTTGACTATCTAAAAACTTTTTATTCTATGAATATAAAAGAAGACAGAAGCTAGTAATGTGCTGATAAATGGTCAAATATCCATTCTGCCTTGTATGTAATGATGTCCTCAGACTTAGCTGGGAAAATGATTCCCAGAATAAGGATTATATTTTTTCAAATTCCCTTGCCTAGAAATGGCCTAGATTCTGCAATCTACCTGGGATTAATATATGTGATTTCTAGCCTGCCCTTAAGAGTAGAGGTGTATTCTTCATTATCCCTTCCTCCTTTCTGCTGACTGAAATGCCTGTATTGGCTGGAGCTCAAGAATCTATATTAGATTACCATGTGCAAGCCACAAATTAAAGATAACAGGAAAATATCCTTTGCTCCATGGACCATCAAGAACCTTCTAGCCCTGATATGCCAACATACAGCTTTCTTTTATGCAAGAGAAATAAATTTCTATATTAATGAAGTTATTATAATTTGGAGGTTATGTTCTTCAAAACTAAAATTAGTCATGTTTTAATATGAAATACACTTTATTTTCTTTTAATATAAGAATTTTGAAATGTCCAATATTTAAAACCTTAATATTTTCTGTCTCGCTGGCTAGAACAAATCTTCCAATTCTCACTTCTAAACCAACTCTTAAAATATTTTAATCTGAAGGGTTAAAAAATCTTCTTTTCTCACTACATCCAGTATTTGGTTTTATCAAAATCCTTGACTAATATTACAATCTAATTCTAATTCTCATTCTACTTTATTCTAAACTGGAAATGTATTTTGTTTGAAGTATTGTAGCTATGCTTCCTGCTTTTTCTATTTCCCTTATTCACAGAGACTGTGACTTACATTATAAAGTAAATGTTCAAGCATATCTGCCCAACTTCTCCCTATACTTTTTCATATATAACATAAGGATAATATTTTCTTGAATACAAAGTACAAATCAGAAGTCATCAATCAGCAAATTAAGTCTAATACTAGTTCATTTTCATTCATTGCTCCAGATAGGTTCTACTAGTACTTCAGGCAGCTTTGTCTTTTCCCTAGATAAGATTTTATATTAAAATATTAGGCAGATTTTGGAAAAAATTTTTAGAAGTAAATTTTTTTCAAACAATCTCATTTTTTAGTTACATATGACAATAAAATGTATTTTGACATATCATGCATACATAGAATATAACTTCCCATTCTTGTAGTTGTACATGATGTGGAGTTACTATGGTCATGTATTCATAAATGAATATAGGAAAATTATGTCTGATTCATTCTACTATCTTTACCATTCCCATCCTCCCTCCCTTAGCCCATTCCATAGTCAGCCTGGTGAATCTACATTCCCATTGTGAGTCAGCATCTGCATATCAGAAAGGACATTTGGCCTTTGGTTTTTTGAGATTGGCTTATTTTATTTAGCGTTATTGCTTTCAGTTTCATCCATCTTCAGGCAAATGCCATAATTTCATTCTTATTTATGGCTGAGTAACATTCCATTGTGTATATATACCACATTTTCTTTATCCATTCATCTATTGAAGGGCACATAAGCTGGTTCCATAGCTTAGCTATTGTGAATTGAGCTGCTATAAACATTGATGTAGCTGCATTGCTTGAATATGCCAAATTTTAGTCCTTTGAGTGTGTGCTGAGGAGTGGGATAACTGGGTCAAATGGTAGTTCCATTCCAAATTTTCTGAGGAATCTCCAAATTGCTTTTCCATAGTAGTTGCACCAATTTGCAGTCCCACAAACAAAGTATGAGTGCACGTTTTTCCCTACATCCTCACCAACATTTATTGTTACTTGTATTATTCAGGAGTAAACTTCTATGTTCTTATTTCAGGCCTGAATAAAGTTACAGAAGTATTTTGCAGACCCTGGCAGATGCCTTCACCATTGGTCTTTTTCTTTCACCTTGTTCATATCCACTATAAATTAGATGGTCCAATTGTGGAACTCCTACAATTGCCCTCTGGAACACCTTTGTTGCAGATAGACTGGCACAAATGGAGACATGTCTTAGTTCTCAGCTCTCTACTTCCACAGGATCATATATGAAAAGAGTGCATATGTGTAAAAGTCCTGTGTGGGAGAACCCAGTTCTATTCTTCTTTCTCTCTTAAAAATGTATCACCATGCAAATGACAATGGTATATGTTAGAGAGATTTTCCTTTAATCTGCTCTAATTTATTCTTTTAAAGGTGAAAATTAAAGCATCCCTGGCAATTTAAATTTACTGACAAGAAAATTCTTGTTGTGTGACTTTGACTTACAATGCCTTACATAGAATTACATAGAATTGCTAACATGTGGTACATCACTGTCCTCTAGAAATGAAGGCAGGTAATGATTGACTATCTGTTAATGATGAACACTTGAACTTCAAAAGGTGATCACTAAAAGCATCATTATTTCTGGAAAATGTTTCAACTGTCTAATTAAATTCTACCAGTTCACAGCACTGCATACATATACGCAAGACACTGGTCAAATTTGGATCTCTCTGCTGCCCTTCCTTGTTTCCTTCTTTTTCTTCCTTCATTCTATATTCTAAAAATAAATATTGAGAGTCTAATACATGCAGTGGCCTAGGAGACTGAGAAACAAAACAGACAAAGCCTACTGCCATGTTAGAAGATTTGTTCTAGTCAGGGAGTTAAAAAAAAATACACAATGAAATAAGTAAAGCATACAGTAATGTAAAATAATGCTGAGAGAAAAAATTCAACCTGTAAAGGAGGGCAATCTCATATCCTTTGTTTAATAGGTTTGTGATAAATGAAGGAATATATTGCACAAATATGATTTTGTGTAAATACTTATATTAGTATCAAGTGGAAATTTTTGAGTAATTTATAAAAACTATTTACATTCGCTTAAATGTGGAAAAGTCAATAATTAAGATTTTTTTTCTGTACTTGTTAAGAACCACCAGGGAAATATATAAAAATACCTTTAAACTTATATTCAAATTATTTTAATTTACATTTAAATTATTTTAATCTCAAAGGAAGTAGTAATTTTAAGTACTAAACTGAAAGTAAACTTATACATATGAGCTCATTTTCATAGATTTTTGCCCTATGGATCTGTTTATCCATTAATATTTTGATCTTCTTTTTAATTACCAAATTATTTAAGTTTTTAAATACATAAACTTCTACTTGACAAATATATGTTTAATGTTATTGTTTTTAAAGCAATTAAAGTAATAACTCCAAAGAACATGTTTTTTCAGGATTAATTATAAAAACAGGATCAAAAGTAACAATTTTTCAATTCTTTCCAAGCGTGTATCCATCTTTAATATTTCCAAATGTAAAGAATGATTCCAGCCAAGTACAAATATATGCTTTATGTATTTGCAGAATCATATTCTGATGTAAACTCTAAATCATGGTTTATTTCTTAAATGATTTTTTTCATAAGAAAAGTAATATCACATAACACTTCATAGAAAGTCAATTTGGGTTGCTAATAGTAACAAGAGAAAAGTAGAGGTACTACAAAAAGTAGAACCAAACTGTGAGTTTTGCAGAAGCAAGAACCATGGTCTGAGGTCACTAATGGAAAGCTTAGAATATCTATGTCTAACACTTGTTTAATGCCTGAGAGAACAAATAAATGCCTAGTATGGTGCACAATGATTTTGCCTTCATTTTCATACTTAGAGCAGCTTTTTACAAGGAGAAAATTCCCCCAGAGTAAAACAGCCAGTTACCTAAAACAAGGTGGGAAAAAATTATTCCTACAGGTGACAATTCATTCTTTCTTAGAAAAATTAAAAGGACAGGAATGAGCCACTCTCCAAATTCCAAAGTCAGATCACCAAAAATAAAATTCTAAAGAATGTCATTGAGGGTCTTGTCTTTTATTGTGGAAAATTTTTTTTTCTGACTACACCAAAAGGACCTGAGAAAAGTCAAAATCTTTTCAAGAGAAGTAGTTTTTTAGTGCCCCTCCAGCATCCAAGATGTGAAGTGAAAGCTCAGATTATTGTTACTACATGTGAATATTGTTACTACATGCGAATATTGGTATCAGATCTGCCCAGGGAAGTCACTTCCCAGAATGTGGAAACAGTATCATGCTCCTATTACATTAGGTTTGCATATGTGAAATGCTTTGCATTAGTTGGCTTTCCATTGATGTGACAAAATACCTGAGAAAATAAACTTATACAAAATAAAAGTTTATTCTGCCTCAAAGTTTGAGAGGTTTCAGTCCAGGCCCTATTGCCTTGAACCTCTGTATATCATAGTGGGATGACATGGTAGAAGAGATCTGTTCACCTCTGGCATCAAGGAAACAAAGACAAAGAGTGTAGGGGCTAGAGTCCCAATAGCCTTTTCATTGGCTTTCTTCCCAGAACCTCTTACTTCTAATACTTTCCACATCTCAAAAGTTTCACCACCTCCAGAAGTGCCACAGGTTGGTGACTTGGCCTTTAGCATATGGGCCTTTGGGGAACATTTAAGATCCAAACCATAGCATGCTTATTTCTATTACACATAAGAAGCAAAAAATTTACAATATTAATGATAATTGTTTTTGATTGTTAACTGTCAAATTTATGCAATAATAAACTGTGTTCAGTTAGTTGAAATGATTGAAACCACACCACAATTGTTTTGTGTATATATTAGAAAATATATTTAATAAGAACACAACATTTCTGACATTGAATATCCAGCAAACATAAGTCTCAATATCATTTTCTTGGAGGGGTGGTACCGGGAATTGAACTCAGGGACACTCAACCACTAAGCCATATCCTCAGCCTTTTGTTGTATTTTGTTTAGAGACAGGGTCTCACTGACTTGCTTAGTGCCCTGCTATTGCTGAAGCTCTCTTTGAACTCACAATCCTCCTGTCTCAGACTCCTGAGCCTCTGGGATTACAGGCATGCACCACTGCACTAGGCTCAATATAATTTTATTCCTTAATATGTAGTAGACTTTTAAGGTTAGCCTCTATTTTCACTTTTATTTTTTTTCTTGGTACAATTGAATTTGTGTTATTTTAAATTTCTGAAGATCACAAAGTCAGGATGGTCATTCTGTCCTGTTGAGCCTCAAGCTGAAGCTATAAAACAATAGGAATGTTTCATTGTATTGCCTAATAAAAATTATATGAAAAGTTAAGTTATGTAGTATAGGTGAAAAATATTACTAGAGTTGAGAAAGTGGGAGATCAAATTGAGCAAGAATTATCAATAAAATTTTAACATTAGCTTTTTATTAAGTTTAAAGTTATAAGATTAGAATTGTGTGTGTGCGTTTTGTTTTTGTTTTGTTTTTTGTTTTTTAGAATAGCCAAAGCAATCCTTAGCAAGAAAAGTGTAGCAGGAGGCATCACAACACTAGACCTTAAATTATACTACAGAGCCATAGTAACAAAAATGGCATGGTGCTTACACCAATACAGATACATAAACCAATGGTACAGAATAGAAGACACAGAGACAAACACAGTTTGAGACAAAATACAGTTATCTCATACAGACAAAGGCACCAAAAACTTATACTGGAAAAAAGATAGCCTCTTCAACAAGTGGTGCTAGAAAAACTGGAAATCTATATGTAGCAAAATGAAATTAAACACCTTTCTCTCATCATGCACAAAAATCACTTCAAAGTAGATCAAGGACCTAGGCACTAGAACAGAAACCTTGCACCAAATAGAAAAAAAAAGTAGTCTCAAATCTCCACCATGTTGGCTTGTGGACTGACTTCCCTAACAAGACTTCTAAAGCACAAGCAGTAAAATTAAGAATCAATAAATGGGATAGAATCAAATTAAAAAGCTTCTTTGCAGCCAAGGAAATAATCAACAATGTAAAGAGAGAGCCTAAAGAATGGGACCTCAAATAGAGCATTAATCTCAAAGATATATAAAGAACTCAAAAAACTGAACACCAAAAACACAAATAACCCCATCGATAAATGAGCTAAGGAACTGAACAGACACTTCACAGAAGAAGAAATACAATTGATCAACTAATAAATGAAAAAATGTTCAACATCTCTGGAAATTAGATAAATGTAAATCAAAACTACACTGAGATTCCATCTCCCTCCAGTCAGAATGGCATTTATCAATAATACAAACAACAATAAATGTTGGCGAGGATGTGGGGAAAAGGGCACTCTCATACATTGCTGGTGGGACTGCAAATTGGTGCAACCACTATGGAAAGCAGAATGGAGATTCCTCAGAAAACTTGCAATGGACCCAACTATCCCACTCCTCATTTTATATCCAACGCACTTAAAATCATCATACTCTAGTGACACAGTCACATCAATGTTTATAACAGCTAAATTCACAATTAGCTAAACCATAGAACCAACTTAGATGCCCTTCAACAGATGAATGGATAAAGAAATTGTGGTATGTATACACAATGGAATATTACTCACCTTAAAGAAAAATAAAATTACGGCATTTGCAGGTAAATGGATAGAATTGGATAAGATTATGCTAAGTAAAATAAGCAATCCCAATGAACCAAAGGCCAAATGTTTCCTCTGATATGTGGATATTAATTCACAATAAGGGGGGAGGGGAAATATAGAGGTACTTTGGACTAGACAGATAGGAGTGAAGGGAGGGGAAGGGGCAGGGGGTAAGAACAATAGTAGAATTAATCAGACATTATTACCCTATGTGCATATATGATTACATGACCTGTGCAACTCTATATCATGTACAACCAAAAGAATGAGAAGTTATACTTCATTTATATCTGATGTGTCAAAATGCATTTTATTGTCATCTATAACTAACTAGAACAAATAAAAATATTTTTAAAAAAGAATTTTTAAGTTTAAAGATTTTACTATCAGTAAAAACTGACAATTTCTATTTATTTTATTCTCATGTTTTATGATATTAATGTACTCCAATTTACATTTAAAACCAAGCATGTAGTATCAATCAGTTAAATGTGCACTTTAAAAGTGATTTTCTCCAAAATAAACCCTACCAATATTAATTGCACAATTCTTTAAAGATAATGTTCTTACAGAATCTCAAATCTGTTCAACAAATTAGATTTGCAAATGTGCAAATACTAAAAATGTGTATATATTTTCTTTTCAATTACCTAATTCAACACCATTAATTTATCTCTTCTGTGGCAGTAGTATAAGCATGATATCAGTAAAATTATCTAAAATATTAAATTGGAACTAAAAAGTCCTGAACAAGTTATTACATCATTTTGATAATATATGCTTAATTTAATTTTTTGTTCATTTATTCATTTATTATTGGGAACTAGATATTGAACCCGAGTGCTTTATTGGTGAGCTCCATCTCCAGTCCCTTTTAATTTTTATTTTGAGACAGAGATTAAGTGACAGAGACTAATCTCCTTAACTTGCTGAGGCTGGCCTCAAATTTATGATCCTCCTGTATCAGCCCCTCAAGTTACTGGGATTATAGTTGTGCACCACTGTGCCTGACCTATATTATATATTTTACAGAAAGAAAATGCTGAATGATTTTAAGTGAATATTTTACTTTAAAATACAGATTTTATTAAATAACCTTGAAAATTTATTACAGTTATGGAAATCATCATTAAATTATACTTCCAATAATCTGAAATGATAGTGAAAAACATCACTTGAAAACAAAACTCTTTATTTTGTGATAGTGGTTTGAGACTTTCACCTTTTTATAAACTTGATTGATTATCTTAAAAAAAAAAAAAAGAAAAGAAAGGCATTGGGAACAAGAAGACTCCAGAGAAATGTTAGAGCAGAGGTTGAAAATCTAGTAGTACACAGGATATTAACTAGTAGATGAAACTCCCAAAATTTAGGTTCACTTGGTAATAGAAAAAAGAGAGAAAGCAAATATTTTATCCAGTTAAATGGAGAAATTATTTCCTTAATTGAATTAACGAAGATCATAGAGCAATAATATCAAGTTATTATAATTTTTAATAATAATTTTTAAAATTATAATTTTAAAATTTTAAATTATAATTTAAATTTTAAATTAAATTATAATTTTAAATTATAATTTTAAAATTTTAAAAATTATACATTTAAAATTATAATAATTTTTAATTATAATTTTTAAAATATCTGAATATAAATAATTAGATTTGGAGAATTTGGTATTTATTTCTATTTATTGCCCTTTTTAGCTTCTATTTTATATCAAAGAAATTATATATATATACATATATGTGCGTATATATATATGTACTGGAAATTGAACTCAGTGGTGCTTTATCACTGAGTTACATCCACAGTCCCTCCAGTCCTTTCTACATTTTTGAGATAGGGTCTCACCAAGTTGCTGAGGCTCTCACTAAATTTCTGAGACTGGCCTTGAACTTGATATCTTCCTTTCTGTCTCCAGTCTCTGGGATTACAGATGTGCACCAATGAGTCAGGCTTCTCCTCCTCTTTTTCTTCAGATATATTCTACCTTAGTGACCCAGGTTGACCTCAAATTCCTGAGCCTCCTGGAATAGCCTACATTATAGACATGGGTCACCATACAGGGTGATTATTTTTTAAAGTGTTTTTGTAAATAAATGTGGCTGGAATCACTTAAAACAATAAGTAGATTGGCTACAACAATTACACATCATCTATTTCTTTATAATTAAATGCATTTTCCATTCGCCCAATCGAGTGTGAGGAAACTGGTTTAACACCTTAATACCAGGTGAAATGAGGCTCCGAACAAATACTAAAGAAAATGTTATTCTATGCACACATTATACTTACTACTTAATGCATCTCTAAATTTAAGATATCCTTTCATGCAGAATAAACGGACTTGATATTTCAGAGACTTTCAAAACTTTCAGTGATTTTTTGTGTGTTGATGTAAGACACTGAATGAATAAATCCATGAGAATAAAACATGGACTCTGAATACAATGTTTTGAAATATCAGTGATAGTAAAGTATAGAAATCTCTCAGTTACCCTGAAGGTTCATGTTAAGGCTACCATTTTTTTTCCAAATTCTTTTTTCAACACAGATTATACTTTATACTCATGAAATATTTTAAAATACCTATTACCTACTTCTAAGCTACAACATAGAACACTTACATAAAAATCTATGGAGGTAGATTTAGAATTAGTTTTTAAAGTACTTCAGCTGTCACTCTGTCCAACAGAATGACAAACCATTTACATGACTCAAGTTTCAGTATTTCCTATCATCTGCTCCATATTGAACAGTGATTTTCATATGGGGACAGTTCTGCACCTCTAGGAATGTTTGGCAAAGTCTGGAGATATTCTAGCCATTATATTTTTGGGGTATCGTTAGCATCTGGTGCGTAAAATCAAGGATATTTATAAATCTCCTTGCAACCCACAGCTCACAGGATTAAGGAATTATTTGGACCATAATGTCAATAATGCCAAGGTTAAGAAATCCTGAAACATAGTCACCAGTAACCCATATCCTGGCAAAATAAAATATCTGCTTTCTGTTTCTCTTCCAATTGTTTTTTTTTTTTTTTTGGCCACTGTGGATCTAACCCAGGAGTTCTTAACCACTGAGTAACATACCAGTCCATTTTTGTTTTTTATTTTAAGACAGGATCTCACCACTTTTCTTAGAGTCTGCCTAAGTTGCTGAGGCTGGCTTTGAATTTGTGATCCTCCTGCCTCAGCCTCCCAAACTGCTGGGATTAGTGCCATATGCCCAGCTTCTCCTCCAGTTCTAAAGACTCTAAGGAACCATTGAAATAAAGGATCTTTTTCCTTCAACTTTAGTCTGCTGTTTCTAATACTATTTTTCTTATCTATTGTCAGTTTAAAAGTAGATGGAGAAGATAAAAAGTTTAGATAATTAATTAATTGTTCAATTTATTGTTTTTTTCCATTATTAACCCTTATTTGTATGTTGCCAGAGCAATTGAATTATTATGTTAATAACTACAGTTTAAAGAAAGAAATCAATCAGATCAACCAATCATGATAAAGACAGCTGAATTCATACGGTACAAGTGACTTCCTATCTCGTATATCCTTAGTGTAATTTTCTATATGTTGCCAAGGAAAGAACAGATTTTCATGGGAAAGCCTGTCTCTGCACTGCAATAAAAACTCGAATAATTGTGGGAAAATGTTAATTAATTTAGCCTGATAAGCTTGTCAAAATAGCTTAATTAATTAATTATAAGTGGCCATTGTGAGGCAACCTGAGTTGTGACATGATAGAAGCTGATGAGAGATTAAATAATTGGAGTTTGAGAAAGAGGTCAAGAGTTGAGAAATTTAGGAGTTACTTTCCTCATGAGAAAGAACTGTGGTCTCTGAGTGTCCATAATGGAGACAGTATAAGGGAGAACAGAAAGGTTAAGAACAGTACTTTGCTAAGGGAACAATTTTTATGTTAAAAACAAAAACAACCTTCAGATTAAGTTAAAGGGCAAAACACAACTCAAAATTTTATATCTATGTTCTGATTAATCAGAGGATTTAGTCAAAGGGTGTATTTCCTCTATAATCAGAGAGATTTTGCAGAAGGATATAAGCATGGCCTAAATTATTTGGATTTTTACTTCATTTCTTTTGCTTGATAGTTGCATTCTGAAGGGTTTAGTAATGATCTTCTACCTCATGAAGGTAATATGGTTACAATATCCTTCATTAAAGAGAATTGTAGATCTAATATCCGAATGATTAATTATAAACTCAGTAATCTAGGGCGCTTCAAGATTCCATGAGGGTTAGTAGTTAGAAAGGATTTCATAAAGGCCAAGCCCAGCACTGTGATAGCCAGGCATTCAGATTATCAGTGGGCTCAGGCCCCATCAAGCAATTACTTTTAATTAGTCCAAATTTATGGTTCCTATATACTTGGGGTTCAGATTTTTTTTTCTTGAATATTTTCTTTTCTGCATAATCATTGCCCAATTCCTCTGACTGTGCTTTTGCCTTGGTTTTCTGGTTTGAACTCTTTGCTAAGGCTGGAGACCTGCCCTGAACTTCAGTCCAAAATAGCTCTTGCCAGCTCCCTGATCCTTATACCACAGCTTCTGGTCTCCAAAGCCTCCAGCTGAGCAGAGCTATGTAAATGCTATGACTGATAATAAATTCAAACTTCCCAAGTGAATGAGTGAGTGAGTGAGTGAGTGAGTGAAAATACATTAAAAAAATATATGGTAAAGTTGTCAGTGATTCTTAACTGAAAACTAAGTCTCTAGATCATAACTTAGCTTTCAACATTTTGATCCTATATGAAAAAAAAAACAGGAATAAAATATTCATAGTGATGCAAGCTGGCTTTGAAATCAGGAAGCCTGGGCTCACACTATTTCCCAAATTGGCACATTCATTGGAAATGATGTTGAAAGCAAATCACAGAGGAATGGGAAAAGCAGTGTTTGCTTCTCTGAAAGAATATACAGCAGTGTTTCCTTTTGTAGTGCACATTTCTGTTTGTAGTTCTAAGCACATTAATGTACAGAAAGATGAAAATGCCCCATATTCTACTGTAATTTATTTGGGAGTAACTAAGCTTTATGTAATAATTAGGGATTATGGGTCTAATAACAGTTTTCCTTATGTTATGCTCTAAAATAGACCAGGGCGTGTCGAATTTCATTCTCTGAAATGCTTCTGTGTAGAGACTCAAAGCGAATTAAGTGAAATATTATGCATTGTATGGTTTAAGGCTGGTTTACTAACAAGGTATCTATTTACAGAGCTGACATGGGCCAAGCAAAGAAGATGGGGTTGGTCTTTGGTGCCGGGCCTCTCATACAGCCTTTCACTTTCTACAATTGACCCACAGAAAACATGCTGTCAAAAATATGTGAGGTTTTAGGACAGTAAAATATACAGAACTTTCCTTTACAGCCACACTAGAAAAATATTTATGATGAGAATTTCAAGTTATTAGTATATGGACAAACTTCAAAGGGAAAAATAGAGGCCACTGAGTCGTTTATTATAGATCAAGTATCAGCTTATTGCTGGATGAAATTATTTGGTTTTCATCTGTTTTATTTCATGGGGGCAGGGGCCATTTAAGGAATTAATGCATGTCACAGAAGAACAGGTTCTTTCCCTATTTTCTATTATTAGTCTTTTTCAATTCTGGGTATTCTGCTTATTCAATATGCTTATTAATGATATCCCAAATTCCTTATATTTTTAGCTATCAGTAGTTATGAGAAGAAATATCATATGCTTATTTATTATAATCATTGACATAATCATTAGAACAAATAATAGAGACACCACATTTACATGGGAACATGTTTAAGACTGTATCATACAATATCACTCTTGGGCCACTTTCTGATTAAATTAATTTCTAATAGGATTTTTTGCATTTGACAAAAAATAGTATTAACCTCTTACACAATGTTCATTTTTCCTGTATATGACTGGTAAATAGTCAGGCTGTCGTTACAGACCAATGTGACCTTTTCTTAAAAGTTTTAGTTGCTTAAGTTTAACATTTCTACATGAATACTTGTTAGAGATGGAAGCAAATAATGACAAGATTAACTTCAAGAAAATCACATATAAGATGTACATAGTGATACGTATCTGTAATCGCAGCAACTCAAAAGGCTGAGTGAGGTTGGAGGATTGCAAGTTCCAGGCCATTCTGGGCAATTTAGTGAGGGCCTCAGCAACTTGGTGATACCCTATCTCAAAATAGAAAATAAAAAGGTCTGGAGATGTGTCTCCATAGTCAAGCAACCCTCCATTCAATTCCTGGTACCCAAAAGAAAGAATGAAAAAAATAAAAAAGGAAATCACATGAAAGGAAGATATAAGATCACAAATACCAGATGGGATGTTTGCTATTGTACAAAGTTTCTAAATTTTAATACAAATTTAGAAATTACCATGGAATAAATGCAAATCAGAACAGTGTTGCTACAACTAATAAAAGGAGGTATGGAACAATGACATGAGAAACAAATGATCTGTTACACTTTTAATTAACCCATTCCTCATCAGAAGGAAAAAATTGAAATATTGTTGGAAAGAATACTTAAAACCATCAATATTTTAAAAAGTGTGGATCAATATTTGCTTCCTTGAAAGTTGTGAAAGTAAACTTGTGTATCTACACATAAGAAACATAAATATAAATGAATGAAAATAAAAATATACTTAAGTCATTTTAAAAACTATGCATAAAATCTTTGTCTTTATTTTTTTGAGATTACTTAAGGTCTACAAATTGAAATCTGATTAAAGAGTAGAATATTAAGGATTTCATTCTGAATCACAATAAGCAATAAACACAGATAATAAATAATAATGATAATGAGGAGGAGGAAGAGGCACCAGCTGCCTCCTTTAGGTTGGCACCGCACATTTTCTCTCCCTTTATACAAAATGTACTTTATCATTCGTTAATTGGATTTGATTTTTTCTCCATCAGCATGTTATACATTATGTTCTATATAATTATTTTTGCTATTAAAATAGTATTCTATTGTCATTTTTTAATTGTTATTTTATAAGAGAATGCTACTAATTTGTGCATGTAAAAATGTGTCTAATATTGTTTATTTTATTCCATTTATTTGTGATTCTATGGACGATACATCATTTGCAAGTGAATGTATTTCTCTCAATCATTCAATTCCTTTTTCTTATTTCTTATTTACCAGGTCTTCTATTACTATAACATATGTAGACTTTACACCATAGATTACAGAAAGCATAGTACTTTACTTGGAGACCAAAAGACTTACAAATTTCAGAACAGGAACAAGGCAAAGATCTTCATTATTATGTATATTTTCTGTACCAATAAAACTTCATATTTATTAATTCAAACAATAATTGCATATTTCTATTGTCTATTCCAATTACATCAATGTCTACTGCTGTTCTATTTATTCTCATATACATTTTAATATTTTATACTTTTCTGACTTGTTTGGTTTTACTCTTTGCTTCCAACTGGATAGCCAAAAAATATGTTTATTTTTACTTTAATCTCTACATTGTTTGCTACATATATATTTTATATGTAACATATAAGTATGTATAAAGTCATATTAGAGACAAATACATATAAGCAGAATTAAGATCATGTTTGGCTTTCTTCTGTTTTAATTTGTTGTCAATATCAGTTTCAGACTTCAAGACAATTTCTCCACCTTTAGTTACTTAAGTGTTTACAGTTATTTATGTATTTATTCATTTATATATTTTTTTCTTTTAAACATTTTATTCTAATATGGTTACTCAGTTTGTGCCAGTTGCTACTTTTATACATATATTTCAAGATATAAATTTTCCTCTGACTACTGCTTTAGTTATGTCTTAAATTTGAAAATCAAGTAATTTTACTTTCATTCAATTCTGACCTATTTCATAGATTTCTCATAATTTCTTTTACACAAATTACATTGGTTGTGACTTATTTATTGTATAGAAATAAAACATGATTGCATCAATACATTGTTTTTAATCTTCAAATAATTTTTATGTAGGTTTTGCACATAGGATCTATTATTGTCTGAGAGAAATGTATGCAAGTCTACAGATATCTTTTCTACACTACTTCTGTGAGATTTTGCTCAATAATTTTGAAAAAAGAGTATAAGGCTAATATGTTTTCCTAATCATTTTTTTTATTCTGGATCTATTATATATATTTTTTAAACTTGTATTTTAGTTGGGGTTCAGTCACAAAAAGACATTGCATTTGATGTATTACACAATAGAATTGTGCTGGGAACCAAATATCTGGCATTTCTTGGGTGTCCACATACAATCTTGAAGAAATTTGAATTTATTTTTATTGCTGGCCTACCATCATAATAGATTATTTTCCAAGAAAATCTGGAAGCTTTCTGAGACTCTCAATGCTTAAGAAATTTCCATTTTGTTTTCATCTTTAAATGACAATTTGGTGGTATTGGGGGAAAAAACCTACATTCTTTTCCTTCAACACTTTCAAATTATTCTCCATTATTTCATTTATTTAATTGTTTCTATTTTACTTATTGTTGCTGAGTTTGTCTTCCAAGTAGACTTCAGAATTTTCTACTGTTTTTAATAGTAAAAGATATTTCATTTTTAATAAAACAAAACATTTTAAATAAACTATTATCCATTTCCACATAAAGTTTATGTATAGGGATAATAAGATGTGTTTTGCATGACAGTTTGGGAAGCCTTTGGATATGAATTGTTTTCTTAAATTACAGAAACTGCTAGTCATTATTTCCTAAGAAATTTTCTTCCCTGCCATTCTTTTTACTTTTACTCTCCTTCTTGTCTCCTATTTAAGACAATGACACTTCTTTTTCATCTACCACCCATATTCTTTGAAATTTTCAATATTTTTATTTTCTTATTGATTTCCAATGGCTTCTCAGAGATTTGGGCCTAATACTCTTATTTATTAATTTACTTGGGGTACATGTAGGTTACTCCTTAATCCAGTAACTTCATTTATATTTCAGTGACAGTACTTTCCATAGACATTTTGTACTGTTGGCTCTTCCTTATGATCGCTTACTCTTTGTTAGCCTTACACACATGCTCTCTTATCAGCTTGACACAACATTTCTTGGGCTAATTTCACATTTTTGTTCTCCTTGTCCCATTTGGTATATAATATACTCAGTCTTTATTCTCTTTGGTACCATGGATCTCAAAATTTGAGTATATTTTGTTAGCAAAATTACCTTCAGCATTTCATCAACTGCAATGTCTGATTTAGATCCTGGTAGAGGAATCAAAATGACTAAGAATATTATGATCACATGATTTATTATCAAAACTAGAACATTTTTGAATGAGAAAAAAAAGTGTTAAAACAATTAAAATTAGAAAATTTTATAAGATATATATATAATATAATTTTTATTTTGCTGTGGGTTTGTTTAATAGTCCTTTTTACAACACATTTTAAAAGACAAGAGTCCTTCAAATATAAAAGTAAAATATTACTCTGTACTTTGAAATTTGGAAAAAAGGATTTTTTATTGCTTATTTCAGTTTTAATTTTCAAATAAGAGTAAGATCATTATTCTTGCATTGAACATATATATTAGAATTGTTATATTGTGAATAGAATCATTACATGTTATAATTAGAATAATCATGTTTATTATATAACATAACAGAAAATGTATTACTTTTATTGTACTCTAATTCTTTTTATGTTCCCATAACTTTTCATAAATCTTCAAGGTTGAATTTTATTTTTGAAAAATTTGAAATCATTGCTTTCAATCTATTTTTTATATAAAAATATTTTTAATCAAGTACAATATTTCAAGAGATAGTTAAGTATCTGATATGCTTGCAATAGTACTAAATAAAGAATAGCCTTAATACTAATTTTCATATTAAAATATGTGAATATTTTAGCTTATTATTTTCACCTCCTTTCTGTACATTTCTTCAATAAATATTTTATGAGGTAAATTTATAATTTTTAAAATTATAATTATTTTGGACACTTTGTCAACTCTAGGTGCTGAAAATAAGAATACTATTCGATTCATTCAATCCCAGTATAAAGTATAAACTTAACACAAATAGGAAATCCATCAAAAGATACTTCATACAATATTAGATGTTCAAAATTATGATAACATTCCAAAATTAAAGTGGTAAACTCTTCCACATCTCACAGTTTAATTCATTCAGTTCTTATTATTATTTTTCTTGGAATTTATTTTATTGATTTTATTTCAAAAGTTATTTTTAATAATTATAAGACAAAACCACTTTCAAAAGCCAATTAGTGACAAATAACAAAGAAGGCATTTACTGCCATGGCACAAGTATTTTTGTATTAATAGCAACTTTATCACAAATATTTAACAACTTATTTAATATACTTGTTTGAGTATAAAATATTTTACATTGCATTAAAATTGGAAGAATATGCACTTTTTATGAGCAAAATTATTTGTTGTGAATTACTATCAATTTCAAGTCTTTGTATGTCAGTAATTTGTTTCATTTTTAGCTTATAATTATACTTTTCTATTTTTTAAATTCATACATAATAATTGTACATATTTATGGGGTAGAGTGTGGGAATGTAATACACATATACAACGTACAATGGTCAAGTCTAACCTCCTTGGATCACCCCATCACCCCACCCTTCCTAGTGTCTCATAATTAGGAATAGGCTCTTTAAGTATGTATGAGTGTGGATTTAGCCATTGGTGCAATGAGGAGTCATCCCAGGACCTTGTACATGATAGACAAGGGCTTTGCCACTGATGTAAACACAGTACTTTAAATCTTTTTTTGAGATCAAGTTTTTCAGCTTCCTGAAAAGAGTGAGAACATGTATTTGTTTATGGATTTTTTAAGAATGTATATTTATATTTATATTACATTATATTATATTATATTATATCAGTGCATATAAGGAAAATGGAGTCAGTCAGGTTCCTTCATCAGAATGGCTAGGAATTAATAACTAAAATATTTTTTGTAAAGCAGGAAGAACAGTATATGTTTTCTCTTATATAACTTGTAATATCATATTTGACACTGTTATGGTTTGGATGTGAGGTGTCCCCCTAAATCTCACATGTGAGACAATGCAAGAAGGTTCAGAAGAGAAGTGATTGGGTTGTAAGGGTCTTAACCAAATCAGTGATTTAGTACCCTGATAGATATTAACTGAAGTGATAGGGTGTGGCTGGAGGAGGTGGGAATTGGGGTATGGAAATATATTTGTATCTGGTGAGTGGAGTCTCTCTGTTTCATGGTCACCATGATGTGCTGCTTCTCTCTGGCTCCTTCTCCTGCCATCATGTTCAGCTTCACCTTGAGCCCTGAGGAATGGAGCCAGCCTTCTATGGACTAAGACCTCTGAAACTGTGAGCCCTCAAATAAACTTTTCCTCCTTAGTATTGTTTTGGTCAGATCCCTTAGTCATAGCAGAATAAAAGCTGACTGAAACAGAAATTGGTACAGAGAATTTGGGTTGTTACTGTAACTAACCTGATCATGTGGGTTAAAAGCTTTTTGAGTTTTTTGGATTTGGTGGGAGGAATTTTGAAATGTTTAGCAGTGCAAGCTGGAAATGCTTTAGGTTGTTGTAAGCAGAGATTAATGGCTGATTCAGCTGGGAGCTCAGAAGACCAGAATGCCAATAGATCTGTGGACAGTGAAGACAGGGGTCAAGATGGTTTAGAGAAAAAGGAGGACACTATTGGAATTTGGAGTAGAGGCCATTCCTGTTATGTTCTGGCTGAGAAGTTGTCTGCATTTTGCCTAAGTCCTGTGACTTTCTGTGAGGCTGACTTTAAAAGTGATGGACATCTTAATCTGGTGGAAGAAATGTCTCAGAAGTATAGCATTCAGGCAGTGGCATGGATATTGCTGGGGGCTTATAGCCAAGTTTAATGTGATATTCAGGAGCAGAAAGCACAGCAGAAACATTTGAAAAACTTGAGCATTAAAGGCAGGTGTAAAACTGGGGCTAAGGAAGTTGCAATTAAAAACATTACTGCCACTGAAGAAATGCTAAGACTGCCTAGAGACTGTAAGAAAGATGACAGCTCAAGAGCGGGCAATACCACACCCACCTCAAGATCATAGGAGTAAAAATGAAAATTCTCTTCAGAACAGACCAGAGGGGCACCCTTCTTGCATAAGGGGGGCCTACAAAGTTTTTACAACATGCTCAGCCACCCAGACACTCAGAGGCTCCTGCTGTAAGGGGTCCCTGAAGTCTGGGCTACTTCTCAAGATGACGGCAGACTTTGGCATCAACCATGTGGTGCTGGTTCTGCAGGAATGCAGGATGCTGAAATAAGAGGGTCATGGAGGCTTCCACCAAGATCACAAAGGAAGGCCTTGAAAGCCAAGCAAAGTGCAACAGAGTTAGAGTCCCCACAGGCACTCTTTGAGAAGGCAAGGTGTGGAGATTTGAGGAGGAAGCCAAAACTGCAAATGCAGAACCCCAAGATTACAAAATACCAGTTACAAGGGATATTGTCCCAGGAAAGCTGCAGGAATCGAGCAGAGACAAGCCAACAGAAAGGCCACTTGGGCTGCAACAAACTAGGCCACAGAGGTGGAGCTACACAAACACTTTGAAGAGAACATCACGATGCCATGTGCCCCAGATGCTGGACATGGAGCTCTAGATACTATTGGCTCAGCTGGATTTCAGTCTTGCTTTGGTCCTATCCCTTCTTTCTATGTCCCCAATTTTGTGAATAGAAATGTTTACTCTGAAACTTTATATATTGGATACTTATAAATTGCTTTTAATTTTACAGGATTTTACAATTTGAAATTGCCTTGAGCCTCAGAGAAGACTTTGAACTTGAACTTCGAGCAATCTCAAAACTGCTGAGACTATGGGGACACTTGGAAATGGACAACATATATTCTGCATTGTGGAATGGTTGTGAGCTTTTGGGGGCCAGGAGAGGAATGTTATTGTTTGGATGTGAGGTGTCCCCAAAAAACTTATAAATAAGACAATGCAAAAAGTTTCAGAGGAGAAATGATTGGGTTGTAAGAGTCTTAACCCACTCAGTGATTTAATCCCCTGATAGGGATTAAATCCCTACAACTGAAGTTGTAGGGTGTGAATGGAGGAAGTGGGAACTGGGGCATGAGAATATATTTGCATCTGGTGAGTGGAGTGTCTCTGTGTTCTGATCACTGTGATGTGAGCTGCTTCTTTCTGCCACCCTCTCCTGACGTGATGATGTTCAGCCTCACCTATGAGCCCTGAGGAATGGAGCCAGCCTTCTATGGACTAAGATCTCTGAAACTGTGAGCCCTCATATAAACTCTTCCTCCTCCATAATTGTGCTGGTCAGATCCTTTAGTTTCAGAAGGGAAAAAGCTGACTAAAGCAGGCATGCTGCCAGCTTTGTTGCAATTTTTTTTCTTTTTTCTTTTTAGTATGAGGGATTGAACTCAGGGGCACTTGACCACTGAGCCACATCCCCAGCTCTATTTTGTGTCTCACTGAATTGCTTAGTGCTTCGCCTTTGCTGAGGTTGGCATTGAACTTGTGATTCTCCTGTCTCAGCCTCCAAAAGTGCTGGGATTACAGGCATGCTTGGCTTTGTTGCAATTTTTATATAAACTAAGTAGGACTTTCTGTTTTGCTCAGATTGCCCACCCAAGGAATAAAAGTAAGTCAGATCTCCCTATGTCCCTGCATATTTTCTTCATGCTGCCTGGCTCTCCAACCTTCCTGGGATAGAGCAGTGCATTATAGTTAATGCACAGGATTGGAGTTCATTTTGACATGAATCATATAGTCCTGAAATATAATTTGCTCTCAGTCTTCATACTTTCTCATTTCCTCCCCTCTTCCCTATCCTTGTCTCACTTTCTATAGTCTATCAGTTTACATTTTATTATTTATTAATTCATCGTTTAAATTATTGATTCATAGATAAACAGAAAGGTGGAATTCACTGTGGTGTATTCACATATGTACATAGCATAATTTGGTAAGTTTCATTCTTCAGTTCCTCCCTTTTCCCTCCTCTCTCCTCAGTCTCCTTCTTCTTCTTCATTGATCCTCCCTTATTTTTCATGGGATGCCACCCTTTTTCCTCCTTGTTTTGCTCTACATATGAGAGAAAACTTGATCTTTCATTCTCTGAGTCTAGCTTATTTCACTTAGCATAATATTTTCCATTTCTATCCATTTATCAGCACATGCATCATTTCATTCTTCTTTATGACTGAAGTAAAACTCCATTGTGTATATGTGTGTTTGTATATATATATATCCATATATATAAATCCATTATATATCTCTATATATCTCTCTATATATCCATTTCTGGCTTTCTTAATTCTGCAAAAATATTCTTTGGTTCAAAATGCTATACTCCCAGGAAATTTGCATTCTTTTTCTTATTTCAAATAAAAATTGAATATTCAACATTTAATCCCTATCTCAGCTTAACATGCCATTGAAACTTTCAAAGTTTTGGTTTAATAACTTAAAGCATAAAACAATGATAGGAATGAACTTATTTCCTTTACTTGAAGCATTTGATATTAATTACATAAATTGGTATCTTTCAAATTTTTGAAACTTTTGTTAATGGAGTCAACTTATTTCCACTAACCTTATACTTTTATACAAACGCATAAGAAAACATGAAAAAAATACGAGCAGATTTAATTTAGAACAGATAGTTGTTTTAAGTGGCACATCATATTTCATAGAATGATGATTCATATGTGCAGATGTCTCAACTTCCATCAAGGTAACAATATAACTACTAAATTTTATAAAGTAAGTTGCTGATGTTTTTTCAGCAAATTTTTGACTTTGGTTTTACCTGTGGTCAGAGGTATGACCCTGGTGAAGGATGTTAAATATTAGCCAATATTTTTCAGGATACATGTTCATTCTCCACTTCCTTGAGAACTGCAAATTCAGTACATAAATTGCTCTTATACTTGCAATTTTGCTTTTTTAGCTCATTACTATAAAAGTGCCTATTTTATTCGATAGGATCTAATGCATGCAGTAGAATGTACATGAGATGATGACTCATGAAGGATCAAACACATAATCCAAACAAAATAACATATCTTAGATGAAATCCAGTGTCCTTATGACCATCCATTTTCAATTTCAAAATATAAGAAAAAAAAAATTTATTCACCAATAGTCCTCTCATATATTGTTTTGTTTGAGGCCCTAAATTTTAAGACATTTTTAATGAATAAAGCAGGAAAGAAATAAGAACAAAAAATAGTCTGATAAACATGCCAAAAACTACTCTCAAATCTCAAAGTACAAGTAGAAAGAGTTATTACCCACTGTTAGAACCCTGTAATCTCAAAAGTGTGTCAAATGCCTTCATCCAGAAAGATAAATATTTGTTGTTTATTATTAAATTTAATGCTACTCACTTTGGATTGCCTAATAATTATTGGTGTCAAGGTCTTGCATAATTCTTATTTCTGCTACTGTAACCTATTTTGTTTTCAAAATGGAAGTTGAAATCAGAGGTACAGTTGAACCCCTTCATTTTCCATAACTTCACTCTAACATTTTTTTAATATTGTACATCTAAAACTGGGCACTCAGGTGCTTGCTTAGCCCTATATAGACTATGCTACAGCATCCTCAGCACAGTGATTTTCCCCTGATGATCAAAAACACGTAAATGTAAAAACTCAGAAATTCTGATCATATATGTCATACATTTATTTCTTAGATTACTCATTTTATTTTCTTACTGTATTTAAAGCATATTGTCTATATGTTTTCTTTTAAAATAGGATAATTGTTCGAGGAGCAAAATACTCATTTTCTGGGGAAAGTTACATTAAAAGAAATCATTAAAAATAATCTCATCCATGCAAAGCACAGATTACTTGAATTACTTTCAGTCCAGCAAAATAGTATTTAGTCAAGCTGAGTAAACCTTTTAAAGATGGAATTCTATTGAGCAAGATTCTATGGAGAATTCCTAGTTAATAAAAATTTTATAGGGCCTGGGGATTGTAGCTCAGTGTTAGAGCAATTGCCTTGCATGCGTGAGGCACTGGGTTCGATCCTCAGCACCACATAAAAATAAATAAATAAAGATATTGTGTCCATCTACAACTAAAAAAAAATTAAAAATTTTTATAGCTTTCTATTATTTTCCAAAATATATCCAGTGTACAAATTAAAATTTTAGAATATTAGCAATAATTTTAGGCTTTGGAGATATAAACAAAAAATCTAGCACAATATTTCAAAACCCTGGGAAAATTTTCATTTTAAAAATTACATATATTTTTAATTTGACTTTTTTGAAAATAAGCTTGTTTTCAGCTGCCCTGAGTCTTAAAGATCATAATGAAATGTCCAAAATATATTTTAGGCAACAGTATATTAATCTTTTTTCTTTTTTAACCAGGGATTACTTAACCAATGAGACACATCTCCAGCCCTTTTTTAATATTTTATTTAGAGACAGAGTCTCACTGAGTTGCTTAGGGCCTTGCTAAATTGCTGAGGCTGGTTTTGAACTCACCATCCTCCTGCCTCAGCCTCTCAAGCCCCTGGGATTATATGCATGCACCACAGGCAATAGCATTTTAATCTTTACAAGACTTCTTAAAGACAACATAATTTGGCAAGAAATTCAAGAATATGAAGAATTTAGGAGAATCATCCACCACATTTGGGGAACATTTGACAGAAGTATACATTTAAAAGGAATTACTTCTTAATTTTTGAAATATTTCTTCTCTTAATTCACTTATTAATTTCTTGATTCATTGTTTCAAATGAACAGGAACAATATTAGTAGAATACTTTGCCTTCATGAAGCCTCAGTCAGAAAATGTTTGAAATTACCACAAAAATAAAGGATTCAAAGTGAGATACAAACATGACTAAGTTTCATATGCAAAATTCTTTCAACATTGAGGTATATATCTTACTTAATAATCTTAGCAAAATACCATCAATTGGCCCAGGGGCCATTGTTGGTGATTTTTTTTAACTTACAAAATATTTTTAATAACTTTATCCATAAAATATTTTATATTCACATTAATAGCAGACTTCTTCCTCCCTTCTCTTTTTTCTTTATTTCTAATAAGATAAAATTTTTACACATTTTCAGATTTCACGTATTTTCAGATTACTTCTACTTTTCTGCGCCCTATCCTTTATGTAAATGAGATGGATATGTGCTCTAAGTTTAAATAACTTTTAACGTATAAGATGTTATAGTATAGGAGAACACTGATTTCACCTAGCACACATTTTACAAGTGCTCTCTTTTTTGATGATGACATTCCTATTGGAAAAAGAAATATTACTACTATATAAAGATTAGAAGGATTATTTTTCCAGTTTAGTTGATGAATTTGTAAATGTGTCTTATTTCTCTTTGTGATCAGTGGCACATGTGTAAAACTGAACCATAAAAGTTAGAAGTGAAATACGGGGCAGTGCTGAAGAGCCAAGCTAATCATCCCAGAAATGGAGCAAACCAATGATCTGCGCATCATGCTCAAAACAAGCAAGATAATCACTTATAGAGTAACTATAATCTATAGTTAATATAGATTAACTATAGATTATGGACTGATAAATTATTTGATAAATTGTTTGATAAATTGTTTGATTTATAAAACTATGATGCATCAGACTATGTTTGATAAATTGTTATAAATTTCTCCTAGTTTCATACCATACATGGATAGGTAATTAATAAATACATTTCTATTCTATGGTATTTTAAATGTAATACTAATAATAAATATTTGAAAATTCTGTTGTTTCAAATTTATGTCTCAAATTTCCCAAGCAATTAACAGTTATGAAATTATTTTAAATGTTTAAATATAGTTTTATGTTTGCTTGGAGATGTCTGGACACAGTTTAATAAAAACTTTCAGCTAATTCCCACTGAAAGCAACCTATTTGCACACTGTGCATAGGCCCCAAATGTGAGGATATGACAATTTAACTACAAGTAAATAAATCATCTCATCATATGATAAGAAAAAGTAACTATATATAATGGAGAACTGAGTTCTTCTTTGCAAAAAAGAAAAAAAATCCTTTATTTACTTAGATATGTTTAACAGTATATATGCATTTCTAGGGAAGTTATTTGAAAATTTTTAAACTGATAAGTGAAGAGTCGGTACAAAATTTTAATTAGTAGCCGGGCGCGGTGGCTCAAGCCTGTAATCCCAGCATTTAGGGAGGCTGAGACAGGAGAATCGCGAGTTCAAAGACAGCCTCGGCAATGGCGAGGCGCTAAGCACCTCAGTGAGACCCTGTCTCTACATAAAACACAAAATAAGGCTGGGGATGTGGCTCAGTGGTCGAGTGCCCCTGAGTTCAATCCCCAGTACCAAAAAAAAAAAAAAAATGACAAATTTGACTGAGGACTTTTAAAAAACAAGATAATTTAATATTAATAATAATGCATGTTTCTGGTATTATGGTGTTAAGCTTTAGTATTGTTACTTTGAATTTTGAAAAAAGACTTTTTTTATTATTTGTTCTAATTAGTTATATGTGACAGTAGAAAGTATTTTGTCACATTATACATAAATGGAGCATAACTTCTTATTCTTCTGGTTGTACATGCTATAGAATCATAGTGGTTGTGTAATAATATTTGTATATTCTACTATCCTTGCTACTCCCATACCCCTTCTCCTCAATTCACTCCCCTCTGCCTAATGAAAAGTACCTCTATTTTTCCCTAGCGTCCCCCTCCCCATTGTGAATTAGCATCTGCATATCAGAGAAAACATTTGGCCTTTGGTTTTGGGGGGATTGTCTTATTTTGCTTAGCATGATATTCTCCAGCTCCATCCATTTACTTCCAAATGCCATAATTTCATTCTTCTTTTTTTTTTTTAGATGGACACAATGTCTTTATTTTATTTATTTATTTATTTATTTATTTTTTATTTTATTATTTTATTTTTTTCCCAAAAGTTGCATTTTAATACATGTTGGCAAACATAACAGAAAAAAACAAATTATCAGAAGCTGTACACACTATTCACTGAAAACATTTGTTGAGGCAAATAGAAAAAAATTGTTACAATCATAATTTTTCTAACTTTGCACAAAATTATAAGCAGATTACATTCTTCATA
>CM053408.1:27192052-27216895 GCA_028644305.1 Xerus rutilus
ACCTACCATGCTCCTGGATTGGCAGAATCAATATTATTAAAATGGCCATATTACCCAAAGCACTATACAGATTCAATGCAATCCCAATTAAAATCCCAAAGGCCTTTTTTATAGAAATAGAAAAGGCAATCATTCTTCTTTAAGGCTGAGTAATTTCATTGTGTATATATACCACATTTTCTTAATACATTCATGTGTTGAAGGGCATCTAGGTTGGTTCCATAGTTTAGAAAAGATTATTTTATAGAATGCTTTATTAAAATATACACTTGTGGGCTTAATGATGATAATATTTATACTGTTATGTCATGGTAGTGTTAATGTTATGCAAAATTGGAGTATTTACTATTTAAGTGGTTGCTATATATCAAGAATTGTTTTTAATGCTATACATGAATTAGAGCATTTAATTCTGTTATGGCCCATGAGGTAGGTAGGATTATCATGCTTATTTTACAAATGAAAAAAATAGATATAAGTAGGTTAAATTACATACTTTTTTTTTGCCTTTTTTTCTTATTTCAGATATTTATCATCCTATGAGTCTTGGAAATATATGACTTTGGTATCCATAGCAAAAGTAAAGTCCTCATAAGCTTGGGTACTGAGATGCAACCAAGGTTCTGCAGTGGAAATGTTCCTACAAGGGACTTTGAATCTTCATCAATCAATGGAAAGACACAGGGACTGGTCAGAATCCATCATAGTATCATGGTGTCACAGTCATCCATTGATCAGTGGCTCTGGTTCCTGCTCCTGTTCTTCTTGTCTTGGCTTCTGGATTTCAGGCTATTCAGAGACTCTATTAAATGATATCCATCTCATAAATTTGTTGTATGTTTTTTTATTAATACAGCTTTGGTAGAAACAAATGAAAAGACACAAGATAGTGCAGAAAAAAGTAATTGGGCAAAAGCAGAAATGAGCTAGATCTGGCCAATTGAAATGTGATCCTTTGGTTACTCACAGATATCTCCAGAGGACCAGGGCTGACATCCCATGAATATTCTCTAGTATGGGTATGGCGTGGCTTGCATTTTGTGGTCAGTGAACTTCATGATTGGCTATATGCCTTTTTGGTTCTTCATTCATGTATAATGACAGTTGTTGACTATATTAAATATTTCCACTGAGTAGAATATTACATTCTTTCATAAGGTGGGAAAAATTATCTTAAATGAAAGAATGTCTCTAATAGCTACATAGATTACCTGTAAAGACTTAGAAATTACACTCAATCTGTTAGAGCATTCATTGGGAAAGAAACCTATTTGATAGCATTTGTATGTGAAATGAAAATATTGCAACAGTACAAATGAACATGGCCCTATGTAAGTGACTGTTAGTAATCACAATTTATCCTTGTATCTCCATTTATGTATGGATATTTGCAGATCCATGTGACCTTCATTGAAAATTTTTATATAATTATACTATTGTCAGCAGTATCAGAAAAAGGAACTGGAAGCTTTTAGAGAGCAGCCAGTAACTATCCTCAATCATCCTATGCAAATCCTCAAAGAGATGAATGTTCTTGAATTATTAAAGACAACCACAATTGCTTATTGATAGCAGCAATGAGAATGCCAGGCTGGCAGCGACTAAAAACAGTCTTCAAAAATGTGAAACTGAGGATTCCTCAATTTATTCCCCATTGGTTACCAGAGAGCACCCTTTCAGGCAGAAAGAAGCACCTAAAATTGGAGATAATTGTGTTTGTCTTCACTCAGCTACTCATTTGTGAGTTCCTCGAGGTTAGGTATAGTTTCTCATTTGCAGAATTGTTCTATTGACAACTACAGAAAACAGAATGATTTTTGTCCTGGGTTCTGTCTGCAAACATTGCATTCTTATAATCTCAGACAATTCTGTAAAATTAAAGCATTTTGTTCCACTTAGAATTATTTTTATGTGCAGAGATTTTTTTTAAACCCCCTTTCAAAATTTACTACCTTCCTTAAGAATAACATCAAGACTGTTTATAGGTTAGTGAAATATTTTTTTCCCTCTTGTCAGTTTTGAACTGCAAGTTTGTACTAAGATGATACTTGCTGGTTCTCAAAGCCTGAAGAAAATCACAGGGAATAAAACACAGCTCTCTACCTTTGATGTCCATCCAGTGGCATGGAAGAACTATCATTCTTTCACCTAGATTTTCTTTAATTTAGCCCCTTAACTGCTAAGAGATGACAATTAAAGCATTCAGGCTCTAAACTGGAACCAAAAGCTATAATAAAAAACTAAAAGAAGCATTCCAAGCAACATTTTTTAAAGATTTCACTGTGGTTACAAATGTAGGATGAAGTTTGTGTTTAACGACAATATTGCACAATGAAGAACAAACTCAACTATTTGACAGTGAAGGCCAAAATACTTTAATTTGTAATGTTTTTTAAGTTTTCAGAATATCTCTTGGTTATAGTTTTAATTCTGTCATTAAATTAGACATAGTAAGTTTCTAATTGCTTCAATATATAAATTCCAATTCTTTTATCAAGACAGAACACTCCTAATTTCCCTGTTTAGAGTATTTTAATTGAATAATAATGCAAATAATATAACAATAATGTGTTTGTCTCAGGATAGATGATATAATACAAGAAAAAAAGTGGATAAAAAGAAAATATGGAAGCAACATACCCTATAAACCCTGCATTCACTTTTTTTTTTAGAACATTTGGGCTATGGATGAAAATAATATTCCCAGAATATTATTGATGATAATCTGTTACTCTTTTATTGATAGTAAGTGTTTGAATTAAGTATACTATTGTTTGGCTTTGAAAGACTACAGCAAAGTCATGTTAAATTATTAAAAAATAAATAAGTTTATTAATGTCTTGCATTATAATATATAAAATGTTTTCTCAGCTAGGCTTTCCACCATTTAGTCTACTTTTGTGCTTTTTATACCTTGGATTTCAAAGTCTTTAAATCATAAATTTTTTTTTTTTGGTACTGGGGATTGAACTCAGGGGTACTCGATCACTGAGTCACATCCCCAGCCCTATTTTGTGTTTTTTATGTAGAGATAGGGTCTCACTGAGTTGCTTAGTGCCTCGCAGTTGCTGAGGCTGGCTTTGAATTCACGATTCTCCTGTCTCAGCCTCCCTAAGTGCTGGGATTACAGGCTTGCGTCACCACGCCCAGTTTAAATCATAATTGTTTTTTTTTACCTAAATAGCTACTACCAAGGACTGAGAGAGCGTGAGAGAGAGAGAGAGAGAAACAATATGAAATTCTTGCTAAAATACATTCTCCATAAATTATATTTGTTTAATTACTATCAGTTTATCAATAAAATGAGTTTTATTTGAAACAGGTGAATATTAAATTTTATATTAAATATTATACATGTGATTATATGTAAATTCCTTATCATCATAGATGAATGTTTGGGAGGCACCAGAAATACATTTTTTAAAAATAATTTTTTAGTTGTAGTTGGACACAATATCTTTATTTATTTTTATGTGGTGCTGAGGATCGAACTCAGTGCCTCACGCATGCGAGGCAAGCGCTCTACCACTGAGCTACAATCCCATCTCCAGAAATACTTTAATACCACATTAATGCTTCTCAAATTGTGTCCCTAAACATCCTTATTTCAAATACCTGGGGTTCCTAATACATTGTTATATGTTCTTAAAACATTGCTCCACTTTATTTTCCTGACACACACACTGGATAAAGTCCAGAATACTATTCTAGACATAGCTAATGTTACATACATAAAATGTATAATTTTAAGAAACTCATGACTTGAAAAACAAATCAGTGACTATAAATCTTTTACCAGGGATTGAACTCAGGGGCACTCAACCACTGAGCCACATCCCCAACCCTATTTTTTTTGGTGTTTTTATGTAGAGACAGGGTCTTACTGAATTCCTTGGTGCCTGGCCGTTGCTGAGGCTGGCTTTGAACTTGCAATTCTCCAGTATCAGACTCACAAAGTGCTGGGATTACAGATGTGCGCCACCATGCCCAGCTGGCTTGCTTCTTTGTTTTTGCTTAATAGCAAGAAGTGGAATAGTATCAGTGCCGATAACCCAAGGTAAGTCTTTTATATAGTATATCAATATATTATTTTGTTAGATGAACATACATTATTCTACATTTTTGTTAATAACCAAGTCATACATTTCTTAGAACTAACAGATTATTTGGATACTGAACTTTGAAAGAATGTATGGTATAAAATATGGAGGAAGATAAAGAGAAGACATTCTTTCAATGTAATTACATTTAATGTATAAGCATACTGATTGAGATGGTTTGAATATGGTCTGTCCCTTTTGAAACTCATGTTGAAATTTCACTTTCTCTATAGGGAGGTGAAAAAACCTTAAGAAGTGATTAGATAGTTAAGAGCAATTAGTATCTTCCTCATCTGAGTGTGTTCATTTTTATGAACATCAGCTTTGCATGGTTGGTCTCTTTCACGTGTTCTGGCTTACCCTTCCACCTTCTGCCATAAGTGTGACTTGCTGGCACTATGCTCTTGGACACCCAAGCCTTCAGAACCATGAGATAAAATAACTGTCTTTCCTTACAAGTTACCCACTCTTGAGTATTCTATTATAGCAAAAGAAAACAGACTAAGACATAATAATATTGCATGTTTTAGTCTTTGAAAAAGCAAACACAATTTTTAATGTTTATGAGTCAATTATCAACATAATTAATCTGTTATGTAATATCTCATTTTAATCAGAATTAAAAGCATGCAATAGAGCTTCCATTTGTGGTTAAGAAGGAATGAGCATAACTACTCGATCTTGTCTACTGGTTACAGCTAACATCCTTGGAAAATAAACACTCCAGCAACTATAACAAGGCACTGAAAAGTAAATTAGAATTGAGCTTCTGGTAGTAAAACCAAAACTAAGCGCATGAGAGTTAAGGACCTCTGTAAATCTTTTCCTCAATAAAGAACTAATAATGTCAAAATTTTCAAAATGTACTTTTTTGAATTCTGGAAAGTAACCAAAGCATTGGGGAAAAAAAAATAGGAGACTTTACCCAAGAAAAACTGCCAAACCTCAGCATAAACTGCAGAGTTTGTACCTTTTTAACTTAACCTATTCCCATATCCCACTCTCCAGGTTCACAGTAGTCTGGAAAAACAGTAGATTAATCACCATGGTAGCTGTAAAAATCAGCAGTTTAGCCACCAACAGAAGAGGGGAGTATGAGATTGGAACTCTTCAAAATTTTCCATCCATCCTAGCATCACTATTTGATATGCCTTGCAGATCTCTGTGAAATTTCCATTTGCAGGATTTTGGCAGTATTTAACCTGACTTACAGCTTGCGGAATAAGAAATGTGGGATCCTGAGGGCATTTTTCAAAAACAATCAGCAACCATTTTTAACATGGCCTCTGCCTGAGGCTCAGATGCCAGTTGGGGAAAGCAAAAGCCCTGTCATTCTGGGGAATGAGAGTTTCATAGTGAACATGGAAAGCTGTGGCATATATTTGAAAACCCAGAAAGACACTGCATAAGCAGAGCTGTGTGTATATTCAGAAGACACTTGAAACACCTCCAACCTTTCATCTTCAGGTGACCCTGAGGAAGAAATTAAAGCTGAGGCAGAGTTGTGCATAAGACTTATGCCTTGCACACTCACAAGCGCACACATATTCACAGGCTTTTAGCAACAGGTGGTAGACGTGGAGAGGTAAGGAAATATCTCTATATAATTCACTTAATGAACTGGCCTCTGAGCAAACCATGCAGAGAATTTAGTAGCTTCACACTTAAGGAAAATAAATATAGAATTACTCTAGAATTGTTAGTAGCAAACAAAAAGCAACAGAAGTAGTAGCAATCATAGAAACAAAACAACAACAACTAATTCCCGGGAAAAGAGGAGAATCTGAGTAATCACATTATAATATCTAAAATGCTTCACTTTCCAAAAAAATCACCAACACATGTAAAGCATAAAATATGCATAAGAAAAAATGTCTGGAACATATTTAAGGCAAAAAATCAATCAGGATCTATTTTATCTGAGAGGACCAAACATTGGACATACTAGACAAAAATCAAAATTATAAATTCATTCAAAGAATAAAATGAAACTGTCTGAAAAATTGAAAGTATGAAAATGATGCCTCACCAAAAGTAGAATATCAATTTAAAAATAGAAGTTACAAGAAAGGATGAAATAAAACTTCTGATGCTGAAAAGTATAACTGATATGAAAAAATCATTAGAACTCTCCCCGTATTTGAGCTAGCAGAAAAATGAATGAAATTGACTCTAAATTTGACTTCAAATTTTAAAATTTGGTATTAACCACTGATATTAACCACTCTGATAAAGAGGGAAAAATAATGAAGAAAAATGAACAGAACTTCAGGGACCTATGTCATACCAAGTGTGTCAATGTATGTATGATGGAAAGCATAAAGAACTAATGACCAAAGCCAGCCTCAGCAATGGCGAGGCACTAAGCAACTTAGTGGGACCCCTGCTTCTACATAAAACACAAAATAGGGCTGGGGATGTTGCTCAGTGGTGAGTACACCAGAGTTCAATCCCCAGTACCAAAAAAAAAAAAAGAAGTAATGACCAAACACTTCCAAGATGTGTTGACAAATATTGTTCTACCCATCTAGTAAGCTCAACAAATTCTAAGTAGAATAAACTCAAAGATAATCTTGCTGGCATATCATTGTCAAATTGTTTATAAACAATGAGAGTATATTGAAAGAAGTTAGAGAAAAACAATTCAACACATACAAAAAGACTCAAAATGGTTAATACCTCACTTGTCATTTGAAACCAATGTAGCCAGAAGGCAGGGGAATTTCACATTCACAGTGCTGGAAGGAAAAGTCTATCAACCAAAAGTTCTCTATCTAGAAAAAATATCCTTTAAAATCAGAACTAAATAAATCATTACAGAATAAAAAAATCCTGAAAGAATTCATAGCAGAAATACAATGCAAAAAAAATACTAAAGGGAGTCTTTAGCCTAAGAGGAGAGCAGAGTAGATGTTTACTTAAATCTGTAAGATGAAATAAATTATATTGGTCAAGTTAAATACACAGGCAATATCAAATAACATGAATACATGTTTGTCTGTAACACTTTTCTTCATTTATCTGATTTAAAGAACATCATGAAACAATAATTATTAAACTGCAGTGATTAGCTAATGAAGAATAAAATGCAATTTGGCAGTGAAAGAAAAGTGAAAGGTGGGAAATATAACTATATATGAAGGAAATGTGTGTATAAACTTGAAATTGTTAGTATGAATCCAAACTAGTTTTAAGATTTTAATTATAATACCCAGAATAACCATTAAAATAATATTTAAAATAGCAAATGAAACAACAGAATAAAAATATACTAGATATTATATACAAAATATACTAGATATACTAGAAATTATCTAAGATAAAACAGGGCAGTAATGCAATAGAAGAAAAAAGATAGGATATAAAAATAAAAAATAATTAGTAAAAAAAAAAGAAACCTTGATCCAACATGCAACACATTTTATATTCAAAGACAAATAAGTTGAAAGTAAAATGGAAAAATACTCAATTCTTTTTCAAATCATGTGGAGTGATTATATTAACACCAATAAAATAGCTATTAAGGTAGCAGTTGCAACAGAGAAAGAGAGAATTTACCATTATAAAATGGTGAATCCATTAGGAACACATGTAAAGCCAAACAACCAAATGGAAGTAAAACAGGACCGGAACAGGCTTTATTCTGGGAAGGATGCTCCCAAGCCACCCCCCCACCCCACCCCCCTGCTGCCCAGTTACCAGGCTTGAATGGGCAGAAATGGCATTGGAATCTCGTGCCATACAGAATTTAAAGGGCCCTCCCCATCCGGAAAAGGAAGGCTTGAGGCTGGAAGGGAAGGGTCTGGGGCAGGAAGAGGTGTTGGTCTAGAGTCCAGTGTCCTCTGAGATTGGTTAGGTGAGGCTAGTGAGGTCAGAGTCCTTCCAGGATGAGCCGGGAGTCATGGTGGTTCTCATGTTGGAGGTTCGTTGCTCTTTCCCTATCGGCTACTGGAGGCTGCCATGTTGGCATGTTCAGCGCGTGTGTACTGCGTTTGGCGCGCGCGACGTTGGGTGGGCAGGCAGGTGGCTCAGCCCAGGGTGGCAACGGACAAGAGGGAAAAGGGGAGAGAGATAGCGAGGAACTTTCAGAAAGTGCCCTCAGGGGTTGGGTGCCCCAGCAGGGCTGCGCGCAGCGGTCCCGGATGCTGACGGGCGGGGCAAGAGCGTGATGGGCTGACGGCAGATTGTTTTTCTCGTCTGCCTCTGACCTAACAACACATAACTATTATAAAAAATACATCTAATAACTGATTACCAATGGAAAAACTGACAGAAATGAATATGAAGCATATACAATTCCACTTTAGTAATACTGTAGAAATTAATATCCTATTATCAATAATAGGCTGAATAATTATTCAGAGGACAATAATTAACTAGACCTTATAGATATCCATATAATATTATACCTGACAGAAAAATGCATGTTTATTCTTATACACATGTAGGTCATTATCCAGGTTAAACCACATACTAGGGCATGAGACAAGCTTCAAAACTTTAAAGGCTCTTATCACACAAAGTATGGTCACAATGGAATTATATTAAAATCTGAATGAGAAGGCTATTTGGAAAATTCATAAATATGTGGAAATTGAACAACAAACATCTAAATTGAAAATACCATAAAAATAATATCAATGAACTAAATATCTTGAGGTGAAATAGAGTAAACACATGGCATATCCAAATTTATGAGATTCAGCTAAAATGATCCTTAAAAGGAAATGTAAATTTGTAAATGCCTATATAAAAAAGAATCTCTCAGATCAATAAACAAACATTTCACATTATAAAATAGAAAAAGAAGAGCAAACTTTACCCTTAGGAAGGGTAAGGAAGAGAATAATAACGATTACTATAATAATAAAATGGACAATAAAACTTAGAGAAAATTAACAAAATCTAAATTTGGTTCTTTGAAAAGATCAACAATATTAACAAATCTTTAGTTGGGCTCACCTAGAACAAAAAAAAAAAGAAAAAAAAAAAATTAACATTTCTAAAATCACTACATACCTTATGGTATTTGAAACAATTATAAGAGAATGTGATCAGTGACCATACACCAATAAATTAGGTAACTAAAATGAATGGATAATTGTAAGAGAAGACCACAAGTGACCAAAACTGACTCAAAGAGGTAGAAAAAAATAGACCTATAACAAGAAAAGAGATTGAATTACTAATCAAAACACTGCCCATAAAGAATGACGATTTTTTTCTTTCCAAAGTAACACTTTATCATGAAGGAAATCACTCCAATGTGGTTACCCCAAACTGTTCAAAAGCTCCCTATTTGACTCCTTCCCAGATCTGCCCTCTCCACGAGGAGGTTCTCATCATAATTGATCATTATCTTTACTTTTCCCAAGAAGTCCATTGGAAAAGACAAGTGATGACTTCAGCTTCTGCACTTTTCACACAATACACCTGTCAACAGCTGTCTTCCAAATATCCTGCCTTTCCATTACCATAGTCATGGCTTGATCAATCCATAGGAAGGACAAATACAAACCAACTGATAGCCTGGACAAACAGAAGAGATTAGATGGACTGCCTTTAGTCTGTACATCTAAAAATAAGGACTACACTCAGTTATGCTAACTGAGCTATAAACCCTCAGGTATACTAGTTAGCCAGGCACCAGAGTAAGGACACCATGAACCTGTACTTCCCAACTGAGGTAGGTCCTACTTAAGCAAAACTAATAATAGTAAGCTATGCTTCTCCTCAGGTATATCATTTTAAATGTTTGTACTTCTCTGGAAGTCAGATATTAACCTGCTTACTTTCAAAATATAAATTTTACCTTGGGGTGGTCACAGAAGACTTTTTAGTGCTTATGGAAATATCACCAGTAGAAATATACATACAGAATTTAAGGAAAAGGTCTAGTTGTTTATTCAGTTGGTTGAAGCCAAAATTGGAGGAAACTGTTAGGAGTCATAAATGAATTGTGGGTTTGTCTGAGCCATCTCTAAGCAGATGCATGCACCTTGGAGGACTCTTGGTGTCAACTCATCGATCTGAGACCTCTCTGTTGCCTTGGCAATGTCCTGCTCAAACAGAATTCTGTGTTACTATGAAATTTATTGGTTCAGACAGCCCCAAGTTCAAACGCAACTCCCCAGAGTTGGCAAGAGATACCAGTGCACCCAAATAATCATAAGGCTCCAGCTGCCCAGAGGAGGAAGAATTTCTGAGCAAGTGGTAAGTCTCCAATCAGGCCAATTTCTCCACAGCCTCTTGCTTCTTGTTTACAATAAAAAAAAAAAATTCTTACAATAAATCCCTTTGATGTGTCTTCCTATAAATAAAGCGCGCAAAGCCTCATTCTTTATTAGGGATTGCACCTACAAGGTCCCATCCACCGACCAAGCCCTCGCTGTGAAACTATTTCTCTATGTCTTTTGTCTTTCTTATTAATTATTTCAGACTTTTATTTTCTCAGCCAGCTCACACCTCTGTGCAGTTATCTGATCCCTCATTCTATAGGCCACAACGATAGGAAACCATTGAGGACATTACTAGAGGTGGGTCTCATTGTACTCCTTAAAGTCCTGATAATAATAAATTTAATTGAATAAAATAGAAAAAATGGAAGAGATTGGTCCCATCATTTGCAAGATTAATCAGAATTGCTAACTCAAGTGTAAATTGAAGGGAAATTTCAGCAGAGCCAAGAAAAAATAGTCTAACTACAGGTGAATAGTATTAAAATATGTTGATTATGGTTCTTTCCTATTTCTGCCAATCTTTCAAGAAGAGTCTCTGATTATTGTTTGAGACTACCTTTTCAAGGATATTTTATATCAAAAAACTTTATGAGATAGATTGAATGTTTCACTCTGGAGCAAATGGAAGACTTATATATTATCCAATATACAAAGTAATGTTTTAATCAAGGGCAAAGATAATTAGTTTTGATGCTCCCCATTGCAGATTTGGGTTTCACACTAAGATGCAAACACATTTGTGTCAAAAGTAGTGAATACATTATGGGTCTTTGAACTGCCCAGAGACAGAAGCTGACATCTCCCTTGGGAATCTCTCCATGCAAAGGCGCCAAGAACACCTCCCAGTTGTATAGTGACTCCCTGTTCAAGAGACATTCTGTGGTTTCCCTGGAGTTTATCAGTTAATGTCTTAAGGTTCAAATGCCAGCCCCATGGGGATGGAGAATTGTGGGTACAAGCTGATGACTGTAATTGGGCTGTTCAAACTTGTGACCTTGGGATTCCCACAGTGAATCCCTTTGATGTAAAAACCTACATAATAAATGTGCAGAGCCTTTCTCTTGTCGGCGTCTCTCCTACCAGGAGGCAGGTTGAACCACCTGTTCCACTTTTCTCTATTTTTGTGTTTGTCCATCTTCTTTCCAATCTCCTCATGAGCCTTGTTCAAAGAAACTGAGTAAACATTGTGCCAGTCACAACACATTTTTGTGTCATCTGCCTAGTCCCCTCTCCATTGCTCCCTCAAGGAGAACCAACATCATTTCTGATTTTCATGGGAATTCTCTTTACCTCAGATATCTCATATCTTCTATCAGCATTCATGACATATAAAAGTTTTCTTTTTATCTTATAAATAAGGTGAAATAACATTTTGGGGGGGATTTTCTGAAAATTGAATGAAACCCTATAGAATTAGCAAAGTGGAGCAAGTATCTGGTAAGTTTTCAATATATATGTGTATATATACATATGTATGTGTATATGTGTATATATATGTATATATGTATATTTATATATATATAAATTCAAACCAAAAGTCACCTGATAGAGACGAGACAAGAAACAAAGCAACTTTTTATATCCTAACAAGAAAATACACCTGGCATTCGGCACAAGCTACAACAAAGTATTTTTGATTTCATGATACTATCCTTTTAATAATAAACTTTAAACTACCCTATCAATAATAGATTTTCAAACATTATTTATATAATCAAAACTGTTATAATAAAATGTGCAGTTACTTTCATCTATAGTTACAATATAAATATAAATAATAACCATGTATATTAATTAAAAATTATAAATATAATATTACATGAATGTATATATGAACTACATTCTATAAAAGATTTTGAATTGGCAAAATCTATAAAGGAAATGAGTAAATAATAAGTATCTTTACAAAAATATAAACATGAATTTATTTAACAGAATACAGTTTGCCAAAATCTGACTCTTTTCCTTTTATATGAACTTTATTCACTAGAGCAGTTTTACATTCACAGGAAAATTGAACAGAAAGTAAGTGTACCATATACCCCTACCACCACATATGCAAAGCCACTGACATGAAAATCCCTTGCTAGAGTGGCACATTTGTTACAGTTGATGAACCCACACTGATACACAATTACTACCCAATTACATCAGGATTCACTCTGGTATTGTGCATTCTATGCCTTTTAACAATTGTGTAATGACATATATTCATCATTGTAGCATCATAAAGCAAAGTCTCACTGCCTAAAGTATTATATTTATTCATCTGTCCTTCTTCACAACCCCTGATTTTTGTTTTCCAGTGTTTCACATTGCTGAAATCATGCAATACGCAGTCTTTGTAGATCAACTTTAGTATCTATTTAAGTTTCCTCCATGTCTTTTTATGACTTGGTAGTGAATTTATTTTTAGCAGTGAATGGTATTTTACCATCAGGATGTATCATAGTTTACTTACCTATTCGCTCACTGAAGAACATCTTGGCTACTCCAAATTTTTGTGATTATAAATTAAGCTACTATAAACATCTGCATGTAGATACCCTTGTAGACCTAAGTTTCCAACTCATCTGAATAAATTCTAAGGAACTCTACTGCTGTATCATATAGTAAGAATAGATTTAATCTTATAAGAAATGGTCTTACACAGACCACCAAATGGTCTTACAACATTACTGTAACATCTTGCATTCCCACCCACAATGAGTGTTCCCATAACCATACATATGGTGCCAGCATATGGTGTCTGTGTTCTAAATTTTGGCCAATATATGTAGGTAGTTCATATATAATATGCATATTATAGCACAAAATCCTACTTTTAAAAGCCTACTTTTGTGATTTCTAATTTTAAATAGTACTTTCCCATCATGGACTAGAGATGAGTTTCCCCTCACTTTTCATCCTTTGCATTGTTAAAATATGTCTTTTCCATTTTAATTAATAAAATAACATTTTAAACTGTATATAACTTTATTGTGAAATACAATGCACACTTTTAACAAGCACCAAATACGTTGTATAAAAATGCATAACCCCAGTCAAGTGTAACAAATAGGACATTGCCGGTTAGAAAAATTATGATTGTAACAATATTTTTTTCTATTTGCCTCAACAAATGTTTTCAGTGAATAGTGTGTACAGCTTCTGAAAATTTGTTTTTTTTCTGTTATGTTTGATAACATGTATTAAAATGCAACTTTTGAGGAAAAAAAATAAAGTATAAATAAAAAAAAATGTGGGCGAGGCTGTGGAGAAGAGGAAACCCTAGTACTCTGTTGGTGGGAATGTAAATTACTGCAGACTTGATGGAATATAGTATGGAAGTTTCTCAAAAACAAACAAAAAACAAACAAATGACTATCATATAATCTAGATATCACTATTCTGGGTATAGAGCCAAAAACATGGAAATCAGTATCTGAAATAGATACCTGCACATCTGTGTTCATTGAAATGTAAGCCACATAGCTAACATATTGAAGCCACCTAAATGTCCATGGATAGATGAAATGGTACATGAAATGTGATGAATACAGGCAATGCAATATTATTCTGTCTTCAGGAATAAGGTGAACTTGCCATTTACCACAATATGGACGAACCTAGAAAACATTATGCTAAATGAAACAAGTTAGATACATAAAGGATAAAATTTACATGATAACACTTAAAATAATTAAGCTCAAAGAAGCAGAGAATGAACAGCAGTTGTCAGGGACTAGAGAAAGTGATAAACAAGGAGGTATTAATTAAAAGACTCAAAGTTTTAGTTGTACAAGAAAGGAAAATCCTAAGATATAGTGAAAGTGCCTATAGGTGACAGTACCATTTGTGTAAAAATACGGTAGATCTGAAGTGTTTTTAAGTGTTAGGAGTTTGCTTTTGGTGTATTTTTCTTCTAATATTCTGTCCTATAAATTCTGGCCTCCCCAGTTTCCCAGACTTTTAACACTGCCTCCTCAACCCAAAGAAACTGTCTGCTTCTGCTCATACTTTGTTAAAAAAATAATAACGCAAGTGGTCAGAGATCAAATTACAAAACTCTCAAGCTTCTATAAGAAAACAGCAGAAAATCTGCATGGTTCATTGTCTGATGAGGAGTTTTAAATATGACATCAAAAGCAAAATATATGAAAAACTTAATAATTTGGACTTCATAAAGGTAATATATGTTTGATCATTGTGAAAGGCACTATAAAGAAAATCAAGATTAATCCACAGAACTGTAGGAAATACAATAGTGAAATTGCAAATCACATGCTAAAGAACATGTATACATGTTTAATATACAGAATATTTTAAAAGTACATTTAAATATAAAAATAGGAGCCGGGCGCGGTGGCTCAAGCCTGTAATCCCAGCACTTAGGGAGGCTGAGACAGGAGAATTGCGAGTTCAAAGCCAGCCTCAGCAATGGCGAGGCGCTAAGCAACTCAGTGAGACCCTGTCTCTACATAAAACACAAAATAGGGCTGGGGATGTGGCTCAGTGGTCGAGTACCCCTGAGTTCAATCTCCAGTACCAAAAAATAAAAATAAATATAAAAATAGGGAAATAAAGAATCCAATTAAAATGTGAGCAAAAATATGAGCAGATTCTTTCCAAAAAATATTATACGGAAAGCAAATGAGCATAATAAAATATATATGACATAATTAATCATTACATGCTATTTAAAGCCAGCCACAATTAAGTGGCACTTTATATATATTAGATGGCTAAAATATAAAACGCTTAAAAACAGCAGCAATGAATGAATGTGCAGTACTAACTACTAAGGAAAATGAACAAAAAAAGGAAATTTCATTATTGGTGAAAATGCAAAATGAAACAGCAACTACAGTTTCGTATAAAGTAAGATGGACATTTATTCTATAGCCTAAAAATCCCATACTTAGTTATTTAAAACAATTTGTTCATGAAAAATATGTACATGAATTTTTGTGACAACTTTATTCATAATTATCAAAAAATTGAACCAAGCAAGAGGCACATCAACAAATGAGTTGATAAAAGTTGTGGTATATGCCTGCAATGAAGTACTTCTTGATAATGAAGAGGAGCAAAGTAATGATTCACACAAAAATATGGATTAATATTAACTGCACCTGGATAAATGAAAAAACATACAGAAAAGCTATATAATATATGATTCAATTCATATGACATTCTGAAAAACACAACAACAGTGTGGTATAAGGAAAAAGAAAAGATCATTTTCTGGAGGCTGGGATAGGGTTTGACTACAAAAGGGACCCACATAAGCAGTTGTTCAGGGATAAAAATGTTCTGTATGGTACTATTGGTGATGAATGTACAACTAGCTAAAACCCATGATTATAAAAGACAAAAGATTAAACTATTGTGTGTGAATTAAATAATGATCATATAGAATTTTGGAAGATCCCTGAATATGGTAGAGATTTTGGCAAATTAATATGACTATATTGACAATTGGTGCATAATTTTAATAAAGGTGATGAAGGAAAAAATTTTATCTTGGGTGAGCAGATTTGTCTCCTGAGAAGTTCTACAAGAAAATACAGTGTAGTAGTAATGAGCATATAATACAACTCAGTTTTGTTTTCTAAATACTGTTCTCTAATAGGCCTCCTTGAGAAAATAACCTGTTTAAAGGTGAAGTGAGAAAATAGGAAATGGAAGTTTGAATCAACTTGCTGTACCAGAAAGCAACGAAATGCTTACTTTCCATACATACCATTAGGAAGAGAATATTCCAGGAGAACACTAGAGACATCAACAAAGTTAGAAAAATTTGAGCAACAAAATAAACATTTATAACGTTGGATTAAAACCCAAAGAATAAAACTATATTCATCAGCTTATATACCAATATAATCAATAAATACATATTTATATCAATGAATACATGATTGAATATAAATTAACAGAAATGTTCCTTACAGAAGGAATTAAAATAATACATGTAGAAAGAATGAAAGAAATAGAAAATGACCACTGGAGAACCACAGTAATAGCTATTGGCAAAATTCACAGTAAATAACATGGGCATAATGTTGAAAGGATGGTATTTCCTTATCTGCAAAATGCCTCTCTCCAAATTTTTGTTAATTTCTCTGGTAATTTTTAACAGATTCACGAATTCTTTAATAATCTTGCTTCCAGTAGATGGAGACTAAATTGCCTTTCCCTGGGTTCTTGCTTTTAAAGAATATAGTATAGTAAATAAAAATAGTTAAGTACAGAAAGAAAACATGAAGATACCATGTTAATCAGTTACTCAGGATTAATGCAACCAGTAATAAGTTATGTTACTTTCATCCATCTCCTGGCATGATGCAATGGAATAAGCTCATCTCTTGGGATTTCTTCCTGAAAACTCTGGTCTGAGTTCCATGCTACAAAATGTATAGCCTTCACTCTTCAAAACCATCAGTCATGATGACAAGGAAAAAAAAAAACTTTTACAGTTTGGAGAAGACAAATACATGGCAGGTATAAACACAACATGAGATTCTGATTTGGACTGTGTAACAGAAAAAATGACGAGTCAAAAAAATGATAAAATTTTCATAAAGTCTGCATTTTATTTAATAGTGTTTCACTATTGCTTATTTTTTACTTTATACAAAAGTAACATATGATTTTGTAAGATGTTCTCATTAGAAAATAATGGACAAAGTTGGGAAGTGCCTGGAGATGTTTTAGGTGATCATTGACTAAAATGGGATGCTACTGTCAGAGGCCAGAGATGCTGCCAAAATACTTCAATGACAAGACAACCCCACCACAAAAATTCATCTGGTGTGAAAAATTAAAGTTTCCTCTCTCAACAACATTCAAGAATATAACACACTACCACTGAATATAGTCACCATGTTATACAACAGATGTCTTGAACTTGTTCCTCCTAACTTTATATTCCTCCTAGCTTTTGACCAACAAATAATTGATATTGAATATGATAACTAGCTTGGTTAAGCCATTTCACAAAGTATAAATATTTCAAAACAATGTTTTGTACACAGACTATAAACATACACAATTTTACTTGCTGATTAAATTATTCAATCTTAAATATTAAAATAAATATTTTTAAAATTTATTTTTTTTTTAAAATAGAATCATTTCAACACATATGGAGCACAATTTTCCATTTCTCTGGTTGTAAAGACAGAGTCACACCATTTGTGTCTTCATACATGTACCTAGGGTAGTGATGTCCATTCCATTCCACCACCTTTCCTACCCCCATGTCTCCTCACTTCCCCTCCCTCCACTTTGCCCTATCCAAAGGTCTTCCATTTTTCTCATACTCCTCACCTCCAGCCCCATTATGGATCAGCGTCCACTAATCAGAGGAAACATTCTGCCTTTGGTTCTTTGGGATAGGCTTACATCACTTAGCATAGTGTTCTCCAACTTCATCCATTTACTGGCAAATGCCATAATTTTATTATCTTTTATTGCTGAGTAATATCCCTTTGTTTATATATGCCACATATTCTCTATCCATTCATCTATTGAAGGTCATCTAGGTTGCTTCCATAGTTTAGCAATTGTGAATTGTGCTGCTATAAACATTGAAGTGGCTGCATTTCTGTAGTATGCTGGTTTTAAGTATTTAGGGTCTAGACCAAGGAGTGGGATAGCTGGGTCAAATGGTGATTCTATTTCAAGTTTTCTAAGGAATCTCCATACTGCTTTCCAGAGAGGTTGTACCAATTTGCAGGCCCACCAGCAATGTTTGAGTATGCCTTTTTCACCACATCCTTCTCAGCACTTATTGTTGCTTGTATTCTTGATAACAGCCATTCTGACTGGAGTGAGATGAAATCTTAGAGTAGTTTTGATTTGCTTTCTCTAATTGCTAGAGATGTTGAACATTTCTTCATATGTCTGTTGGTCTATTGTGTATCTTCTGAGAAGTTTCTATTCAGCTCCTTGTCCCATTTATTGATTGGGTTTGTTTTTTTAGTGTTAAGTTTTTTGAGTTCTTTATATATCCTGGAGATCAGTGCTCTATCTGATGTGCGTGTGGAAAAAATTTGCTCCCAGAATGTAGGCTGTCTGTTCACCTCATTGATTGTATCTTTTGCTGAGAAGAAGCTTTTTAGTTTGAATTCATCCCATTTATTGATTTTTTAATTTATTTCTTGCACTTTCGGAGTCTTGTTAAGAAGTTGGGGCCTAATTCGACGTGATAAAGGTTTGGGCCTACCTTTTCCTCTATTAGATGCAGGGTCTCTGATCTAATTCCTAGGTCTTTGATCCACTTTGGGTTGAATTTTGTGCGTGGTGAGAGATAGGAGTTTAGCTTCATTTTGCTGCATGTGAATTTCCAGTTTTCCCAGTACCATTTGTTGAAAAGTTTCTCTTTTCTCCAATGTATAATTTTGGCACCTTTGTCTAGTATGAAATAATTGTATTTATGTGGGTTTGTCTCTGTGTCTTCTGTTCTGTACTATTGGTCTACATGTCTATTTTGGTGCCAATACCATGCTGTTTTTCTTACTATTGCTTTGTAGTATAGTTTAAGGTCTGGTATTGTGATACCTCCTGCTTCACTATTCTTACGAAGGATTGCTTTAGCTATTCTGGGTCTTTTATTTTTCTAAATGAATTTGAGTATTGATTTTTCTATTTCTATAATGAATGATGTTGGAATCTTAATTGGGATCACATTGAATCTTTACAGTGCTTTGGGTAGTATGCACATTTTGACAATATTGATTCTGCCTATCCAAGAGCATGGGAGATCTTTCCATCTTCTAAAGTCTTCTTCAATTTCTTTCTTTAGTGTCCTGTAGTTTTCATTGTAGAGGTCTTTCACCTCTCTTGTTAGATTGAATCCCAAATAGTTTATTTTATTTTTATAGGCTATTGTGAATGTGATAACTGCCATTCTGAATGAAGTGAGATGAAATCTTAGAGTAGTTTTGATTTGCATTTCTCTAATTGGATGGTTTTCCTGATTTCTCTTTCAGAGAATGCATCACTGATGCATACAACTGCATTTGATTCATGAGTGTTGATTTTATATCCTTAACCTTTGATGAATTTGCCGGTGCCTGCACCAGCACGAAGTGAAACTAGGATCGGCAAGGGAGCTGCGGATAAGAATCACACACACACACCAAAGGACAAGACAGCACTCTCCTTTTATTCAGCTGACTCACCCTCAACCCGGAAGCACTATAGGGTGTGCTAAAGTCTTACAGAGTGTTACTACTTTACTAATCTTGCGGTTTTACAGGAATGCGGAACTGTTACAAGAACACGGAACTATGGTCAAGCCACATGATTGAAAAACCTGATACTGTTGCATATTATGTACTGTGGGAACACCCAGGCCAGCTCTCTCTCACAATTCCCTCTCTCTTTTCCTAGAGCCTGTCTTAGGTTGTGGGAACCCTGGAACACAGCTTACCCATCATCGGAGAGCATACCTTCTGATGACATGGTATACTTCCTGTCTTAGGTTGCTTGTGACCATGCTCTCATCTTACCTGTCATTGACTTTCCTAGGATTGTGCCAAGCCCAGCCAGATTTGGGCAGAGGGGTTGTTTCTGTAAAGAGCTATCATGGCCTGCTATTGATTTCCTTGTTGATTTCGAATTGATCTTACAATTTTGCAGGACCACCATCCCAACAGTACTATGGCAACCAACAGGAGTACAATCAAAGCTATTGACCCAGCCCACTGATGTAACATTGTTCCAAACTTTTGCAAAGCAGAGAGAACTGCACCGGAATCCACTAAATCAACTTGAGTCTTATTTATAGTCTCAATTTGGGTTAACAATTGAAAATTAAAGTTCAAATATTGCCGATTCCAGGGTCCTGCTAAATACTGATTTAACAGAAACAAAGCACTAGACAAGTTAGTAATCTTTTGAGGGGTAACACAGATGTTTATACTGAGAATCACACAAGGTTTGTAAGGAGCTCCATAATATATTAATCTGTTTCCTGTAGTAATGAAGTCTGCCGATTCAAATTTAACCATGCCCCTTGAAAATGATTGTTGACGGCCTGTGGTGACGTAAGTGCATCAGCAGTACGGCGTACTAATGTCTCCACCGTCACAGCCGTAGCAGCAGACTGAGCTAGTGCGATTCTCATTGCTGCTGCAGCAGCAGCAGTAGAAGCAGCAGCGATGATTGTGACTACTGCAGCTGTAATCCCAAAAACCCGTGGAGTTCTGTAAAGTTGCACTGGGAAGAAAGGCTTAGACACATTAATAGGATACATCAAAAAGGTAGGAAAATGGACCAAAATGGCATTGGTTTCATTCAGCCAACAATTAGCCAGGTAGCAAGGAGACTGAGAGCAATTCAAAATGGTATTATTACTGAAGGACCCATTAGTAATCACTCAAAAGAAGGGAGAGGTAACACACCTCGTGGATCTAAATGCAGCGCATTTTATAAAAGTTACATTCACAGAACCTTCAAAGGAGCCTGAGACATTCCAAAAGGCACTGCCGTTAAAGACAGCTCCCCGCTTAAAGAGGATAGGTCTCATATCTAAACATTCAGAAGGTCCACACATCTTATGACTCTCCCATACTTGAGGTCTCTTGTACATTTTTGGATCATCAAAAAGGTAAGGGGAGGATTGGTGAGTATCATTTCTAAATACAGGCCTATGACCACACCAATGCCCATGAGGTTTGACTTTCCAAGCTTGAGTGGAGATATAACTTAACCAGGGAAGAGGAAGATGGAAATCATATTGATGCCTCCCTGGCTAGCATGTTCCTAAGGGTCTAAGGGCATGTTTTGGATGTGTTGTCTGTGAAGGTGTATGACGCCTGTCCTTAAGTGGATTATAGGGAGGCGGTCGCCCTACCAGCTCTGTAAACGTCTCCTCCTATAACTGCTCTTTGAGGTCATATTTTTTAAGTTTTTCAAACAAATCCTCAATCTCTCGTTCTAGCATTTCTTCATCTTCTTCCTCCTCATCTCCAGAGTCTAAATCCGTTTCTGACCCCTTAAGAGATTGAGCAGACACATTTTCCTGTGCCATCTCAAACGTCTTGGCTAGTTCACTCATTTGTTCTTGGATCAACACTTTTTTACTTAACAAAGAATCCTTAATTAATCTCCATACAGATTGCAATGGGGAAGGTTGCAATGGGGACAGCATCTGGTCCGTCTGTGCACGACTTATTTTGCAAGTCCACTCAGACTTGTTCCCAATCTGGAACATTAAGCCCACCAGAATGTAGAAACCAAGGACTAGTCTGTTCTATAGTTTTTAAAAAATCAAATATAGTGCTAGTTTTCAACCCTGTACCTTGCCTTTTCAACAAACCCTTTGTCTGGTTCTCCACTATTTCTTTGCTATGTTGTGTACCCATGTTCAGCACTTCACATAATTCAACCCAACACAAACGTACCAGCTGGCCTCTCCGGGGCATCTGTCAGTGATATCCCCTTCTTCCGATCTCGGTGGGACCTCCAGATGCTGGCGCCTGCATCAGCACAAAGTGAAACTAGGATCGGCGAGGGAGCTGTGGATAAGAATCACACACACACAGCAAAGGACAAAACAGCACTCTCCCTTTATTCAGCTGACTCGGATATATATGTATGCTAGGATGCCCTCTAACATGGAAGCACTATAGGGTGCACTAAAGTCTTACAGAGTGTTACTACTTTACTAATCTTGCGGTTTTACAGGAATGCGGAACTGTTACAAGAACACGGAACTATGGTCAAGCCACATGATTGAAAAACCTGATACTGTTGCACATTATGTACTGTGAGAACACCCAGGCCAGCTCTCTCCCACATGAATTCATTTATTAATTTTAGAAGTTTTCTGGTATAATTTTTTGGATCCTCTAAATATAGTATTATGTCATTGGCAAATAATGATAGTTTGAGTTCTTCTTTTCCCTTTAATTTTCTTTTTCTGTCTAATTGCTCTGGCTAGAGTTCAAGAATTATGTTGAATTGAAGTGGTGAAAGAAAGCATCCCTGGTTTGTTCCCATTTTTAGAGGGAAAGCTTTCAATTTTTCTCCATTTAGGATGATGTTGGCCTTGGGTTTAGCATCGATTACTTTTACAATGTTGAGGTATGTTCCTACTAACCCTAGTTTTTCTAGTGTTTTGAAAATGAAAGAGTTCTGTATTTTGTGAAATGCTTTATCTGCATCAATTGATAAAATCATATGATTCTTATCTTTCTTTTGATGTGATGGATTACATTTATTGATTTCCATATGTTGAGCCAACCTTGCATCTCTAGAATGAACCCCATTTGATCATGTTGCACTATTTTAAAAATATGTTTGTGTATGTGATTTGCCAAAATATTATTGAGAATTTTTGCATCTATATTCATCAGGGTTATTTGTCTAAAATTTTCCTTCTTCGATGTATCATGGTATACCATGGTATCATGGTGATACTAGCCTCATAGAATGAGTTTGGAAGGGTTCCCTCCTTTTCTATTTCATGAAATAATTTGAGGAGCATTGGTCTTAGTTCTTCTTTGTAGATCTTGTAGAAATTGGCTGAGAATCCATCTGGTCCTGGACTTTTCTTGGTTGGTAGGCTTTTGATGGCATCTTCTATTTCCTTGCTTGATAATGATCTAATTAAGTAGTGAATGTCCTCCTGGCTCAGTTTGGGTATGTCCTATGCCTCTAGAAATGTGTTGATGTCTTTGGGGTTTTCTGTTTTACTATTTTGAGTATAAATTTTTAAAATAGTTTCTAATGATCTTCTGTATTTCAATAGAGTCGTATTTCCTTTTTCATCACAAATTTTAGTAATTTGGGTTTTCTTTCTTTTTGTTTTCATTGGAGTGGCTAAGGGTTTATCAATTTTATTTATTTTTTCAAAGAACCAGCTTCTTGTTTTGTCAGTTTTTGAATTTTTTTCTTTTGTTTCAATTTCATTGATTTCATTGATACTTCCTTTGGTGTTGGTTTGTTCCTGTTTTTCTAGGGCTTAGAAATGAAGTGTTGAAGTAGCTTCTATTTTTTAATCTGTCATTGATTTCTAATTTCATTCCATTATGATCAGATAGAATGCACGGTAGTATCTCTAATTTTTGTATTTGCTAATACTAGCTTTGTGGCATAGCATATGATCTATTTTGGAGAAGGATTCATGTGCTGGTGAGAAAAAAAATGTATTCATTTGTTGAAGAATGGAATATTCTATATGTCTGTTAAGTCTATATTTTTGACTGTTTTATTGAGTTCTGTAGTTTCTTTGTTTAGTTTTTGTTTGGAAGACCTATCCAGTGGTGAGAGGGGTGTGTTAAAATCACCCAGTATTATTGTGTTGTGTTATATTTGATACTTGAAGTAGAGAAGTTTTGTGTCTTTTTTTTTTTTCTTTTTGACATTCATACATGCCCCATTGTTTGGAGCATAGATATTTAAGATTATTATGTTTTTTTGATATATGATTCCCTTAAGCAGTATGAAATGACCTTCTTTATCCCTTTTCACTAACTTTGGCTTGAAGTCTACTTTATCTAACATGAGGATGGAAACTCCTGCTTCTTTACACAGTCCATGTGAGTGATACATTTTTTCCCATCCTTTTACCTTCAGTCTGTGAATGTCTTTTCCTATGAGATGAATCTTTTGGAGGGAGCATGTTGTTGAGTCTTATTTTTTAATCCAATCTGCCGGTCTATGTCTTTTGATTGATGAGTTTAGGCCATTCACATTCAGTGTTATTATTGAGACATTGTATTCCTATTCATTTTAGTTTATTTTTGGTTTTTAACTTGACTAGGTTTCTCTTTTGATTGGACTTTCCTTTAGTGTAGTTCCTCCCTTTGCAGATTTTCATTGTTGTTTTTCATTTCCTCCTCTTTGAATATGTTCCAAAGAAAGTTCTGTAATGCAGACTTTCTCGCTGTAAATTCTTTTAACTTTTGTCTGTATTGGAAGGTTTTTATTTCATTTTATTTCATCAAAATCTAAAACTTAATTTTGCTGGATATAAAATTCTTGGTTGACATCCATTGTCTTTCAGAGCTTGGTATATGTTGTTCCAAGCTCTTCTAGCTTCAAGAGTCTGGGTTGAGAAGTCTGCAGAGATCCTAATTGGTTTCTCCTTATATGTAATCTGATTCTTTTCTCTTGTGGTTTTTAAATTTTTCTTCTTATTCTGCATACTAGGTATTTTCATTATAATGTGCTTTGATGTAGATCTGTTATGATTTTGTACATTTGATATCATGTAAGCCCCTTTTATTTGAGTTTCCAATACATTCTTCATGTTTGAAAAATTTTCTGATATTATTTCATTAAAGAGATTGTTCATTCCTTTGGTTTGAAACTCTATACCTTCCTCTATCCCAATTATTCTTAAATTTGGTCTTTTCATGTTATCCCATAATCCCTGGATGTTCTGCTCATGGTTTCTTACCATCTTCACTGTGTGATCAACTCTATTTTCAAGATTATATATTTTCTCTTCATTGTTTGAAGTTCTGTCTTCCAAGTGATCTAATCTGTTGGTGATGTTTTCTATTGAG
>CM053408.1:27216995-27268797 GCA_028644305.1 Xerus rutilus
GTACTGGGGATTGAACTCAGGGGTGCTCGACCACTGAGCCACATCCCCAGCCCTATTTTGTGTTTCATGTAGAGACAGGGTCTCACTGAGTTGCTTAGCGCCTCGCCATTGCTGAGGCTGGCTTTGAACTCGCGATTCTCCTGTCTCAGCCTCCCTAAGTGCTGGGATTACAGGCTTGAGCCACCGCGCCCGGCTTCTATTGAGTTTTTAATTGGTTTATTGTTTCTTTCATTTCAAGGATTTATATTTGGTTCTTTCTCAGAATCTCTTTGTCCTTATTGAAGTAATCTTTGCTTTCTGTATTTGTCTATGTAGCTCTTTATCAAAATGATCTTTTGCTGCCTGTGTTTATTCTCTTATGTCATCCTTTAGTTCAAAGAACATTTTAATTATGTACATCCTGAACTCCTTCTCTGACATTTCTTCTGCTGTGCTGACCATGGATTCTAATAATGTGGTATCTTGGTTTGTTTGGGGCACTTTCTCCCCCCTCTCTTTTTTTTCATGTAATTCATTTGTCTTCACTTCTATTGTTGCAGATCTGAGGTATTACAGTTTTTACCCTATAGGCTTAAATATTACATGCAGGGTTCTAATACCTCTCCTTTATGTGGGAGACCTATATTAACAGATCCCAATAAAAAACCATATACAGCTTTAAAACAAGTAGCTCCTGATAGGACATTTATGGCTTTGTCACAATATACAGAAATTGTTAGTTCAATTAGTATCTACTATATAAATAGTAGATTTTCAAAAGGGTCTATGATTTCTGTTGGTGGACTAGAGATAACTGCGGATGGGGCGTATAATGAGATGTTAGGGAGATAGAAATGAGGATATAGAGTTATTAGATCTTATAAAGTGTGAAAAAGAAATCCAAAAGAAGTTGGCTAGTAGCAGAAAAGAGAGAAAGAAATTTGGGGAAGACAAGTAAAGTAGGAAGAAAATAGAGTACAAAAAACAAGGAAACATAAAAATTAAGAAAAATAAAAATGCAAAAATAGCAGATAAAAGACTATGTAATAAGACTGTAATATATTAATCAGTTATCCCAGTCCTCAGTAGCCTAATGCATGAAGAATACTTGGTTTCACAAATGTTGGGAATGTGAGGGCAGGAAAAGAGAGAGAGAGATAGAGAGAAGAAGAAAAATTAAAAATAATAGAAAAAAATCTCAAGGTAAATAAAAAAGATTGCTTCTGTTGGAGATCAATTCCTGCTTCCCTTCTCACCCAGTAGGTAGGGTTGTCTATTGTTTGTTGGTATCCCCCCCAACAGGATGGTGCAGGTTATTAGAGTATGGGTGTTGGTCCCAGAGGCAGAGCTTCTGGAGGTGGGGTTTAGTGCTTACCAATCCCCATGGGAAGACTTCACTCTAAGGATCTCTTTTGGGGCCCCTCATGGCGTTTGGGCATCTGATCTTACCTCCTTATATCACCTATAGACCTCACAGTTCCTTGTCTCTCATTTAGTCTCTAATCTGTATCTCTCTCTCCCCCTCCATGTCTACTTCCCAATCAGGAACCTCTCTCTCCAGAGGTCATGAAGAGCTGTTTAGAGTCAGGCAGGACAGGACCAGGCTTTGTGAGCTATGGGCTGACAATATAGCTGCAAGCACTGTGCCAGTTTAGTGGCTGCAGAGGAGATGGACTAGTTGGGGAAATATAAGTACCTTGATACTGCTTCTGGGCCCCAGCCAGTGTGCCAAGCTGGGAGTTACCCCAACTAAAAATGGTGATGGCAGTGGTGAGGATAATCCAAAATAGTGACAAAAGTGCCCCAAGATGGAGGTGTCTGCTTTTCAGAGATGGGGTGTCAGGGCAGGCTAGGCAGTCACGCTGGGTGATGTGTTCATAGATGCAGCTCTGTGGCAGGCAGTGTGGTGGCAGGAGGCTGTCTCTAGACCCTGTCCAGTGTCCCCAGGTGAAGGCTACCACATGAAAAATACTATGGCCACGTGGTTGAAGTGTTCCAAGATGGAGGCAAACAGGGGGCCCCATGCTGATTGATGGGGTTCCACAGGGGAGCAGCAGCCAAAGGTCCTCCTGTGTGGGAGCATTGGCTAAGGGTCCTGTGCAGGTGGGCTACCAGAGGTCCTGCACAGTGTGGGGGCGCTGGAGCCAGGGGTGCTGTGTGGGAGCAGCCAGAGTCCTGTACAAATGCTGAGGCCTGGAGATCCCTGAGGGCCCATGACTGGAATTCCTGCATGGAAGCAGCTATTGAGGGTCTTCTAATAACTAGCAGAGAAACAATATTCACACAGCTTTAATCCAAGGTCATGGAGAGACTAGGAATGCAGCATCCATCTAGGCCGCCATCTTGGATCCCCCTCTAAAATAAATATTTTTTTAAAAATTCAAAAAGCTAAAGAATTATTATCTGTCTCAAAATGCCAATAGTGCTAAGGTTGATAAACCCTTGCCTACTGAGCATTTTATTTCACTCTGTCCTTCATCATAAAGATCATTGATTATAGTTTGCTTTCAGCTGACAAATGCATCAGTATACCTTCAATATGTTATCTCAGAACTTCCTCAACTCTCTACTCCTTTATTATACTTTTCAAGGATATTTCCCCTCCAACCCATAGGAAAACACAATGAGTTATTACATTGAAGATGGTATGGTAAATGGACTTAGTGATTAGAAAGTAGCAAATGCTTTTGACAAATTAAAAAGACCCAGGCAAGGCAAAAAATGAGAAAAAAATTTCACGCAATTTTTACGGATCACCCTGGTGAAATATTTAGTGTTTTGGTAATCTGGGGCAAGTGGAGATATCATAAGTGAAGGATGAGGTACTTCCTCTCAAACACATAGAAGAACAATATCTAGCAGAACTCTTTGAATTTTGAAAACAATGCATATTTCATTTAGGATTTCCTCCACCCATTGACCAAGTAACTTCCAAAGCCACCAGTTTTGAGAGGGATCCTCAAGGCTCTGCATTAGTTTCAGGCTGCCATAAAATTTGCTCTGCCATTTGGACAATATGCACCAACATATCCAATTATGTTTGAAGAATGTGTGATAGTGAGGGTTTAGTAGGCAAATCATAGCAAAGAACACAGAAATTGTCTAATGATCCTTTTCCATCTTCTATAAATAGAGTATTCTTATTTTGAGAAATACCTTTTGACTTGCTACTGGGTCTTAGTAGAGATCAAATGCTTGATTAGAGACCATGAAATTGCAAAGTATCCAGATTTTCAGGAAAAACTGAGTAGTACCTGATTATATAGAACCACTTCCACCATGAAAAGAAATGTACTTTCTTCTCATTGGAACAGATTCTTATTCTGAATGTGAAATTGTCTTTCCTGCCCACAGTGCTTCTGTTTAAACTAACATCCATTGATTTATAGGAATCATACTCAACCATGTTATTCAACATAACCATGTTTCTGACCAAGAAACTCATAATATACCAAAGAAAGTGGGGACTTTTTAAAATTAGTAAGAGAAATTACTATCAGCTTAAGTTCATCTTAGAAATACACAATTTTTACAAAAATTTAAACTATAATCTACTTGCAGGCTTCCAATCTTCTTTAAAATTGTAATATACCAAATTATGCTAAGTGCATGTGTCAATATAGCACAATATATGTATAATTATAATGAAGGGAGACCAGTAGAGTAGAAGAAGGGAATCAGAAGGAGAGAAGAGGGGAAGGAAAGGAGAAAGACATGGAGAATGAAATGGAGAAAATAATATTATGGTTCATATATGAATGTCACAATGAACTCCATTATTATGTATAATTATACTAAGAAGAAGAATAAAATTGTAACATAAGAATATTTTTATTGTGCACTGAATATATAATTCTACCAGGATCTAGGAATAGATAAGCTATATTCCCTGCTCTAAATAAATTAACAGAAATGCCATGCAAATTCCAGAAATTAAAAAGTTATGTGCAAAGTACTTGAAATAATGGGCTATATGGGAAAAAAACACTTTATGTCTTCAGATGAAGCCAAAACTGCATTTGAGGATGTAATTTGATTATATGACTTGCAAATAATAACATAGTTTATTATTTAGTGGGCACTGCTTTACAAAAACTTTCAGGGACTTGATACATTACCAATTATTTATAGATATGAATTATATCATATTTTCCTGATTGTTCATCTCACAAGTCATGGAAATATAATGACACTATAGAAGGTTGAAAGAAATGTATCTATAATGTTCTCTGAGCATCACAGTCAGTCATATTGAATGTCTGCTCAGACCCATATCCTATGGGCTCCATTCACACCTTCCATTGTCCCTTATCCTTCAAAACACAAATATCTGAGATAGTGTTCTTCCATTCAGCAAATTGACACCTATGATTTATTAAGACAACTTTATATATATCAAAGTTTACCCACTTGGTTCCTCAAAACATGATTCAACACAAGAGAAATGCATGTCATTTGAAATTCATATTTGAAGCACTACATTTTACTTAAATTAATGATTTTGGATATTAAGAATACAGGATAGATTGAGAAAATGGTGGAAGAATAAAATACATTGAGAATAATTTTATATAAGATGTGCGGGGGTTGCAGTCCATCCTGAGCCAGCTGGTCGAAGGGGCACCCCCACATTCACCTAGCAGTGGAAGTTGGGAAGAGTTGGAGCCGACTGGTTGTCCGTTCCCAGCCCTCTGCTGCCGCAGGACAATCAGACACACCAGGGAGTCAAGTCAAGGCAAGTACTCGTATATTTGCAGAACAAGCATTCAACTTATAGGGCCATTTGGCCAATCAGAGACAATGCACATAGCCAACAGCTGTCCATGTGGCAAGGCACATAAGTCCCCTGAATTCTGTCCACGAGCTGATCACGTTTGCGGGAACCAACAGTAAACCGATCACATAGTTCCTCCTTCCTCTGTGCCCTTCCCATTTATACACAATGGCTAGTCGCCACCTTAAGGGCGAGCATGGAGCTAGCTCCCCACAAGATGAACCACATTTTTGATAGCTTTTCTATCAGAATACAAGTAAGAGGTGCATATTTAGTTCTGTCGTACACTGTGAACTCTTTGGGCTCTTTGTATGGAGGATTGTGCTTAGTCTGTTTTTGTTTGATTTTTTTCCTACTTATAAGCTATATTCCTTAGGAATAAGTAGTTCAAAAGACTCTGTAAGTACACAGGAAAATATTTCTTACTTGATATATACCTTCATCTTAAGATATTCTTAATCAAATTTTTAAAAAGTAAGGCATTACTGACTATAAGAATTTAAGATTATTGTGGAGAAGTAGGGTATCAATCTTGAAGAGTTAATGTGGCTGAGGGACCTATGAATCAGACTTGAGTAAATTGTCCTTTCTATTTACCATCTGTTCTATAGCCAGTAATTAACTTAAGGAATAAAGGAAAAGAAATTACAATTGCAATATTCAAAGAAACTTAAGAACTCTGAACTGAAAATCAAGTGAGGAAGCTCCTGCAAGCTTGCTTGTTTCTTCTTTATCCTTAGGACAAAATTGCAGCCATATGGCTCATCCAGTTCTTCTTAAGATAATTTCTCCCTCTTCCTTTGAGGACATGTGCATCTAGTACCTTCAAGTGTCAATAAAATTTTGAATTTTAAAATTAATGAAGTTTTATATTCAGAAAATAGCACTGAATCTTAATAGAGATTTGTAACATTCTCCTCTTCTTTTCATTTTTCTGAATCTTCAGGTCTTCAATCTTTTTGATAGGTACAGTCCATGGTGTATCCATCTTCCAGGGAAAGCTGACATAAAGAACAAATGCTGAATGTTCACAACGTAGTTCAGTATGAGCAGACGTAAAGCAATTATATGTCCCAGTGTATGGCTATGGAAAAGTAAAATCTTCATAAACATAGATCTGATGGGATTCTAGCATCTAAATAAAATGTATATGTATATCAAGTTGACCTCCATGGACACTCAACACACATCAGAGCTCTATATTTCCAGTCAGATGGTATTGAAAACAGACATTTCTGTACTCAAAGTTTCCTAAATACTGCATTGAAATTTCTTAGTTATTATTCAGTTTTTCAAAAACACTAACAGTAAAAAGAGAAAAGACCATTTCATAAAAATGACTTGGGAAAATTGAATTGATTCCACATAATTGAGCAATCAGAAGACATAATTTTCTGAAGAAGTAATTTACAATCATTATGGTAATCTACTGCCTGCTGCTTCCTTCTTTTCTTATTCTTCATTTTGATATTATGAGAACCTAAACTAAGATAAGGTAAAATGATACTTTAAATTCTCCTTGTAGATCCAGGTTTAAGATTTTTATTCCAGGTATCAAATTTCCTAGGCTTTGTCCTGAATTAGATTTTCCATTTGTGCCAAATTTAGCATTACAAAACAGAAATCCTAAAATTACTCTTTCCACCCATTCTTACCATCTCCTAAGTCTGCTTCTAAGACAGAGAGAAAAAAAATACAGGAAATTGTATTAGTCAACTTTTTCATCACTGTGACCAAAATACCTGACAAGAAAAACTTAGAGGAGGAAGGGTTTATTTTTAGCTCACAATTTTAGAGGTTCAGTCCATGGTTAGCTTCAATTTCTTTGGACCCAGGCTGAGTCAGAGTATCATTACAGAAGAGTGGTGGAGGAAATCTCAGCTCATGTCACTCAGAAGTAGAGGGACAGAGAGGAGCCAGGGACAAAATCTAATCCCCAAGAGCACACTGGCAGTGATCTACTTCCTCCCGCCACACCCTATGTATCCAGTTTTCACCCAGACATCCATTCACCTTATTAATCCATCAAATGAATCAGCCATTGATTAGTACACAGTTCATGTGATCTAAACATTTCACCTATGAATTTTTCCTTTATTGCCATATGAGCTTTTCAGGGGATATCTCATGAACAAACCATAACAGAAATGAATAGAATCTTTAGAACTGGAAAAGTGACAAGATTGATTTAGTAGTAAATTTATAGGGTACAGGAAATTCGTGCAAGCATATTTTTTTGTCTGAAGTAGTAAAAATCTATGAAGAAGCTAATAGTCATTGGTACTAAAATGGAAAATATACTTTAGGATATTTGTGCAGTGAAATATAGAACAGTGAAACAAACAAGTATTTCTGAATAAATCTCAAAAATCTGTTATAGAAAGCTACAGAAGGATACACAAATCATAAGTTGTTTCTGTGAAATTTAAAAATACAGCAATAAAAAGTGAATGTTAATTAAGAATGATTCATGTAGTTAGTTATACTTAAGTAAATAGGAATAGCAAATACCAAATTAGAATACTGGTTACAGGGAAGAATGTAATGCTATTGGAGATAGGTATAAATACTATTTCAACTGCATTTGTAACTTTTATTTCTATGGTTGGGTTGGATATATTATTATTTGTTATATTACTTTAACTTTTTATATAATGAAATCTTTAAGAAAATTAGAATATGCAACCACATTTATATAAATGGTCAAGAATTATCAAGCATATAGTGGGAAGTATAATGCAACTTCTGGATCTTCAGTAGTAGAAATGGACAATTGCAGGATCCCCTTGTTTGGTAATTGAATATTAGAAACATTAGCCCAGCCAATATAATATTTCTATCTTGTTTAATTTCCTTGAAATAAAATGTTTTCTCCATTTTCCTTCTTTGTCTTAGCACTGCATTAGTCTTTACTTCATATAGCAAACATTTTGATAGTGAAGTTTTTGCTCTACACAAATAAGTTAATTGGCTTCTTGAAGTCCCAAAGTTTCATAATTCTTACATCACTAAGTTCCAACAGTCTAAGAGGGAAGTCCTCCTCCACAAGGGCCAAAATTGTTTCTACACAAAAATAATCACAGTCACATTCCTGTCAAGAGAAAGAAGGAGAAATTGATCAAGGACATTTTCCAGAATGTGCAAACAGTATGTCAACTTATAACTCTAAGCCACTTTTAGTCACTTTACACAGTGCTTCAGAGAATCCTGGGAATAATTAAAGTCATTAAGCCAGGCATATTGCCACAATGAATTTTTATAGATGATTCAGATTTTATAAGTGAGGTGAAAATGGAATAGATAACTTCAGTCTCTGTTTCACCCACCAAATAGCAATGTCCATGTTCATTTGTTATGGTTATTTCTGCATAATGTCATCCCAAAATTAATGAAATTAAGCAATAATACTTTGTGCTCAAGATCTGTGGGTCAGGAATTTGATGAGGGCTCAGTGGAGTGATTCTTTTCTTCCAGGGGTGAACTGGGGTCACATGGTAATATTCACTAGGCAGTGGCTAGTGCAGAATATCTGAAAAGGCTATATACATGTCTGACATTTTGATGGTCATGATTCAAAGGTGGTGCTGTGTTGATCCATCCCCTGTCTTCATGTATTCTCATGGATCCTCCACATTATCTACCCTGGGAGTAGTGGCTTTTTTCCATGGTAGCTTAGACTTTAAGAGTTAGTATTCTATAATAAAGGAAGTGGAAGCATCCAGGCTCTTAAGGCTCACACTTGAACTTCACCTGCCTGTGTTCAGATATAAGAGAGGTGATAGAGCTATAACTTCATGATGAAAGAGAAATGTCAAATAGCCAATGGCCATCTAAAATATGTCACTCCACATAACAATTTTTCAGGGTTATTTTACTTACTTTTGTAAATCTGAATCTTTTCATTGAAACTGTAAAAAAAAAAAAATGTTTAAGAGATACCTCAGAACGACTAGTATTACATGATCTCACTCATAAGTGGGATCTAAAAACGCTGATCTCAGAAAAGTTTAAAGTAGAATGGTGGTTGCCAGAGGCTGGTGAGAATAGTGGACAGAGAGTGATGAAGAAAGCTTGATCAATGGGTACTGAGTTATAGTTAGGTAAGAGATAGTCGTTCTGGTATGCTGTTGTACAGTGAGATGACCATAGATAACCACAATGTACCATTTCAAAAAGCTAGAAGAAAGGATTTTGAATGTTTGCATAATCAATGTTTGAAGAGATAAACATATTTACCTCATATTAAACATTATACAATGTATGCATTACATGCTGCCTCCATTAATATGTACAAGTTTTATGTCTCAGTTTTAAAAAAATTAATTTAAATAAAAATTGCCATACTTGTTAATCATCTTTTCATTACCATGAGCAAAATACCTGAAAAGAACAACTTAGAGAAGGAAAAGTTTATTTTGGGGATCATGGTTTCAGAGGTTCAGTAAATGGTTGACCAACTCCATTGCACTGAGCCCAAGATGAAGCCGAACATCATGGTAAAAGGGAGTAGAGGAGATCAGGAATCAAGGAGAGAGTGAGAAGAGCCAGAGACAAAATATAAACTCCTGAATCATGAATCACACCACCTAAAACCTATTTCCTCCCACCACAACCTACCTGCCTACAAGTACCACCCAGTATAGTAGCCCTTTCAAATTATGAATCCATCAACTAGATTAATTCACTGATTAGATTATAGCTTACATGATCTAATCATTTTGCCTCTAAACATTTCTGCATTTTCTCACTTGAGCATTGGAGGAACAACTCATATCTAAACCACAACACAATAATAAATTTTGTAAAAAGACAGGTGAATATGGTATAAACCAATCACAAATAAATATAATGGACAAAATAAATAAATATGCTCTTTTGAAAAAGGAAAAATAAATATCTCAGAAACAAATTACTTATGAAGAACTATGGTATGGTCAGAACTTCACTGAAGAATATTTTTAATTTAAATTTTATGTTCTGGCACAAATTGCCAATTTTTAAAAGTATTTATATTCTTTTCATTATTAAATATAGCTTGGTATCATCACTCTGAATCAGCATGAGTACAAAATACTAGTGCTACAGTCTTTATATATAGTTTGAGTACCTAGTAATTGCATATGTGTGTGTGTGTGTGTGTGTGTGTGTGTGTGTTTTCTACTTTAGGAAGAGATTAGGTTAAAGAAACAGATAAGTGATCTTGGCTTGGTTTGCTGTTAATTATAAAAAAATTATATATATTTTTGAAGGATGAAAATAAAAGTTTAAGCGTCTAATTTGGTGTTAAACACAGAAAACAAAATAACCTCAGAATAAACACATAAGTCTTACCAAGTGTAATCTGAGGCTATTATAGCTCCACAAACACTTCATAAACTATATAATCTTCTCTCAGTAAGTACACAACCAAAGAGCTCATTCTTTTCTGACTGGACATCTATTTGCTTTGTAAGTAATAAAATGAGAAAGGAGCCTTTTCTGAAGGTTTATTTGGAGATCCTAAATTTATCTTTCAACCTTCAAATTCTTGAGTAGAGACCATGTATGATTACAAAAGCTGTCTCTCTTTTTTTTCTCTTTTTTACAAGTTTTTTTAAAAAAATAATCTCAGAATTACAAAAGTCTTAAATAGTATTACAACTTACATCATTTACCCTGATTCCTTCCATAATATCTTATAAAACCTTGATATATTTGTCAAAGCCCAAGAAGTTAACAGTGATGTTTATAACAAGTCTATATACTTTATTCAAATTTTACACTTTATCCCACTAATCTTTTTCCTTCCAAGATTCCATCCAAAATCACACATCGCATTTAATATCTGGTTTCATTAGTATCGTTCAGACTTGTGACAGTATCTAGACTTCTTGTGTCTTTCATGACCTTGGCACTTTGGAAAAATATTGGGCAGTAATTTTCTATATTGTTTCTCACTTTGGATTAACGTGATATTTTCTCATATTTAAATTCAAGTTACATATTTTTGGTAAAAACACCACAGAAGTATTTCTGTGTTCTTCCCAGTATATTTCTTGTTAGGAATTGCATGATATTTATATGCCTTTTGGGAGTAAACATTAACAGAAATCTTGATTGAAGTGGTATCTTCCCATTTTCTTAGCTGCAGAATTACAGTGTATTTGATTATTTATGACTATGTTTTAGGGGAGATACTTTGATTTTATGAAAATATCTTCTGTTGTGTTATATATATTTATGCCCATAAATGTGGACACCCACTGGTGGTTCTTTCCTGAAAATATTATGAATATGCTACATGCCAAAACTGATTTTCTATTTTCATCCTCTGTCTTCATGTATTAATTGAATATACTAATAATTAGTAAATTTTATCTGGGTTCTATTTTCCATTCTATTGTACCTTTAAAAATATCAATTATTAACTTTACTTTGAAGTAATCTTGAGTTTTCAGTGTTATTTCTACACTGCTTTGGGACCGCTGTTGGTAAACTTACCATGTTTTATTTGTCATGAAGGCCACTTTGTTAAGGGACTATTAAGAATATTTCACCTTCTCCCTACATCTTTTTCTTCTCCTCTAAATATTTTTATTTTTTAACATATTTCCTCTTTAATTCCCACTTCTTCCTTTTCTTCCTTTATCTCCCCCATCATGAAGATTATACTATAAAAGACTTTGAATGTGATATCTTTTGGAGAAACGTAAACATCAGCCAAAGCAGGAAAATATTATTTTATTTGGTTTAATTTTCTGAGCAAGAAAATCGACACATTATGAAAGTAAAACAAGGCTGTTTGACATGGTGAGATCTACCAATGATGTAGTTGTCTTTGCTATCAACATTCCCTAGAAAGACAGGTTGAAAACAAAAGTCAAATAAAGCAAGGGATTGGTAGGAAAGGAATTACACAAACAAGTTCTGAACAGAAAGTAACTGTTCTCTAAAGGAGTTTTAAAAGAAAAGAATTTTAACTGGAACTTGAAATAAATGTTTCTGACGTTGTTAGAACAGAAGGAGAAGCAGCCCTCTGGCCATGGAGTGAATGTTCTGGGGAGACTGGGATGTGTCACTTAAGAATTCCACAAGCCAGCACAAAGCAATCAGGGAAGGTCATAAAGATGAATAGCTGGATGATTACTGAGAATAAAAGGAGAGGAACAGTTGAAGAACTATTTTAATTAAAAAATAAAAGACCTGTAAATTAATTTATTCTGAAGAATATTTAAAGATATGTAGTACATGTTAGCATTGCAACAATCAAAGCTCATTTCAAGAGAGAAAATAAAATATTTCTAAAACTAATCATTCTGTGCTGTCATTTTACCATGAACACATGATAGGAAAATGTAGGTTGTAATCTCTCTGATAAAAGTTCAATAGCCCAATAAACTGAGTCAACATTAAACCTTGGCCCAATCCTTAACCTTTACATACCACTAATCCATCATCTGCACAGTTCAAATAGCAAATGAATTGCACATTAACTAGTCTATGTCTACACAGTGCTCCAGACTCACAAGATAAAGCTTCATTCCAACCCCAGAGATGATGACTTGTGGGAAATCACAGCTAAGGTCATCAGCTGATCAACTGCCCTTGAGTCCATGCAGCTTAGTGGACAGCTCATCACACCTTGTGAAAGACAACAGCATGCATTAAGGGGAAGAAAGGAGGCATTGTATTATTCTCTTAAGCTATTATACACTCTAAATCCATTTTCAGAACACTTTATCCCACTTCTTAAATATTTCATCATGCACTAGTTTTAACAATAATTCATGCATTGTTCCTCCTTGGACATGTTCAGTTGTCTTATCCAGAGTATGCTTTTGTGATTGAGAGAGTACTAATAAGCCTTGAATAAGCCAATTTAAATCCCTAAAAAAGACTCAGGTTTGTGACTTTGGTCATCAAACCTAAAATAGCTAACATTTGTAAGAAACTACTATGAGCAGTCATTTTTCTAAGCTCTTCATTTTATAGGTAAATTATCTCGTGTATTCATTTTTTAAAAAATCTATTAAATTGATTTAATTATCACTCCATTTTCATGAAAAAGAAATCAAGGCAAATATATTATTCAACTTTCTCTGAGTCATATATTTAGTATGGAAGCTGAGATGTGGATCCATTCTAACATAGGAGACCAGCAACCCAGTTAGATCACAGTGAATTTTCTTTTGTTATACTTTCTAACTTTATAAGTTTACTATTTTCTCTACCATTTATGAAAGAAAAATATATATGTATACTTAAGTCAATTTCTTTAAAAACTTTCCTTTGACATATGTTCAAACTAGTATTCATGGTAAAGTACCTTGTTATAATCATACTAACACTGTTTTTTTTTAATTAAAAAAAAAAAGATGTTACTTGGTACACAGGCCAAGATGGTCCAGAATGGACCTGGGGCTGAGTGAAGAAGTGACAGAAGGGGCTGGTGGTGCACTGCTATCTACTGAGGGAGCAGAGTGGTGGTAAAAAGAAAATTGTACTGAAGTTAGCATTGACATAGCAATGGCATTGACACTGAGCTGGAGTGGTAAACTACAGAATACGGAATATTGAAAATACAGAATATTCGCTTTTGGTTCATGACTTATTCTCTGGTATTATATTGTTTTAAACACTTTTTTTTCTAATTATATTGCTATTATGTACTCAGTGAAAAGAAATAGACACGCAAAAGTATGTATACACACAAAATATTTCAACCACAATATCATTACACAGAGTTAACCTCAGTTAATAGGTTTTCAATATGTAGGATAGTGGGTTACTATAATGACTGGTTTCTAGAATTGATGGAATTCTTATGGCTCCCAATAATACTTACAAATTCAGTGGTAAAATTTACTAGCAAAATACAGAAAACTTAAAAAACAAGAGCAATAGTTCTACAGCACTTGATGACTGACAGTTTGGGCCATGGGGCTAGGTCAAGAAGTTCAGACTAACCTCCCTGCCCTCCGTCTGTCTCTGTGTCTCTCTCTTTCCCCCCCAACTCTTTTCTTCTAAGAAATGAAAATCTCTCAGACAATAAAAACAGAAATTTGCGTCACAGAAAAAAAGAAGTTCACCATAGTTTCTTTATCCATTCATCTATTGAAGGGTATCTAAGCTGGTTCCATAGTTTAGGTATTGTGAATTGAGCTGCTATAAACATTGAAGTGGCTGCATCACTGTAGTATTCTGTTTTTAAGTCCTTTGGGTATAGACCAAGGAGTAGGATAGCTTGGTCAAATAGTGGTTCCATTCTAAGTCTTCTAAGGAGTCTGCATACTGCTTTCCAGATTGAATTTTTTAATATATATTTTTATTTATTTATTTAAATGCATTTCAATTCATAGTACATATATAGAGCTCAATTTTCCATCTTTCTGGTTGAAAACAAGATAGAGTCACATAATTCGTGTCTTCATACATGTACCTAGGGAAGTGATGTCCATTTCATTCCACCATTTTTGCTACTCCCATTCCCCCTCCTCTCCCCCACTTCCCCCCTGTCAAATCCAAATTTCTTCCATTTCTCCCCATCCCCACCCCCCTTATGTATCAGCATCCACTTATCAGAGAAAACATTCGGCCTTTGGTTTTTTGGGATTGACTTACTTCACTTAGCATGATGTTCTCTAATTCCATCCATTTACCTTCAAATGCTATGATTTTATTCTCTTTTTTTGCTGAGTAATATTCCATTGTGTATATATACCACAGTTTCTTTATCCATTTATCCATTGAAGGACATCTAGGTTGCTTCCACAGCTTAGCAATTGTGAATTGTGCTGCTATAAATTGTGGCTGCATTACTGTAGTATACTGGTTTTAAGTATTTAGGGTCTAGACCGAGGAGTGGGTCAAATAGTGGTTCCATTCCAGGTTTTTTAAGGAATCTCTATACTGCTTTCCAGATAGGTTGCACCAATTTGCAGTCCCACCAACAATGTTTGAGTATGCCTTTTTCACCACATCCTTGTCAGCACTTATTGTTGCTTGTATTTTGGATAGCTGCCATTCTGACTGGGGTGAGATGAAATCTTAGAGTAGTTTTGATTTGTATGTCTCTAATTGCTAGAGATGTTGGACATTTCTTCATATATTTGTTGATCAATTGTATATCTTCTTCTGAGAAGTTTCTATTCAGCTCCTTAGCCCACTTATTGATTGGGTTGTTTGTTTTTTTGGTGTTAAGTTTTTTGAGTTCTTTATATATCCTGGAGATCACTGCTCTGTCTGATGTGCATGTGGCAAACATTTGCTCCCAGAACGTAGGCTGTCTGTTCACCTCATTGATTATTTCTTTTGCTGAGAAGAAGCTTTTTAGTTTGAATTCATCCCATTTATTGATTTTTGATTTTATTTCTTGCACTTTAGAAGTCTTGTTAAGGAAATCTTGGCCTAATTCAATGTGATAAAGGTTTGGTCCTACTTTCCCCTCAATTAGGCATAGGGCCTCTCGTCTAATTCCTAGGTCTTTGATTCACTTTGAGTTGAATTTTGTGCATGGTGAGAGATAGGGGTTTAGTTTCATTTTGCTGCATATGGATTTCCAGTTTTCCCAGCACCATTTGTTGAAAAGGCTATCTTTTCTCCAATGTATGATTTTGGCACCTTTGACTACTATGAGATGATTGTATTTATGTGGGTTTGTCTTCGTGTCTTCTGTTTTATACCATTGGATCATTTCATCAACTGTGCTATCAATGGATTCTATTATTTAGTATCTTGGTTTATTTGAGGCACTTTCTTCCCTTGTTTTTTCATGTTGATTATGTATCTTCCTTTCTTGCAATGCCAATCCAAGTTATTGTGGTTTCTATCCTATAATCTTGTATTGACACTACAGATTACCTGTATCTCACCTTAGAGTTCACTTCCAGTCCCCAGCAGGTGTCCTCAGATGGACACTATTGCTACTAAAGATGGTGGCAGCGGTAGTGGAAGTAACTCCAGATGGCAGTGGGAGTGGCCCAAGATAGATGCACTTTCAGAGATGGTGCTAAAAGGGTGGGACTTACAATGGCTTTGGGCTGATTAATCAGAGATGCAGCAGTTTGGCAGGCAGCTGCCTCCAGACCTTATCTGTTGACCCAAGGTAGAGGCTAATACATGGGAAGAAATATGGGAATGGCTGCAGTGTACAAGGTGGACATAGGAACGGAACAACAGTGTGGATCTTCACTATGTGCAGGGGCAGTCCTAGGCCTTGGCTCTCACATAGACCTGTGGGGGCAGTCCTACGCCTGATCTTGGCCTGAACTCCCTCAGGAATTTCAAGTGGTGGGTCTAGCCCTGGGCCTGGGCTCCTGCAGATGGGCAGGGGCTCTAGCACTGAACTGAGAGTGGACTCAGGCCTCAGCCTCAGGGGTCCTTGGAGGCAATCCTTCACCTGGGTTGGGTTCCCCTGTGGGTCAGCTGATTGGTGGGTATCAATCTTGGGCCTGGTCTTGACTGGGCTCCTACAGAGTCCCTAAAGGTGGTCTTGGGCCTTGGCCTGTGCTCCTGCTGATCAGCAGAGGCTCTGGCGTAGAACTGAGGGCGGTCCTGGACCTCATGTAGGCCCAGTCTCCTGCAAGGATCCCTGGAGGCAATCCTTCCCCTTGGTCTGGGATCCTCTGTGATCAGCAGCTAGTAATCTCAGGCCTGGCCTTGGCTGGACTCCCCCAGGGGTCCCTCAAGGTGGTCCTGGGCCTTGGTCTGTGCTCCTGCTGGTCAGCAGGGACTCTGGCAACCTCAATTAAGTTTTTAAGAAGTTATCACCTTCAAAAGAATCATGTCTGAACTAAAACTGTCCAAGATTTAAAATGGAATTTAGGATACCCCTTTCCAAAGGAGAATAATATTTTTCAGAAGATGGAGTGAAGAATATAGAGAACTATTAATTTTAGATCTATTTTTAGGGAGCAGATAGAGATCTTAATAAGGGACTATCACCTACCCTTAGCACAAGAGTCTCTTACCTTTCAAAAGTAATTACAGAAGTACTATATACTAGCCAGCCATGGTTCTGTGCCTTCACTCTTTTTTCTGAAAAGGATAGCTTATTTTCATTATCTGGATTTGTTCAAGCCTTATTTTTGTATCCCAAGGGAGAAGCAAATAACTTGTCTTTATATTTCATAGGTCTACACAAACAAAGCCCATGTAGACACAATGTTGAGATTATTACAATATCTTGGAACTGGAGGTTTGGAGTTCAGTCCATTGAGCAGAGAGTGAGTATTATATTTTAGGTAGATAGGAACAAAAGCCAATATTTTATTAATAGGACATGTTGGGAACTGAGAATATAACTCAAGAGTAGAGCACTTGTTTAGCTTGTATGAGGTCCTGGAATCAAACCCAGTACCACCAAAAAAAAAAATGTGGGAGAGAATATGTTAGCTTTCTATTACTGTGTTAAAAAATACACAAGCAAATTAAATTATAAAGCCTAAAGATGAATTTTGGCTCACAGTGTCCACCCATCATCTGTTGGATCCATTGCTTTTAGGCCTGTGGTGAAGTACCATACCATGGCAGGGAGCACATGGTCAAGCAAGCTTCTAAACTTGTGGTTGCTGGGAAGCAGAGAGAGAGAAAGTGTCCATTTCCCACCATCTTCTTCATCAGTATGCCTTGAAGCCTGGACACAAGTCTTTAATACATTAGGAGACATTTCAGACCCAAACTATAGCAGAGCGCAACTATGGTAGATATTATTGTGAAAGCTTTCCCTCTTTTATCAAGTTCATCTTTACAAGATGGCAGGCTTGACCAAAGATCATTGTGTGAACAAGAGATATTGGAAACCACATATGCTATTTCAGATAAGAGATTTTAGATATCAAGTGGTTCTCACATTGCTGTTTTTAGTGTGCCACAGAAAAGACTATTCAAGATAGAGACTACTTATTAGCCTGAATCATTAAGAGGAAAAAGTGAGGTAACAGGCAGATTTTACTCATTATATAACAACTATGAGAATTAAACCTATGTTTTTTAATCCAGCTGAAAATTTGAGATTATTCATTACTGTGGCATAATTTAGCAAAACTTGACAAATACACTGAAAATCACTTCAGATTATGTTTTTTAACAAGAAAAAAAGGTCAGTATTTGCAGACGATACTCATTGACCTTAAAATGTTGATGTTATTTGTCCAATTATTCAATAAACACTTCTTGAAGATAAATCTATACTTTGGGAACTGTGCTATTGGTGCTGTGTTTCCTGATGTCTAGGAATACAAATGGCCAAGATTTTCTTTTTGTAGATTTCTGATAACTAATGATCTAGAATAAAAAGAAGAATCATTTGCCATGAGATGTAAAAAAAATCTTGTTTAATTTTCATCTATAGGTGTTAGTGTGGAAAGTATACAAAGTATTATAAATAGGAATCAAGAATCTGGCACTGAATTTGGCAGATTTTAGGAATAAATGTCCCAGATAAGCAGTTTAGGGGATAGAAAGGATACAGCAGGAATGATACTTCTTGCTGACTTAAGGCTTCACGAAGTACATGACTACATAGGAGATTAGCGAGTCCCAAGGAAAATAACTCCTAGTTCTATAATTTAGTAAGCAACTGGTTGATGGACAGTAAGCACAATGGAATCTCTAATTCACCCAGAACTGTGTAAAAAATAAGGATACCTTCTGAAAGCTAAGCAATGGTTTTCTTCTTTCAAATGTTATTTTAATACCCCCATATTTCTATGGCAGAAAATAAACTAGTGGGGAAGGACTCCTTGCATCCATGTTTTCCATACTTCTTCTAAAGGTGATTTAATGGTTGTTTCAACCCTGTTAGTGTTAAAGAGACAGCAGAAGTGAGGCAGTAGCGATGCCTCTTCATATAGATAGAAATTCCGACAGCAAAATAGTCAAAAAAACTCTTGCTTTGTGAGCTGTAAGGCAGAAAACTTAAGAAATGTGTGAACACAGGAAGTACTTGAAAAAGAAATTATTGAGAGAAAGATAAATAGATTTTATTGTATTGAAACTTTAGAAGATAAAAAGAAATTAAAAGTACTCAGCTCAAAATGTGACATAATATTCAAAGTTATGATGTTGGAATATTACCATTAATTTGCAATTTGTAACTGAATTCTGAGAGAATACAGTGAGTATTATTTATTCACATACAATTAGTTTACCCCTTCCATTGCCATGTTAAGAAGAATAAAGGTCATATATATGTTTCTTAGATCAGATGTCCAAATAATTCTATATCACTGTAATTAAAATGACAATAAGAGAGAAATGAAAGACTTGGTTTTAGTAAAGCAGACCATATCAAAGTGGCTTTGCCTTCATTCAACAGCTCTGTAAGATTTCTTATATTAGTAATCTAGTAGAAAACACAATAAGCAGAAAAGATCCAAAACTGATGTATGAAGCAGTTTATACACAACATTTCTTTTTCATTCACCCATTGACAGACATTTAAATAGTATTATGAATGCTTCTTCGGTGGATGTAGGAGTACATATATCACTTTGACATACAGATTTCATTTCCTTTGGGCATATACCTGGTAGTAGGATTGCTGGATAATATGGTGATGATATGGTAGTTCTATTTTTATTTTTATGGGAAACCTCCAAGTTATTTGCCATAATGGCTATATTAATTTACTTTTTCACCAATTCATACCCTGTGCATGGGTTCCATTTTCTCCATATCTTCACCCACAATTATTATCTTTGCATTTTTTATAATAGCAATTCTGGCAGGTATAAAGTATTTTATTTATCTTTAATTCATTTTGAGTTTTCTTTGTAACTGGTGAGAGTGATGAAAAGAGTTTAATTTAATGCTTCTACATGTGGATATCCAGTTTTCCCAGCAACAATTATTGAAACAGCTGTTCTTTCTCCAGTGTATATGCTTAGCGCCTTTGTCAAAAAATCAATTGGCATGTAGATGCATGTGTCTATTTCTAGGTTATTTTGTCCCAGGTATCAATGTGTCTGTATTTATTCTAATACTATGCTGTTTTTACTACCACAAGTATATAGTGTATATTGAAGGCAGGTGGTGTATCATCCATCTCCTGCTTTGGTCTTCTTGCTTAAGATTGCTTTGATCATTCAAAATTTTTTGTGCTTCCACACAAATTGTAGGATTCTTTTCCTAGTTCTATGAAGAATGTCATTGGTCAGGGGTGGAGTGTGGGAATTACACTGAGTCTGTAGATCACATTGTATGTTATAAACATCTTGTCATATTCATTCTTTCAATCCATGGACATGAGATGTCTTTCATGTGTGTGTATGTGTGTGTGTGTGTGTGTGTGTGTGTAGTGAAAATGGGATTGCTTTCTTGGTATCTATTACAGATATTTGCTATTAGCATGCAGGAACACTACTGATTTTTGTGTACTAATTTTATATCTTGCAACTTTGCTGAATTCATTTAATTCTATTAGTTTTTTGGTGGAGTCTTTGGGGTTTTCTAAATATTAGATCATGTCATCTGCAAATAGTGACAGTTTGTCTTTCTCTTTGCAATTTGGGTGATTCTTATTTTTTTCTCTTGCATGATCATTCTGGCTAGGATTTCCGTACTATGTTGAGTAAAAGAGATGAAAGTGAACCTCCTTTTCTTGTTCCAGATCTTAAAGAGAAAGCTTATAGCTTTTCCCTATTCAGTATAATGTTGGCCATTGCCCTGTAATAAATGGTCTTTATTATATTGAGTTATGTTCCTTTTTGAACTGATTTGTTCAGCATTATTATTATTTATTAAAGGGTATTGAATTTTCTCCAAAGCTCTGTGTGTGTGTGTGTGTGTGTGTGTGTGTGTGTTACTGGGGATTAAATCCAGGGCCTCACACATACCAGGCAAGTGCTCTATCAATGAGCTAAACACTTCCCCTCCTCTCAAATGCTTTTTCTGCATCTACAAGGATGACCAAATGGCTTTTGTCCTTTATTCTCTAAATGTGTTGTATCACATTCATTGATTTGAATATTTTGACCATCTTTGCAACATTAGAAGAAATCCCACTTGATTGTGGTGCTTAATCTTTTTAATGTGCCATTGAATTAGTTAGTTTGCTAATGTTTTTTTGAGGATTTTTACAAGCATTTGTATTGAGGATATTGGTCATCACTTTTCTTTTGTGTTCTGTCCTTGTATAGTTTTATTATCAGGGTAATCCTGACCTCATGAAATATGTTTAGAAGAATGTCTTCCACTAGTTTTGGTAGTAATTTAAGGAGAATTGGCATTTGTTCTTCTTTAAATGTTTGTTGGAACTCAGCAGTGAAGCCATCTGAGATGACTTTTCTTTCATGGGATAATTTATATTACTTATTTAATCTCATTATGTATTATTATTGGTCTACACAGCTTTTTTTCTTTTTTTATTATTTAATATTGGTAGGGTGTTTGTGTCTAGGAATTTATATATTTTGGTTGGGTTATCAAATTTGTTGGCATATGGCTGTTTAAGTAATCCATTATATTTCTGATGTGTCAGTCACAATATCTCCCTTTTCATTTCTGATTTCATTTATTTGGGTCCTCTATTTCTTAGCTAATATGGTTAAGGGTTTATAAATTTATTTTTTTTTTCAAAGAATGAACTCTTTTGTTGATCTTTTGTATTGCTATTGTATCTCCATTTAATTTATCTGCTCTGGTCTTTATTATTTCTTTCCTTCTATTAATTTTAAATTTGGTTTGTTCATGTGTTTCTAGTTCCTTAAGATGCAGCATGAAGTTGTTAGTTTGCAATCCTTTTGTTTTTTTGATATAGACATTTATAGCTATGAGTTTCCCTATTATGACTGTTTTTGGTATGTTCCATTTGTTTTGGTATATTGTTTCTCCACTTTATTTGGCTTCAAGAACTTTTAAAAATTTCCTTCTTAATTTGTTCCTTGATAACTCAGTTGTTCAAGAGTAAGTTGTTTATTTTTCATGAATTTACATAGCTTCCTAGATCATTTTTTTATTTATTTCTAGTTTTACTGTATTGTGATCAGAAAGGATACTTGATATGATTTCAATAGTTTTAAATTTGTTCAGATGGCTTGTTTTGTGGTCTATCATATGATCTGTCCTGGAGAATGTTCCATGTGCTGATGAAAAGAATGTGTATTTTTCAGATGTTGGATAAAATGTTCTGTAGATGTCTGTTAGGTCCATTTTGTCTAGCATGAAATTTAGTTCTACTATTCATTGGTTTTCTGTCTGGGTTATACCTATTGCTGGAAGTAGGGTGTTAAAATTCTCTACAATTATTAAAATGGGATTTTTTTTCTCCCTTTAGGTCTACTAATATTTGGTGTATATATTTGGTTGTTCCAATATTATTTACATATATATTAAAATTCTCGTTGAATTAATGCCTTTACCACTTTATAACAATCTTCCTTGTCTACTTTTACTTATTTGGACTAAAATTCTGTTTTATCTATGTATGACTTTTCAGACTTTTTCTGGTTTCCATTCACATGGAATATTTAATTCTATCACTTCACTTTCAGTCTATGAATGTCCTTAAATGTGAAATGAGTATCCTATAAGCAATACACAGTTACAGTCCCTCCAGCAATGTATAAGGTTATCTTTTCCCTCACATCCTCACCAACATTTATCATTACTTTGTATTCTTGATAATTCCCATTCTGACTGGAATGAGATGAAATCTCAGTGTAGTTTTTGTTTTTGTTTTTGTTTTTGGCACTGGGGATTGAACTCAGGGGCACTCGACCACTGAGCCACATCCCCAGCCCTATTTTGTGTTTTACATAGAGACAGGGTCTCATTGAGTTGCTTAGCACCCTGCTGTTGCTGAGGCTGGCTTTGAACTCATGATTCTCCTGTCTAAACCTCCCAAAGTGCTGGAATTACAGGCGTGTGCCACCATGCCTGGCTTCAGTGTTGTTTTAATTTGCATTTCTCTAATTGCTAGAGATGTTGAATATTTTTCATCTTTGTTAATGGATCATATTTTTTCTTCTGTGAAGTGTCTGCTCAATTCCTTTGCCCATTTACTGATTGGGTTATTTGTTTTTCTGGTGTTAAGTTTTTTGAGTTCTTTATATATCCTTTAGATTAATGCTCTATCTGAGGTGCAGATGGCAAAGATTTTCCTCCCATTCTGTAGGCTCTCTTTTCATGTTCTTGATAGTTTCTGTTACTGTAAAGAAGCCTGAATCCATCCCATTTATAATGATTCTTGATTTTACTTATTGTGCTTTAGCAATCTTGTTGAGGAATTCATTTCCTAAGTCAACCTGATGGAGTATTGGGCCTATTTTTTTTTCTAGTAGGTGCAGGGTCTCTGGTCTAATGCCTAGGTCCTTGGTCCATTTGAGTTTAGTTTGAGGCAAGGTGAGAGATAGAGGTCTAATATCATTTTGTTACTTATGGATTTCCAGTTTTCCTAGAACTGATTGTTGAAAAGGTTATCTTTTCTCCAATGTATGTTTGTGGCATTTTGTCTAGTATGAGGTGATTGTATTTATATGGGTTTGTCTCTGTGTCTTCTATTTTGTTCCATTGGTCTTCATGTCTGTTTTGGTGCCAATACTATGCCTTTTTTGTTACTATAGCTCTGTAGTATTATTTAATGGCTAGTATTTTGATTCCTTCTGCTTCACTTTACTCTCTGAGGATTTCTTTGGTTATTCTGGGTCTCTGATTTTTCCAAATGAATTCCATGACTGCTTTTTCTATTTCTATGGAGAGCATCCTAGGAACCTTAATATGAATTGCATTAAATCTGTATAGAGCTTTTGGTAATATGGCCATTTTGACAATATTTGTTCTGCCTATCTAAGAACATGAGAAGTCTTTCCATCTAACACACTTCTCTCACCATTGAATAGATCCTCCAAACAAAACCTAAATAACAACTTAGACCTAACAGAAATATGTAGAACATTTTATCCATCAATAACTGAATATACTTTCCTCTCAACAGCACACAGTTCCTTCTCTAAAATAGACCATATCTTAAGCCACAAAGCAACTCTTAGCAAATTAAAAAAATGGAGATAATACCTTGCATTCTATCCAATCATAATGGAATAGAATTAGAAATCAATGATAAAATAAAAAACAGAAGTTACTGTAACACCTGGAGAATAAATAATATGCTAATGAATGACCAATGGATAGCAGAAGAAATCAGCGATGAAATTAAAACAATATTTAGAGGTAAATGAGAATAGCAATACAATATATCAAAGTCTCTGGGACACTATGAAGGTAGTGCTAAGAGGAAAGCTCATTGCATTGAACTTAAAAAAACAGAAAGTCCACAGATAAATAACCTAACATTACATCTCAAAGCCCTAGAAAAAGAAGAATAAATCAATGCCAAAAGCAGTAGAATACAAGAAATAATTAAAATCAGAGCTGAATTCAATAAAATTGAAACAAAAGAAACAAATCAAAAAACTGACAAAATAGAAAGTTGGTTCTTTGAAAGAACAAATAAAATTTATCAACCCTTAACAAAGCTAATGACAAGAAAAAGACGGAAAACTCAAATTAGTAAAATTCATGATGAAAAAGAAAATAATCTGATGGACACTAGAGAAATACATATGATAATCAGAAATCATTTGGAAAATTTATAATCTTAGAAAATATTGAAGACATCCACAAATTTTTAGACATATGACCTACATATATTGAATCAGAAAGACATTGAAAATTTAAACTGATCAATTTCAAGCAATGAAATTGAAGACACCATCAAAGGCCTACCACCAAAGAAAAGGCCAGGACTGGATGAATTCTCAGACAAGTTTTACAAGACCTTCAGAGAGGAACTAACACCAATCCTCCTCAAATTATTCCATGAAGTAGAAAAGGAAGCTGTAAAGTACAAATCAGGCCTTTTGTTATTTAATTTTCACATTCCTTCTCCAAAAGCCTAAGGCAGCTCCTGCCCCAGGCAGTTCCTCTCTTGAATATTCCACCTGAGAGAACAAAGCCTGGCCTCTCAGGTTACCTTTCTGGCCACATCAAAGAAGATCACCCCCGCATACCTATAGCACCAATTTTGAGCTGACCAATCCAAAGCTCGCCACGTGGTTTGTAGTGGGCTCTACAAATTCCCTGCCTCACGTCCTTTCTGTCCTTCTTTTTTCCTCCTTCCTTCTCCCAGGTGCCCATCCCCTGAATAAAGGATCTCCTGGCTATATGAGGTGTCCGTGTCTGTCTGGCTGCCATCCTAACATTTGGTGCTGTTGACTCAGATGGGGAAATAATATCTATTGAGACCCCTCATCCTGAACTGCTGACCGCATCTCACAGCCTTGCTCATTTTTTCGATCGCCACCTGTCCGCACCCACCATGAACTCTGTTCGGTGAGTCCCCCTTTCAAGGAGATTGTAACTTTGCAGGCAGAATCTCAGAGGTGACCAGCCATGACTGTCCGGTGGCCCTCTGACTGCCTCAAAGGGAAGATCACACCCCACCACGACCTTCACGGTTACGGTGGACTTCCAAAATCTCCACCCCACTTTCCTAGATTCTCCATCCCTCAGGTCCTTTTACTCTCTCTCTCCCTCCTTTCCTTTTTGCTCAAATTCTGCCGGCTGGGAGTAACCCGATCCCTCCTTGTTTACCTCCGTCTGCCCTGGATCAAATTTTCCGACTCCTCCAGGAAAAGTCTCCAAAATCCTAGCTCTAGGTTGATCGGGGCCCTGCCTCTCCGGCAGAGGTTAGACTCAGGACGACTCAGGTGACAACCTGTCTCGCCTATTTTAGTCTTATCCTTGTCTGTTCATAGCTTCCTAGGGACGCCTTCGAAGGTGTGCTAAACAGATGTTTCCAGATAACAGGATGAGATCAAACTCTTCCCTCCCAGCAGACTCCCCATTACATTGCCTTCTTAAAAATCTTTCTACTCTCAGTCTTCCCGATATTAAACCAAAGAAACTTATAAAACTTTGCACTCAGGATTGGCCTATCTATCAATTAAATAACTCTTACTCTTGGCCACCTACAGGTTCCTTAGATCCCAATCACCTTAGAGATCTACATAACTATTGCAAGCAAATGAAAAAAACGGGTGGAGATCCCTTTTATTCAAGCCTTTTTCCTTCTCTGAGCTAACCCCTCCCTTTGCACTCTCTGTAAGCCTCACCATGTTCTTCTAGCTTGCAAACCAGATTCATCCAAGTTTCTATCTACTCCGGAATTTGACCCAGTGGACGAGCCTCCCCCATACTGCCATGGTCACCCGTCCCCTCAATCTCCTGGCACTCCACCTCGCACCCCAGAACCCACCCCTCCCACACCCACATCGCAGCCATCCACCTCCACTTTTAGCCCCCTCAATCACTCGGTCCCATTCTCACAACCCAGAGATAATTGCCCCTCTGAGAGAGGTTGCAGGAACTGAAGGCATCATTCGTGTTCACGTTTCCTTTTCTCTTGCCTATCTCTCTCAAATAGAGAAAATACTTGGCTCATATACTTCCAACCCAACCTCATACATTAAGGAATTTCAATACCTCCTCCAGGCCTATAATCTCACCTTCCATGACATCTACACCATCCTCGCCAATACTCTTCTCCCTGAAGAGTGCAGGCATGTATGGGAACACGCTCACACTTACACAGATGAGGTACATCAGAATATGCCTGCGCACCCCTTTGGGGCTCAGGCAGTCCCAGAAATTGATCCAAATTGGGATTATAATACTAATCAGGGTATCAAAGCTCGGGACCAGTTTTCCACCTGTCTTCTTTCTGGTCTACGCAGAGCTGCCCCCAAAGGCCATTAATTATGAAAAACTTCAAGAGATTATTCAGGACAAAGATGAGAACCCCTCCTCCTTTTTAGATCACTTAACTAAGGCCCTATTGTAATATACTAGTCTAGATCCCAAAACTCCTGATGGCCAACAGCTCCTTATGACTTACTTTTTCTCCCAAAGTTACCCAGATATTAAAACGAAGCTAAAAAAAACTTGAAAGAGGCCATCTGATCCCCCAAGCAGAAGTTCTAGCTACTGCTTTTAAGGTTTATCATGGCCATGAGGAACGCTCTAAGAAACAAAAATATCAGATGTTAGCCCAAGCCCTGCGAGTCCCACAGACCCCCCAAAACAAGACACCTGAGGTGGAGTCTGTCAAGGGGGTGCCACCTGGGCCATGCTTCCAATGTGGAATTGAGGGACATTGGGCCTGTTTATGTCCCAATCCTCGACCGCCTTCCAGGCCCTGTCCAAAATGTCGCCAAATGGGCCATTGGTGTTTTGATTGCCCAGCTAGCCAGAGAGTTGTCCATACAATCTCAACCCCGAGCCTCCTGGGACTGGCTACTGTGGATTGATGGGACCCTAAGGCTTCCCTCCCGATGGCTTGGATAGAGCAATGGGAGCCCAGGGTAACCCTTCCAATTGACAGATGCCCCTTCACCTTCTTATTGGACACAGGAGCCACATTTTCAGTGCTCTGGGAATTCTGGGGACTCATACGGCCATCTAGTTATTCCATAGTTGGGGTGGGAGGACTAACCTTATGCCTGCATATCACTCCGCCCCTCACATGTTCACTGGAAAGCCATCTTTTTACCCACCAGTTCCTAGTGATGCCTCAACGTCCCATTCTGTTTGTTGGCAGAGATATTCTCACCAAGTTTCAAGCTACAATTATCCTGCACCCTCCCTTGCCAGCTACAATCCTTTTTCTGGACCTATCACTGGCCACAGATAGCTCGTCTACTATAGATAACTCCCATACCCAGGAATGGTACTCTGATTCTGCCCTCCGGACCCTTAATTCTCAAATTGACCTGGCCATCTGGGATGTCTCAACTCCCTCATTGGCACACTGCGAGCCTGTCCACATCCTCCTTAAAGATCCCCAAACTTTCCCAAATCAGTCTCAATATCCTCTTCCTAAATCCAGCCTCCTAGGACTCCTTCCCATTATCTCAGCCCTCCTTAAAAAGAGACTTCTCTGCTCCGCTGCTTCTCCTTATAATACTCCTATCTTAGCTGTAAAAAAACATGATGGTTCCTTCTGCCTCGTACAAGACTTGTGCCTCATTAATTCCGTGGTTCTTCCAATTCACCCAGTGGTTCCTAACCCCTATACCATCCTCTCCCTCATTCCCTTTGGGTTGACTCATTTCTTGGTAATTGATCTTAAAGATGCATTTTTCACTATCCCCCTCCATCCCGACTCGCAGGACCTCTTTGCCTTTACCTGGACTGACCCAATAACCCAACAGGCCACCCAGCTGAAATGGACAGTCCTTCCCTGGGGATTCTGAGACAGTCCTCATTTATTTGGCCAAGCTTTATCTACTGACCTCCAACATCTTCATCTTCCTAATTCTACACTCCTTCAATATGTGGATGATATACTCTTGTGTAGTCCCTCCCTCCAAACCTCTCTCTGTGACACTGTCGCTCTTCTGAACTTCTTAGCTTCTGAGGGTTATCGAGCCACCAGGAAAAAGGCTCAATTATGCAAACTTCAGGTCACATACTTGGGAGTACAAATCTCCCATGGCTTAAAGGCTATCACCTCTGACAGAAAACACCTTATCCAAGAGATTCCCATACCTAGCACCAAAGAGGAGATCCTTTCTTTCCTAGGCCTTGCAGGTTACTTTAGAACTTGGATCCCCAACTTTTCTCTCTTAGCCCAGCCCTTATATGACATAGCAAAGGGAAATTCAAATGAGCTTTTACCCTCTTCCATAGCTCGCTTCTTTCACGTCCTACAAAAGGCACTTTTTGAGGCCCCCGCCCTCCACCTCCCTAACTTGAATCATGTTTTTAAATTATATCTCTATGAAGACAAAGGCTTAGCATTAGGAGTTTTAGGACAAGATAAAGGCCCTTATTTCACTCTGGTTGCTTATCTCTCAAAACGTCTTGACCCCACCATTTGAGGCTGGGCGCCCTGCCTGAGAGCTCTATCAGCAGCTCATGTCCTCCTATTGGAAGCAAAAAAACTCACTTTTGGAGCCCCCACAATTATCCTGTCTCCACATCATCTCAAAGAATTACTCACATATTATGGCTTAAAAACCCTTCCCCCTTGTCGAGTTCTATCTCTCCTAGTTTCGTTCTTGGAGGATACTTCTATTTCCTTCCTGCCTTGCTCTTCCCTTAAGCCTGCTACTCTTCTCCCCAGGACTGAAGACCCTCCTTCACACAACTGCCTTGAGCTTCTTTCTTCCCTTCTTCCTTGTCCTTCCCACATCACAGAAGGTCCCTTACCTGGGGCATCACACACGTGGTTCTCAGATAGCAGTTCCTTTGTCACAGATGGCCAACGCTATGCTGGATACACTATTATCTCCCATTCAGAGGTTATTGAGGCCGCTCCCGTCCCCCCTAACACCACTAACCAACAGGCAGAACTGGTAGCCGCTACCCGAGCACTCACTCTCGTGGCTGACTCCACTTTAAATTTGTACCTTGATTCCAAATATGTATATCATATCATTATCTCCCATTCTGCCATCTGGAGGGAGCGTGGCCTACTCAGTACCAAAGGCACTACTATTGTTAATGCAGGTCTCATCACAGGACTCCTTGAATCTTCATTATTGCCAAAGGGGGTTGGAATAATTCATTGTAAGGCACACCAAACTGACTTTTCTCCCATAACAGCAGGGAATAACAAGGCAGATGCAGCAGCCCAAAAGGCAGCTCTCATTCCATTTAATCATCATTCAAATAAAGTGATCCTCCTGGCACGGCCCGAGGAAAAAGCTAAACAACCTGCCCTCAGAGATCTCATTTCCTACATTCATTCCATCTTCCACACAAGCCCTCAAACACTTAAACCTTTCCTTTCCTCTTTCTTTTCCCTCACACCAGAGGACATTCAATATTTACAAGCTCTGACCCAATCCTGTGTTATTTGCAGAAAAACTAACCCTTTACACCACTGCAGAGTTCCAGACCCTCCTTCCGCACTCCTGGGTGCAGTACGCAGAGCAGCTTTCCTTCCAGTGTTGCTTCTCCTCAGGGATCTTCAGATTTTTGAGGAGGACAATGACCCACTTGCAACTGTTTTTTGAGACTCTGCTTCAGGATTCCTGGCTCCTGCCTTTACAACTACACTCAGGGAACTGGCCTCAACAACTGGCGATGCTGTGGCTGCAAGGAACCTTCCAGGACTTCTCCCCTTGGGCGATTTTGATCTTCGGAGCCTGGGTCCTTTATCTCCTTCCCCCTCCCCCTTTCTTCTGCAGACATCACCCCCATTCTGCTTGAAGTAGCCAGAAGAGCCAATGTGGTCCATGTTCCCATACTTATAGAATAAAAAATGGGGGAATGTAAGATAAAAAGCAGCCCTTTTGTTATTTAATTTTCACATTCCTTCTCCAAAAGCCTAAGGCAGCTCCTGCCCCAGGCAGTTCCTCTCTTGAATATTCCACCTGAGAGAACAAAGCCTGGCCTTTCAGGTTACCTTTCTGGCCACATCAAAGAAGATCACCCCCGCATACCTATTGCGCCAGTTTTGAACTGACCAATCCAAAGCTCGCCACATGGTTTGTAGCGGGCTCCTACAGACGTCCTTTCTGTCTCCCTTTTATCCTCCTTCCTTCTCCTGGGCGCCTATCCCCTGAATAAATGATCTCCTGGCTGCATGAGGTGTCCGTGTCTGTCTGGCCGCCATCCTAACAGAAGCAACCCTTCTAAACTCATTCTATTTGTTGCTTTTCTCTTGCTGCCTTGCAGAATCTTCTATCTTTCACCTTTTAGAGCTCAGTTATACTATATCTTGGGGTAGACTTAGTTGAGTTAACTCTTACTGGAGACCTTTTAGTTTATTATCCTGGAATATTTGTATTCATTTTAAGGTTTGAGAATTTTTCTGTATTATATATATGGACAAAACCCCTTTCTTCCCTTTCTGCTTCTTTGGAACTCAATTTTTTCTTAAATCCTTATAATCTGAATATTTGCTTTTTTAATGAAATTCCATAATTTCTATAGATTTTCTACATTTTTATTCACTTCTTTTCCTTTTTGCTTCTGCTATTGCATATTTTAAAACACTCTGCTTTTGAGATCACTAATTCTTTCTTCTCTTTAATCCACCATGTGATGGATGCCTTCTATAACATTTTACATTTTGCTTGGTGTATTTTTCAGATCAAGTACTTCTGTTAGAGTTGTGAAATTGCTTCCAACTCTACTTTAAGTTTCTCTGTTAGAGAATGATTCAATTTTCTGCATCTTTCTGAAACTCATTATTTTTTCTCAAAACAACTTTTTAAAATTCTCCATCAAAGAGTTTACCCATACTGTTAATAACTGTTCAGTTCTTATGCCTTATTAAGACTTTTAGGTGAGCTCATGATTTCTTGAAAGCTCTTGATGCATGGGGTGCAATATCATCTGGACACTGAAGAATTAGGCATTTATTATAGTCTTTGTAATCTGGCTTTTTTGTGTTTGTATTTCCAGAAATTCTAAGCAGGCTGTTTATAGTCATATTTGCTCTTTTAGCACTAAATGATGTACCAAATCCTTGTTTGTTATGAAGCTGCTGTTGGTGTGTTGTCACTATTTCAGCACTAGAGGGAAATCTAGGTTCTGGCTTGTCCAAGATCTTCACTGAGTGTGTTTTTTAGTAATAACTAGGAGGGAATCTAAGAAGGTTAATCCATCTGCCCCCAGCATTTTTGTTGGTCTGTGGTAGGCCTAAATGTTTTTGTCCATAATCACCAGTCTATGGTTAGGTACTGTAGAATTCTGCACAGCTCTGGTATGAATAACTGAAGAGGGACCAGCCCCAGGATCCTATGTCACACCACCAGCCTCCAGTGCTAAAATGTCATCTCACACCTCAATCTTGTACCCCACCATGAACAGTACAACATTTTGGTAGAACCAAAGCCCATGCTGCTATGGGCTATATACCACTGAGCTGGATTTGTTTTCTAAGCTTTTTGCAAACAACCATAGGTGATGCTGGCCAGAAGTCCAAGATTGGAGTCACATGTCTCTACATGACACCTGGGCTCTTCCTGGGGTTCCATCTGTGAGTATTGGCCTGTGATAAAGCCCATTAGGAACTACTTGATATTAGATCTCACCAGTCTGGCACTAAGTTCCAAGATAAAGTCCTGTGTTTACTACCCAGTCCTGTAGGTAGCAAATAAAATTCTTCTCCATGTTATGTTGTGTATGATTGGGGTCATATTGGTGAAGGCAGTTCATTGGCCACAAATACTAACACTAAGCTGGTTTCTGCCTGAGTCTCATAGCCATGAAGACCTGTACAGTCTAAGGGGTATGTTGATGTCCCTGTTATAGCTAGTGGTGATGCAAGTTGAAAGAGAAAATGATCTTACACAGTAGTATGTCTCTGCCTACTGTTGTGGAGGGATTTAGAGGCATTTATATGAGCACAGACAAGAGATAGTTGTGCTACCCAAGATTAGTAGTGGTGACAATTCCTTGGACACCAAGGCTGATGCCAGCCTGGATTGCACTTGGGTCTCATAGCTTAAGAAACTGTGAAATCTTGGGATGTGCTATCTCAATCTCACTCTAAGCCTGGAAATGATACAGGCTAAAACTCAAGTCTGTTGCAGCACTATGTAGGTCTCTGCCTCATTATACCAGGTCACAACTAGAGGACCTACCTCTGATCTTTGGCCCAAGTATGAGGGTCTATTATTTCTGCATGTTGCCAGGTATTATTATAGTGGGCCCAGCACCAAGCTCTAAGGCACAGTCTTGTGGTAATTTTCTTGCCTGGCTTTCTTGTTCATTGAGTTTTGCACCTCTTCTTTTGCCCAAGAATAAAAGAATTGGTAGTGGAGACAGTCTTTTGCCACCCTGCTAATAATTCCAGTGTTCAGTCCACAGATCTTGGTCTAGCAGTAGAGATCATGGTGCTCTGACCAGTAACAGATTTTACAGTGGTGTGTCTGATACTGGAAATCAAGTCTAAGGCTTGAACCAAACTCCTATCTCCTCTCCCAAGCAGCAGGCATCTCTCTCCACACTACGCTGCATGGAGGTGGGTGACAAGTGATCTAGCAAATATTTTCTTCTTCAATGCATCTTTTAGTATAAACTAGGCACTCTAGTTTCTCATCTACCTCCTTTATTTCTTGCTAAGGTAGTTTGGTGCATGAATAATTGTTCAAACTGGTTTGTCTGTGGGGATCCTATCATTACAGTATCTTCCTCGGCTGCCATCTTATTCTACCCATAGAACTTATATTCTAAGGCATATATGTATTTCTCAAAGGAAAATATTTCTTACGATAAACTCACGACAAGTGAGGCACAAATGTATCTTTTTGTTACTCTTGCTTCTGTGGAAAATTTTTGCTATGATATCTGATTTAATGACAAATCCTTAGGAACAATTATATATAATGTTCAAATTGTCATCTAGCTTATCTGTGACTTTAAAGGACTTCTTTGGAGTTTCATATTCTAAAACTTCCAAAGTCATTTCCTATTTATTTTTCTATTATCAAGTGAGGTGATTAAAATTCTAGTCTTTAATAGTTCAAAATATGTCAGTTTTGTCTATCGAATATAAAAATAGATGTAAGAATAAAATAAACATAAAAGTTGAGAATACCTTGGGCTTTAGAAATTTTTTTTTTTTTTTCTGGCACCAGGGATTGAACTCAGGGGCACTCTCGACCCACTGAGCCACATCCCCAGCCCTATTTTATGTAGAGACAGAGTCTCACTGAGTTGCTTAGCGCCTTGCCATTGCTGAGGCTGGCTTTGAACTCGCAATTCTCCTGTCTCAGCCTCCATAAGTGCTGGGATTACAGGCTTGCGCCACCGCGCCCGGCTTGGCTTTAGAAATTTTTTTAAAATTTTCTTAAAATGTCTGGTAATGTTAATTCTAGTTGATCAATCTTCATGGTCAAAATGAAGGCTATTTTCCACATATGGTCTTAATTTGAAGGATTAAATTTAAATTTCTTAGAATAATTAATTTTGTTAAAAATCATGTCCTTTCAAAATGTAAATGTGCATACCTTCTCTTAAAAATTTTTCTGATCTATATATGACTTTTAATAATGCAAAATTAAATTAAAATGGCAATATGGTAATTGAGAACTTTTGTAATCCACTAAAGTGCCTATGCATAGTTAATTCATAGCCTACAAATTAAATGAAAATTTTAATACAATCACTATTCCAATTTAACACACAGTATGTTATGTCAGGTATGCCTCCAGTTTTTAGAAATATGAGCCCTAAAGGGTTTTTTAACAGTGTATCAAAGGAAGCTAGAAAAAAAATAGTAATTAAATCATCAACAGAACTAGCTTAGACATTCAGTAATTAATCAGTCAACAGTAGTAGGAGTCATGATGTTTTAAAAAATATATGAAGCTGGGCACAGTGGTGCACACCTGTAATCCCAGCACTTTGGGAAGCTAAGACAGGAGAATCGTGAGTTCAAAGACAGCCTCAGCAATGGCGAGGTGCTAAGCAACTCAGTGAGACCCTATCTCTAAATAAAACACAAAAAATAGGGCTGAAGATGTGGCTCAGTGGTCGAATAACCCTGAGTTCAATCCCCAATACCAAAAACAAAACAAAACAAATATATATACATGAAAAAATCTAGTAATAAGAAGATGGGTGTGAAGTTGGTAATTTAGAAATAAAGTAACAAAATTAGAACAATTCCAGCAAAAATGTCACATTTCTTGAAAAAATAAATGTAATTTTATTCATGAAAAATAAGAAATATTAATAACCTTTGGAAACAGGATTCAGCACTATTAAAAATAATACAATAAAAACTGAGTGGTAAAAACATCATTTTCCTACCTAATAATATTGGTGTGAATTAACTAAATTTTTGACAAAAATATAAATGGACTATTTTAAAAATGACAAATAGTAACAAATAGTAAACTTCTAATACTTTTATATTGACTGCAATATTCTCTACTTTCAGAATTCTAATTTTAATGTTTTTTACTTTATTTCTAAGTATTATTATCATGTCAATTGATCAAGATGCTAGAAATGACAAATTGGCAATTTGGTGAACATGGAATAGAATAAAATACCTTGACACATTGAAGCAATTTCTTTTCATTACAAGTTAGAAATTTATAGCAAAGTCATTGTTAACCTAATGGAATACCTGTTTCATTAGAATATAAAGCATCCTCAAATTTATATTTTTATGAAAATGCCTGAGAAAGATACTAATGAAGACAATAAGGGAAAAAAGAAAGAGAAGGAGAAAAATCACAGCTATAATGTCTTTGGACTACAGATAAGTGGATCACATATAACAGAAGTTGCTACATCTTTCATAAACTTTTGGTCTCCTTTCAAAGCTAATTTAAAGTAAAATCCCAGGAAATAGGCGTAGATCAAAATATGGCACTTCTCTTCATATCACACCTCATGTAAAATTTCACATCATTAAGTGCAAAAGTACACTGGTGATTAACAACACTGAACCATGTGGCTAGAAACATTGCCTAAAATGATTGCTAATTTTTCTACAATGGTCTAATCTATGAAAGGCTCTAGATTCCACCTTGCTTCTTTTCTGATATATTCCCCCTGGGGAATAAAAAGAGCTAAATGATGTTGATGATGCATTAAAAAATGCATCCATTGGGATATATTTACCTTATAATTTCAAATTTGTAGAAAAAAATAAATTATAAAAGAGAATCCTCTCCCTCTGTATCACACCATAAAATCACCTGGCTAAAATGGTGCATCATAAAAAATTCTGAAGTTTTGATTATATGGCTCAATTTTTAGGGTGTGATCAACCTTGTTAATGTAAATAGTTACACCAAAAATTAAGGATACTTCCATGCTTTTTCCCACATATATTTCAATAAGTGTTCCTCTATCAGTATCCTATAGGAAGAAGGTCAAATCTTTGCTCATTTTTCTATTCAGAAAAAAATCCACTTTAAGCAATTGGAGATATTACAAGTCAGTTTTGTTACTAAGTTATTCTCATAGAAAAATACCTAAATGAAGAAGGGGTGTAAGGCAGTGAATGGGCTCTGAAATACAACTGTCTCAGCTATAAGCTTAACTCCGCTGCTGACAGATCAATGACACAAAAGGCAGTAAACCTCAGTTTCTCCATCACACATATATTTAATGGTGCCCAAAAGACTGCCCATCTCTTCATTGATGTCTGTAAATTTGAGTAAATGTGTCTTCAATTATTCATCAGCAAGTTAAAAATGTTTTATTTATACACTTATAAATAAAGTGTATAAAAATGTTTTATTTATACACTTATACCATCTTATACACTATTGTGCTGATTAGATGAGATAATGCATGTTAACTAATTAGCACAGTTGTTTGCAGGGCTCTGTTCCTGCCGGACACTCTAGAGAAGCATCCACTCCCTTGCATTTTTCATCTTTTAGAGGCCACCTATGTTCTTGGGATTATGGTTCCTTCCACTTTCAAAGCACATCACCCAGCCTGTTTCTGTCATCACATAGGCCCTTTGGCATTTATGCTCTCTCTCAGCATCTGAGAATATCTTCTAGGAAAATGTTCAGATGTCCTGGTTGTTGCTCTGGAATAAGACCTTTTCCTCATTCTGCCAAGATATTTATACTTAACACCAAGATAGCAGGAAAAAAAGATGATAAATAACATGAGGTACATGAAAATAAATGATACTAAGAGTGTTCCATGTAGAAAGGAGGTAGATATGAAACTAGCAGAGGGAAAAGTAATCAAAACTTCAGATTCTGAAAGATGTTGGCAAGTAAAATCACCCCTTCATGTCTGTGAGTTTTACATCCGTGAATTCAACTAGATTCTTATATAAAATGCTTGGGGGTAAATCCTGTGTATACAATTTTTTTTCATTATTACTTTATAAGCAGTATAGTATAGCAACTATTTATACAGCATTTGCATTGTTTTATATATTATAAATAATCAAGAAGTGATTTAAAGAATATGTAAGAATATGCATTGGTGAAATGCAAATCCTAAGCCATTTTATACCAGGGACTTAATCATCTGTAGCTTTTGGTGTCTATATGGATCCTGGAACAAATCCTGCATGGGTACTAAGGAATGACCATATATTTAATTCTGAAAATTATTATAATTTATTAATGACTAATTCACTTAAATGTCTTTTTTGTGGTTAAATGAATTACCAAAAACATATAAAAGAAGATCTTGCTGAGAATATAATATTTCCATTACTCTACCAGCATTTGAGCTTCAGTATAGCTAATGCACGAGTGGGAAACATAAATCCATAAAATTAAGAAACTAACATAATGAGTTTGTCTGTGTGTGTGTGTATATGTGTGGAGAGAGAGAGATGAAACAGAGAGAGAGAGAAATATATATTTGTTAAAAGAAATTGACTCTGCAGTTATGGAGACTGAGAAGTCCCACAGTTTTCAGTCAGCAAGATAGAGGTCTGGAAAAGTCAATGTTGTAATTCTAGTTGAGATCCAAAGGCCTGATATCCAAGAGAGCAGATGGTGCCAGTCTGAGTCTGTAGATCTAAGCACAAACTACCAATTCAAATATTAATCTCATCTAGAAATACCTTCACAGACACACTCAGAATAATGTTTGAACAAATATCTGGGCACCCAGTGGCCCATTCTAGTTAATATATAAAATCTCCAATCACCTCATGTAACAGGAAAAATTATGTTTCTCCTTATCTCAGATCCTTTACACTAAGAGGTAATTTGACCATTTAAAACTATATGATATTTTTAAAAAGTGAATTATTTCAGCCTTTCAGTTAATGTCTAAAATTTCTGATTACAGGCAAACACGTTTGAAATTGAGTTTCATTTTCATAGCATTAATTGACCTCTTTCAAAATAATTTTAGAATTGTTTCTGTGTTTTTATGTTAACCTGGTAATATTTAATTGAAAACTCAATCCCCTTGAATATTGGTTATATATCAGGAATAAGTAAGTTGATTACTGGCAAATACATTAAATTCCTAATCTGTTTAATCATACTCATATACTGGATTATGGATAAAGATTAGATGTTTAACACATATAGCATTTTGTATCAAAATATTTTTAAAAAAATATTAGTATTTATACATATTATGTTAGCTTTTTGTATACTTATAAGTAAAATAAGAGAACTCTTCCTACACTATGTGCAAACCCAATGATATTAAAACAGATATGATACCCAATAAGAATCTTTGTTATATGAACAATAAAATATAGAAAAGTGATTTAGACTGTACTTTATAATTTTCTTCTCCAAAAATAATAGGAAATAGGAAATATTCAGAATCAAATAGAAAGATGAGGAAGACCAAAGAATTATCTTATCTGTCTTTTTACAGATAACCCATTCATTCAGTAAAATATTCACTCACCACCTACTTTTTCTGGGCACTATTCTAGGTGGTATGGATGTACCAGTGACTTAAAACTCACCTGGAGTTTATGTCATACTGAGCAAAATAAGAATAACTAAGTAAATAAATATACACTATAATATGCTAGAGAATGTTAAGAATTATAGAAAAAATCTGAAATAGAAAAGGAGGATATGGATTAACGTGGATGTGGTGAGGTGAATGGAAGTTATTAAGAAGCTGACATTTGAGCCAGGATTCGAAAGACTCTGCAAAACTCCCCAAAGGCATTTAGGGAAAGGATGATTTAGTGGAAAGAACTCCAAAGGAGCCTCACCCCAACAAAGGCCTCATGTATCACAAGCTTCCTAAATTTTACTCCTCCTCCATTTTATCCAAGTGGGATGATATTTGTTATTTTTTAAAATCATCTGTTGTCTGTGTCACCAACTCTGATGTAAGCTTAACAGAAAAAAAAAATTGTTACTGTTATTCATTGACTCTATAGCACCTAGAACAATGCCTAGCACATATTAAACATTTAGCCTACAAGTGTACATGATGTCTGGTATGACATCGGATAAAACCTATTTACCAAAACAAATCATAGAGATAAACCCAAAGTCAAGACTAAAGATAGCTCTTCCAGTGCAGAGAGAGAAATGACAAATTATCCAGATTCAACACTAAATTTGTGTGTGTGTGTGTGTGTGTGTGTGTGTGTGTATGTGTAGACACAGAGATAGACATATTAATCAATCTGGGGCAAAATCAAAAAGTAGAAGAGAAAATGCTCTCAGGTCTTAGAGATTTTTGTTTATTGGGTTGGAGCACTACCGAAGAATCTACACTTTAACATGCTCCCTTTACGATTGGTCAACCAATGGAACTCATTTTTTTCTCCACTAAGGCAATTTAGAGCAAAGAATCTAAGGATTACAACTTAAATACCCCTGAGTCACCATATATCACACATTTTAAGTTTAAGTTATCTTGATTTTGATGAATTATTGTCTGAGATGATGACTGTGGAAATGTTGATATGCCATTAGATCTGTGTGCATCAAATTCAATTGTCTAAAATGTTTTGATTAATTAAATACCATTAGAAAGCTTTACCTCCTATTGCAATGAAAGAATGATTATTCTCACTTCTATCTGTGCTTCAGATACTATCATCTTTTGCCCTCTTTCCTTTAGATTTATTCTTACTACCTTTCCACTGCTCAGGTCTCTACTTCACTTAACTCCCACTAAGACCATACAGCTTCTGAGATGAATTCCTTAATATCTGATGCTTGACTTGTGTCCTGCCCCAGTGTCCTCCACTGGGACATGTAAGTCAATATTATAGCATTGAGTACTCTGTATTTTAACTATCCATTTACTTATTAACCATTACCACTATTCTTTCATAGTGGGAACCATGTTTTTTTGGTTTTTTCATTCAGCACAGCATTTACAATAGCACAGAAAGAACTTTTAATTTTAATTTTAAGTAAGTAGTAGAGGAAAAATCATCTCATCATTTGTCTCAGTACTATTCTAAAGTAATTATATTATTTAAATTATTTTTAACATATATAAAAGCACAAAAATGTACATATCAATGGATTACCATGGTCATGTTTCCATATGTGCTGATGCTATGTAGTATTTAGATCCGGTTAAACATTTCTATCTCCTGGAAAATTTATGTATCGTTCATTTCAAAAAAACTAGAAGGAAGGATTTTTAATAACTAATTGTTAATAATTTAATTTAACCAGTTTGGAAGATCTGTATCATATAAAAAGATGTATGCACAATTTTCTCTAGTCAGCCTTAGAAAAAATGGGGTTTGGGAAAAATGAAGAAGAAAGTGAAATGAAAAATAGCTAGTAGCTATATTCTTATGCCCTGTGGCAAAAATCAAGATTACAAACCAGGTTTGGTTTGACTGGATGGTACAAGTCATAATGTTCTAGTTTACTTTAGGTTGAAACTCCTTCTCTATGATGGGTTATTGGTCTCCTTCTTTGTCATGTGTGTCATTTGTCTTCTTAAGCACAGACATTCAAAGTAGAGTGAGCTCCTTCCTGTCTCATTTTATCACTAACAAACAAATACTCTCAGTTGTTTTCAATTATTTCAGCTAGAGAATTTTACATACCCTTTGTGTTATGATAATGAGAAAGGATTTTGTGCCTTTTTTTTTTTTGGCACCAGGGATTGAACTCAGAGGTACTCGACCACTGAGCCACATTCCCAGCCTTACTTTGTGTTTTATGTAGAGACAGGGTCTCACTGAGTTGCTTAGCGCCTCACTGTTGCTGAGGCTGGCTTTGAACTCACAATCTTCCTGTCGCAGCCTCCCAAAGTACTGGGATTACATAGCATTGTGCTCTGGTGAGAAGTTCTGGGATCCTGCTGTACCTTCTCTTATAGGCTTTATGGGAGGTTTTTTGCTCAGTATATAAATTTAACAGAATGTGACATGTGGAGTGAAGGAACACTAAAAAAAACTTATTTTGCATTTATCCTCAACTAACTAGGAAACTAGAATATAGTAAATGCAAATGATATTTAAAGCACCTATATTTATATATAATCCATGATAAAATATTTTTATGGCTTTCTACATTAATTGAACAAAGTAAATGTATGAAAAGGAATTTTGCATGGTCTTTTAGCATCACACAATTTTCCACTTACTAATATGGATCAAGATATGAAATTGATTTTTTTTCAGATAAAACTTATACCAATTATTCACTGGCACTTCTTTCCTCTACCATCACTACAGTGCTTAATCTCAACAACTCTTATCAACAGCAATAATAACTTCTCAAAAACTTATTTAAGCTGGGCACAGTGGCGCAAGCCTGTAATCCCAGCACTTAGGGAGGGTGAGACAGGAGAATCACGAGTTCAAAACCAGCCTCAGCAAAGGCACGGCACTAAGTAACTCAGTGAGACCCTGTCTCTACATAAAATACAAAATAGGGCTGAGGATGTGGCTCAGTGGTCGAGTGCCCCTGAGTTCAATCTCCAGTACCAAAAAAAAACCAAAACAAAACAAAACTTATTTAAAAACTTTAAAATAGCCTCATAAGTCCACCAAAAAAAAAAAATCCTTTTTATGTTTTGTCTTGAAATCATCAGCTGTCCACTAGAAGTGCCAAAAACTGCTTTAGGAAGAGCAGGGTCTTTATACCAGTGAGGGAACGAAGGAATCAGAGACCATGATGGTCAGATATGGTAGGGAGGCATTATGGTGTTTTGGTAATATGTAGGCAACGGTGTTGACATCATAAATATTTATATGATGCATTTATTAATCTTATAATAAAGATTAAGTAATAATAGATTAATAAATCTATCATCTAACTACAGTATGGCTTTATAAAAATATTTTTACTCTCCTATTAGTTTTACATATGATCTATTTGTAATGCACATAGCAATTGATTATTCACACATATACTATTGCCTTTGTACAGTTGTTAATCAGAGGTTGATTTTGCTTTTAAATTTTTAAAGATCCACAAAAACATTCATTAATGAAAGCATTTTTGAAGGGATAGACAAATGTGGAAAGGAGGAGACAGAAAACACAACAGTATTATATTGGTATGCAATCAGGATTTCTAAAATTCATATATGTAAGTGAATGTGAATATTTATGTATATATATAGTGTCATCATATATTTTATGAGTGTCTTATATTTGTATTTATATGTATATTAATGGATATAGTTCCTATTTCTGGTTGCCAAAAGTCCAAGAAACAAAGATGGTCATTTCTAATAAGTACAGCTAATCTCTAAGTCTTGCTCTCTAAAACCATTTTCTACTAAAGTCAACCAGAGTTCTGAGAAATGATTGATGCCAAGACTGGGGCAGTGTAGGTACAAGATGAGCCTGGAGCATTCTGTCATTGCATAAAAAGAGAGCAATTTAAAATATACATATTAGAAAGACACAAAAACCAACATTCAGTTTGTTACTATTGACCAAACCTGGGACCATTTGAATATAAAAATATTTATAAAAAAACAGAAATCACTAAAACCTGAAATCTTATATTCCTTCAGATAAAAATAAATGAATCAAAAAATAAAAGATAGAACGATAGATGGATAGAAAGATAGATAGATAGATAGATAGATAGATAGATAGATAGATAGACAGACAAATAGACAAATGGCATCTCTTGCTTACAGTTGAATGTCAAGGGGCAAACGGTAAATGTAGAGGGGATGCCAAGACAGGTTAATCATCATTTTACAATTTGCTATGGTCAGATTGGATTCAGGAAGCATTGTCAAAGCATGAGAAGATTAGGTAAAATTTTTGCTAATAACTGATAATGTGGCTTAAAAACTTTTAGCTGTAATGACTGGGAAAGAAAAGTATCAGAATTTATACAGTAGAAACATAGGCAACACCTTGGCTAGGTATTGAAAATTAATAACCTCTATGTGATAGTATAAGGGCACAATCCCAAGCAACCTCAGCCTAATCATGAGAAGACATTGGAAAACACGTAATGATGATTAACATTCTGTCTACAAATAAAAGATTGGGACAATAATCTTCTTTAAAACTGTCAATGTTATCAAAGACAAAACATTTATGGAAATGTTCTAGATTAATGGAGACTGAAAAGGCACAACCAAAAGACTGAAAAGTCACAAGATATTACATTACAACCAAATGTAATATCTGATTCTGCTGATCCTCAACTGGACTGCACACTGGAAGGAGAAAATGTTAAGGACTTATTAGAACAGCTGATAAAATTGGAATGGGAATAGTAGATCACTTCAAAGTATTTGTATATCAATGTAAATTTATAAAGTTGAATCTATATTGTGGTTATGTAAGAATATATTCCTATTCTTACACACAGGTGATTTGTGTAAAGGCCATAATATAACTTATTTTTAAAACAGTTGGGAAATATTTGCATCATATGTATCCACTGATAAAAAGAACACTGATGATAAAAACCAATGGGGTAAAAAATTTAAATAACAGGTGAATTAGTGTAAAGATTATGCAGGTGTCCCTTGTACAATTTTAATTTTTGCAATGATTTTTAAGTTGAAAATTATTTCCAAAAGTTTTGTAAAATCAGTTTATTGAACCTGAAAAAATATTCATAGTCTTTACTCAAAAGATTTTCTTCTGAATCACTGAAATTTGAAAAAATTTTGAAAAAAATAAATACAAATTTCCGACATCTGAATCACTGGAGAAAAGTTTATAAAATCAGTTAGAATCCACTGATGAACATTTAAAAATATATTGACATTGCGATGTCATTGAAATGCTGTGGTACATGTCCTATACTTCGAAATAAATTCCATCTTAGATTTAAACTTCAATCCAGATACTTTCCAGTATCTTTATCTGGCAAAGTTATCTAAACTCTCAGATTTTAAGATTTCTGTAAAATGTTTGTAAAAATGGGAATAATACACCCTTCAAAGGTATACTGGAAACATAAAACAATACAACAATGTATACCCATGAAGAATATTGATTACTCCCAGCACACTATAGGTTTTATATGTTGTTCTTTTCATTTATTTTTCGTAAAAAAAGTGACAATATTCCCAATTTCTTTTGACTTTTGTATTTTAACTAAATAATACCTAGAACAATAAAGTGAAGCTGGATGTGATGCACACCTGTCATCGCAGCAGCTTGGGAGGGTAAGGCAGGAAGATCACAAGTTCAAAGCCAGCCTCAGCAAGGGTGAGGTGCTAAGCAACTCAGTGAGATCCTGTGTCTAAATAAAATACAAAATAGAGCTGAGGATGTGGTTCAGTGGTTGAGTGCCCCTGAGTTCAATCCTGGTACCCTCCCCTCTAAAAAACCCTAAAAGTAATAAATTGAACCTGAAAAGAGAAAGTTGCTATTTCCACCAAAATTCAGATTTGTCCTTTGAAAAAAATAAATAAAAATTTCCAAAAACATTAATGACAAATTAGATTTGGATATGAAAACATTAAAAGAGAGAATATTTTCTCTAAAGCTCAGAAGAATTCTGCGCTAAGATTGCTTCACAAGTGTCCTTGATTTTTGCCTCATTTAAAGATCTAAAAACTAAGTCATCAGGATGCAAGATGGGTGTGATTCATAGAAAAAAAATGTGACAGCAAATAGATATATAAAAAAAAGTTCTAAGTCTTTTGATTGAGATTCATTTATAGACATACAGTTCAAGTTTTAATGAAATTTATAAAATACATATGTATGTATTTTTTAATGCTTTCCATCTTAACTCCCTTTCTGAATTAAGCAGGGACTATGCTGGCCTGATCCTGTCTAATAAGATGGTCTGTATAAGTCATTGCTGGCAAAACTGAAGTGAGGCAGGCAGTTTCATTCACTACTGAAAAAATATAAAATAGCAAAAGGTTTATGGAAAATAATTGAACCTTAAGTTAGAACATTTTGGATGTTTATAGGAATCTCTTCTAAGGAACTTTTACTTTTAAATTTAGGAAAATGTCCATATAAAAATCTCTAAAACCAATTACTTATCTACCATATAATAAATTTATGGCATTAAATGATAAGAGTGGTCATCACACACTCACATACTTAATGATACACCAATATTATAAAATTTAATGCAGTTATTGAAATAAACTTTTAAAGACATAGAAAAAAATGCTCTAAAACATTGTTAGAATGTTAAGAATATGATACACATCTGTATACACAAAATGATTTCAATAAATTTAAGTGGGAGAAACTACATAAAAATATATTTTGGAAAGAGAGGTGATTTTTTTTCACTATACAATTTTATCTTTTCCAAATTTTATAGATATGTGATATAATTAGAAATGAGTAAAAGGTTTTAAGCTATTTTATAACAAAATAGCCTAAAATAGCTTTACTAAATATTTTTAAAGTTTTAAATATTCCTCAATTTGGGAAAATTTTATGGTGCTAAGTGTGGGAGGAAGGCAGATATTTTGAAAAGAAAAAACATTTCTATTCCCTATAGGACCTAGTCTCTGTAGACATATTTAAAATGTTCTAGAACAGAAAAAATGCACATCACATTTTTGTGCCAAGAAAAAGAGGTAAAGATTAGAGGTAAAGATTAAGAAGAAAGAAAGTAGAATTAAGAGATATTCTAAGAAGAAGATGCTTTTAATATAAACAAAAATTAGCATCTTAGTTTTCTCTCCTGTAAAATTTGCTTTCTTTTACTTTTTTCTTTTCTTTTTTAAATACCAGGTATTGAACCCAAGAGCACTTGACCACTGAACCTCATCCCCAGACCTTTTTAATTTATTTTTTTATTTTGAGATAAGGTCTTGCTAAATTTCTTAGGTAATCACTAAATTGCTGAGGCTGGCTTTGAACTTGCAATCATCCTGCCTCAGCCTCCCAAGCCACTGGGATTACAGGTATGCCATCATGCCCAGCTAAAATTTCTCTTCTGAATTTTGGCAGAATGACCTTCATATTCTTTCAGTTCCAATAAATTAGGATTCAAAAATATTATCTAAAACCATAATCTACCCTCAAATTCACTTTTGCACAAATAATCTCTCCTAGTTAGCTTCTAAGGAAAAAGGGGAAGCTAGAAATTCTGGTACCTAATGAATGCTTTCTATGGCATGACCTTTTTGCCCTGCAGTCAAAAAATCTACTTCCAAGTTTCTTGGTTTCAGCTTTCAGAGGCTCTTACTTTCATGGCAAGTGAAATTATTCTTTGCAATCATGTTTAAGCTTTGAGGAGCTGGCCTTTTGGACTTCAGTTCTCCTAACTTTATCCCCACTGTTTTATTTTGTTTTGCTTTCCTTTAGACACTAGAGCATACTTCCCTCCTTGTTTAAATTGTTTTGTATTCCAGCCACTAATTGGTGAACATTGGGGACTCACCATGTGTTTCACATAAAGTTGCCAGCTTCTTTTGGTGTTATATGACAGCCTCCTTGAAAGCTGAAGACAAGGTACATGCACTTTGTCTAAAAAAAGACATGATTTGAACTAACATAAATTTACAGTAGCCAAGGTTACAGCATAATAGAGAACTCTGTAAACCTGAATAGAACAGTCATAAAGGACAACTTGCAAGGGTGAATTGTATTAATGTCTGTAACAGAATGTGAGAGCCTGCTGTGCATCCATCTGGGAAGCTTCAGAAGGAAGAGAAGAAAAAGATCAGGAAGCAGAGGCTAATTGAATATTGCATTGCCCCCAATAGGCAAATCAAATTACAAGCCATCCGAGTCTTGAGTTAAGGAAACAGCATCAGACCTAGTGAAACAAGAAGTGATTCTGTAGCTGGGAGAACATTCCCGTAGCTGTGTACATTTTATGTGACTTTCTAAAATCTTCCACCTTATGGAAATATTTACTTCTGCATTGCTTTTCAGGGTTTTTTTTGCTGCTGTTTAAACAAGCACAATGAAACTCAAAGGACAGGATACGTAGATAGGTTAGGAAAAATGAGAGTTTCAAAATAAAATTTATATTTCTAAAATAAATATCTAAATATTATAAATAAATTTACACAATTATTATATAAAATATAAATAAAATACACAAAATAATGCAATTTATATGTATAGATAAAACTTATAAATATTTATATGTACATAAATATATATGTGTGTATACACATCTCTGGCATTGTAAGTTAATTATATTCGTACATAGTTTAATATATGTATATATTATGCAGTATCCTGTATTTTATACTAGTATCCCTTTATTCTATTTTTTTATCTTCAAGGAAAATATCTTAAAAATGATCTTAAAGGAAAGACTTAAAAGCATGGAGAGAATGGAAGAACTGAGGGCAGATGTGGAGATAAATCAAAGATGAAAGGTTCAGGAGGAAACCAAGAGAACAATGAATTGAGGCAAAATGTAAGAAGAAAACTAAGGGCTCACCAGGGAAATAAGTGTCTGTGTGCATAACAATGTGAATGAGATTTTCCTAACAAACTCAAGGGAATGTTAGCATAAATATATATTTCAACAAACAACCCATATTGCCTGATTTGTTGAAAATATTTATTTCTCCAAATTAAAAAGAGAGAGAGAGAGAATTTAAAGACTTTGAGTGTAAGATATGAAAATTTTTTTTTTTTGAAATACATTTAGGTGCTCAAATCATTATTGTTGATGATGCTAGAAAACCCCGCAGCCCTGAAATAGCACACTCTACCTATCAGGGAAGCTGCTTCAACTAGTGTGATGTGCCTCCAGGCAAGAAAAGACAATGATAATGCTATGCATATGTCTGGATATCTCTAAGGGTAGATTGGGGAGACCTTTTACATGAATTTGGATATTTGGGTTAGTATATAGGACTCAAAATTCTAATTTCCCTTGAGAGAAGACCAAAGACCATGGAAAAATTATTTCCTGAAAATGAACAGAACATTTCATGGGACTTACTCAATACTTTATCCAAGGAGAAAGAAAAAGTAGAAGTTGTTAGAGCAAATCATAGAATTTGAAAATGAAATGTTCTGTTCTCATTATACAGGACATCTGTTTGTCCAGTGTAACAGTTCCACAAATACATTTCAAAACAAATTAATCATCACCACATTATATAAACACAATGCAACAACACTGGGAATTAATAATAAGAAACTCAAACCTAAGTGTTGAAATTGACAAATATTTTCCAACTGAGTTCTGAAGCCTCCTAAGGCCAACGAATTAGGTCTAGAGGCTGGTGTGGTCCATGAAAGCCATGGAAGGAACAGCACATCCTGGCAATAGCCCTGGAAAGTGTTCCTGTGACAGCATCTGTACCACGTAGGAGACATGCAGGGGAAGTAGTTATTCTCAATTCATTGTTGTAATACAGGTCACTTTCGGGTAAAACGTGGGGGTACTGCTGTGACAGTCTTTTGGCTATCCCATGAAACACTTCTTTATTATTCTCCTTTGCAAAGAGAAGTTACTAACTGCAAATGTGGCTTCCTCATAAGAAATTCCCCTGAAACCATTAAATAGGATCATTTATGCTAAATTTAAACTTCTTCAGTAAGAACTTCATCTGGGCCTGGCAGATTTAAAATTTTGGTCAGAATCCATTTCAACATTCAATATGAGGAAAGCATATACTTCTCACAGCTCAAAAAAACAGAAAAATCACCAGAAAGGTGAAAAAAAAAAACACTTTGTTTTCAAAAGATAATTTACTTTGGAACATTAGAACAATATCTATAGCTTAAAAAAAAAAGGTTTTAAAAAAATTTAATGCATTTTCTTCATTTAAGAAGTTAGCATGGAGCTAGGATGTATGTAGTTCAGTGGTAGAGCGCATGCCTAGCATGTGAGAAGCAGAGGTCAATCCTTGGCACCACATACAATAAATAAATAAAATAAAAGTATTGTATCCATCTACAACTAAATTTTTTTTAAAAAAAGAAGTTTGTATGCCACTAAAACTATGATGTGAGATTTTGAAATCTAAGATTTAAAAAATATATGACTAGAAAAAAACAGAAAAGATTGATGGATTACATGCTCAGTGAAAGCAAATTGGATGCTAGAGAAATTTATATTAACAAATTAGAAAATTGAGAAAAAATTGTATTCCTTAAATAATTCAAGAAGGGTATATTTCTGAAAGCACTATTTGCAAGAGTGAGGGATAGAGGAAGACCAAATAATAGAGCATTAAATTAACCTGTATGTAATATCCTATTTTACCAAAGGGACATTCTTCTATGGTTTCTCATTCCCACACCTTCATACTCCCAACCATTACCCTGTCATATCATAAGAAATCCAGGTTGTTCAAGCTGCCCAAATAACAATGGATTTTTCCTTTCAAAAGAAGAAGAGGAGAAGCTTGCAAAGACTGATTATTAACATTTTTTTCCTTCTATACATATAAACTGATGATTTTGCTGATGTTGCTGCTATTATTGCTACAATCACCACCAGAATTACCTCTAATCATTATAATGATATTACTAGTGATGGTAATAAAAATAGTTAAACAATGGTGTATCCTGGATAAGTCTATGGCTGGACATTTTTTGTTTTTCCTCCCTCCCTCCCTCCCTTCCTTCTTTCCTTCCTTCCATCCTTCCTTCCTTCCTTCCTTCCTTCCTTTTTGGTACTTGGGTTTGAACTTAGGGACGCTTAATCATTGAGCCACATCCCCAGCCCTATTTTGTATTTTATTATTTACAGACAAGGTCTCACTAAGTTGCTTAGTGCCTTACCATTGCTGAGGCTGGTTTCGAACTAGTGATTCTCCTGCCTCAGCCTCCTGAGCTGCTAGGATTACAGGCCTCCATCACTGCACCCAGCTTTTGTTCTTTCTTAAAATTTCATTTTCCACCATTTTCTCTACAGACAGGAAAGAAGAAATTCCACATAAACTAATAAATTAGCTATTTATGTGAAATGGGAAATATTGTGGTCATACATACATGGGCTTCATTAGGTTGAAATGTCTTTCTTTCTTTCTTTCTTTCTTTCTTTCTTTCTTTTCTTTCTTCTTTGTCCTCCCTCCCTCCCTCCCTCCCTCCCTCCCTTCCTTCCTTCCTTCCTTCCTTCCTTCCTTCCTTCCTTCCTTCCTTCCTTCCTTCCCTCCGTCCTTCCTTCGTTCTTCTGGAGATTGAACCCAGGAGCATTCCAGCACTGAGCTACATCCCCAGACTTTTTTATGTTTTATTTTGGGACAGAAACTTTAGCTTCCTAAGTGACTGGGATCACGGGCCTGTGCCACTGCATCTGGCATAAATATTTCATGTTTTAAAGTATACTTCCTTGTTCGCCATGTTTGTATTTACATTTTAATAACCATGGAGAAATATTTTATTTCCCACTCTCTTTTTTTGGCAAAAAAATGCACTTGTAGTAGTTTATTTTTTCTAAAATTTTTGATTTGTGTTAGAAATATCAAATTAAAAGGTGTGGGAAAAATGCCTTGGAGACACAAGATTTGCCATGCATTTCCCAACAGTGTCAGAATTTTATTTTATTCCACACTTGTTAACTTAAAATGACCAATATCCAGGTTACCATAGGTAGGTGACAAGCAAGGAATGCTGATTTACCACTGTTGGATTTGGGAATTGAAATGTAATGAGTTTGACAGGCACAAAGTTCTAGGTATAGTGAAGAGATAAAAGTACTCTTAAAGATGTGCTGTACAATTTTACAATGGAGCATTAAATAGTAAATTTAACATGTAGCCAGATGTCAAGTGAAATTTTTGGATTTTTCTAGAGTAACTTTTATTGTTTATAATTTTATTTTATTTTTTCATATTTAATTTATTTGTTCTATTTAGGCTTACATAATAACAGAGTGCAATTTGATTTATTGTACATAGGTAGAGGATAACATATCAATTCTCTAGTTGTAAGTTGTATAGAATCACAACATATATGCAGTCATACATAAAGTTAGGGCTATGATGACCATCATATTCCACTACCTTTACTGTCCCCATACCCCCTCCCCCCTTACACCCCTGTGAACACAGTTCCACCATTGTTCCCATGACTTTCCCCACATTATGGATCAGCATCCACTTATCAACGAGTACATTCAGCATTTGGTTTCCTGAGATTGGCTTAGTTCACTTAGCATGATATTCTCCAACTCCATCCATTTACCTGCAAATGCCATAATTTTATTCTCTTTTATTGATGAGTAATATTCCATTGTGTATATATACCACAGTTTCTTTATCCAGTCATCTATCGAAGGGCATCTAGGTTGGTTCCACAGTTTAGCTATTGTGAAGTGAGCTGCTATAAACATTAAAGTGGCTACAGTGCTGTGGTTTGCTGTTTTTAAGTATTCTGGGTATAGACCAAGGAGTGGGATAGCGGGCTCAAATGGTGGCTCCATTCCAAGTGTTCTAAGGAATCTCCATACTGCTTTCCAGATTGGTTGTACCAATTTGTAGTTCCACCAGCAATGTATGAGCATGTCTTTTTCCCCACAACCTCGTCAACATTTATTGTTGTTTCTATTCTTGATAAATTGCTATTCTGACTGGCGTGAGATGAAATCTTAGGGTAGTTTTGATTTGCATTTCTCTGATTGCTAAAGATGTTGAATATTTTTTCATATGTCTGTTGATGGATTGTATATCTTCTTCTGTGAAGTTTGTGTTCAGCTCTTTGGCCTATTTATTGATTGGGTTGTTAGTTTTTTTGGTGTTAAGTTTTTTGAGTTCTTTATATATCCTGGAGATGAGTGCTCTATCGGATGTGTGTGTGTGGCAAAGATTTGTTCCTAGAATGTCGGCTCTCTGTTCACTTCATTGATTATTTCTTTTGCTGAGAAGAAGCTTTTTAGTTTGAATCCATCCCATTTGTTGATTCTTGATTTTACTTCTTGTGCTATAGGAGTCTTGTTAAGGAAGTATTGTCCTAATTCAACATGATGAAGATTTGGGCCTATTTTTTCTTCTATTAGGCATTGGGTCTCTGGTCTGATTCCCAGGTCCTTGATCTGCTTTGAGTTGAATTTTTTGCATGGTGCGAGATAGGGGTTTAGTTTCAATTTGCTGCATATGGATTTCCAGTTTTCCCAGTACCATTTGTTGAAGAGGCTATCTTTTCTCCAGTGTATGTGTTTGGCTCCTTTATCTAATATAAGGTAACTGTATGTAAGTGGGTTCGTCTCTGTGTCTTCTATTCTATACCATTGGTCTACATGTCTATTTTGGTGCCAGTACCATGCTGTTTTTGTTACTATAGCTTTGTAGTATAATCTGAGTTCTGGTATTGTGATGCCTCTT